>WBMW01001903.1:55258-99494 GCA_013396635.1 Penelope pileata | reverse complement strand
CAGTGAAGACTGAGGCAAAGAAATCATTGAGCACCTCAGCCTTCTCCACATCCCTCGTGACCAGGTCTCCAGTTTCCTTCCGGAGAGGGCCCACATCCTCCCTAGTCTTCCTTTTGTCATTTATATACCTATAGAAATTCTTCTTGTTCCCCTTTATGTCCCTGGCTAGATTTAATTCTACCTGGGCTTTAGCTTTCCTAACCTGGTCCCTGGCTGCTCGGACCACCTCTTTGTATTCCTCCCAGCTAACCCGTTCCAGTTTCCACTCCCTATAGACTTTCCTTTTGTGCCCTAGAAAGCCCAGGAGCTCCTTATTCATCCACAGAGGCCTTCTGGCATTCTTACCCACTTTCCTCTTTTTCGGGATGCATTGCTCCTGAGCTTGGAGGAGATGACCCTTGAATACCAACCAGCTTTCTTGGGCCCCTCTCCCCTCAAGGGCTTAATCTCATCGATCAATAAAGATGGGGTTCTGACCCACTGTCTGGACTTAATTTTAAATGTCCATTTTTAGATTCATGAGAACAAAGGCTTTATGTTCCTACTGTCATCAGTATAGTTCTGAGGACTTCTAAATATAAGCCTTGAGTGACATTTGAAATTTCTTGTCTCATATGAGACCTCGGTTCATCTCTGACATATATGACTTCAATTCATGGAAGTCTGCAGTGGCATCTGTTATCCAGGCCATATCTGCTAAGGCATCTCAATGTCATTAGGCACTTGTGCATACGCAAGACTGAATTCTAGATTCCCTCAAATTAATTCATTCTAAAACTTAAACAGGGAATATCTTCAACAGGATCCCGCTGACTGAAAATATGAGCATCAGGTGCTGGATGAGTGACTGTGAGGTATCCTTTTCAGTCTGCAGTTTCTGTTCCAAGAAGATATATGTCCCCTATAGATACTTTTACATATCTTCTAGTCACATAGAATTATCAAACACTGTTCAGATTTTCAAACTATACAGATACTTATGCTTTGGTACCCGAGTTGGGCCCCTAAGAGAATGATTGATCTCATCTTGGGATAAGCATCAAGCATAAGCTGTCTGAATTTACACTGGAAGTGTTTTTAGTGGACATTTAAAGTTAGAGAAGGTATTTTCTATAGCATGTTCTGGAAGTATGTGCTATATTGAAGTTATTTATATGCACACGTATATGTATGTAGGTATATATATATACATTTCCTAGGGTGACCCATATTGCTTTCTTTACTGCGTATATTTTATCAGTAAGAATACTTTTCTCTCAATCAAATTCCTTTCCCATTTCATTTCCCTGTTTTTCTTCTATTCTCTATACATACTGGTACATTTATCAGGCTTCTTATCCTTGTGCACATTCCAATAAATTCTACTCAACACTTCACTGACCTGCTTATAGCATATATTTTTATGTTGCTCGTCTAATACTAGCTTCACTCTGCTATTTTGTCTTTTGTTTCAAGCTTTTTTCCTCGTGATATTCCTGCTTTTGTCTTTGGCACTGAATCATCATCAGATTGCTGTAATTTATTCTTTCTTCCTTTGTATTTTCTAATGAGTTTTCTTGAAACTTGAGTCACATAGTTTCAGTCTATAGCATTTTGTTCCTCGAGAATCACATTTTCTCTTGTTTCCCACTATGTGAGAAAATATAGGAAAGCTAATTAAATAACAAGTAATTGCTAAGTGCTAAAAGGTGAATTTGTTCTGAATCAGAAAGAGCAAAATCAACCATGAATAAAGAAGTCCTACTTTCCCTGCTTTCATAGACTTCTGTAGGCTGATATTTTCCAAGAATATATCTGCATCTCTGGCAGAACAGGTAAAATTTGGCAATTTTAAATATCTCATGACTTATTTTCAAGTAAAATGCTAATTATTTGATAAATGCTGTCAGTCTTGTGAACAGCATACATCACATAAGCTGCCAGAATATCTGTGGGAAAGAGAATAAAGAAAAATCTGAAGGACACCTTGACAAATACATTTAAAAATACTAGAATACATGCACAAAAAGATATGTCTTCTGTGACATAAAATTAATAAGGAAAAAATGAACTAATAATCTCAGACAAAAATGGTTCTTTTTTAATTGTTGTCATTGTTCTGAATCAGTAGTGACATAGTTACAGAATTATTTGCATCTGTCTGCATTTTTCATTTTCTGTATCTATTCTCTTGCATAAAACAGAGTGAGGAACTGATGACTCTGCATCCACAGTTTTTAAGACTATCGCCTTATAAGCTTATTTGTCTTGGATGAAATGCTTTAGAACAGTTTGAAACAGATCCCAGAAGGAGTAAGCTACCATCTAATCAATCTGATCAGAGATCAGATCTTATTCTCTGCCCTTCATTCACCTATCACTTTAAATCTATCTTCCAGAGTCGCCTTTTCATATTCTTTCTTACGCAGAATTGGCATTCTGGCAGTCTTCAGAGAATCTTTTGGGGAGGGGGAGTGCAAAAAGGGAAAAAAAATTAAACAGGTTTCTACTTAAACTTGCAGCTTAGTTCTGTTGCCAAAATGTGAGTATCTATACTGTACTATTTGAAGTAACAGAGGGTTTTGTTCGTGACTCCCAAGCATTCCTCCAGATAGATGGGGTCAGTCATAGATCTATGGGTAAATATGCTATTCTCCTGTATATATTATGTATTAAGACATTAATGTTGTGTGCATCATGATACCTCAAATTCTATTATACTTTTAATTAATGGAATTAGACTTCTAAATAACAGAATTGAAGCAATGAGTCTAAAAAGTTTTGGTTCTCAATTGTGGATGCCTCAAAGTGGTTAAATGCCTCAAAGTAGTTTTCAAGTTTGTTGCCTGTGTGACATAACAAAATAAAAACACTTTTAAACTACAAAGCAGTTAATATCTATTAGACAATTTCAAAATTTTACGTCATTGTCCTCTGTCACTAAAACAAACTTCATGTTTTTATTGAGCCCATTAACTATGAGTTTGCTCTCCAGCAAACTACATCCAACAGTTTTAACATGACTTAGAATTCTTAAGCTTTCTTATATCCCAGAACAGAAATTAGCACTGGTTTATCTTTTACATAATATCAACAAGTCATTGTAGATGTTCTATCTTTTTTCTGCTTTAACATAAGGAATGAGACATCTTAGATGCTCACTGGTAATGCAAAATGTGCTTTGTGCATTCAACATACTAAGAAATTCAGTTTGAAGATGTTAACTAGATGATTGTATCTAAATTTTTATTTCTTCAGATCATCCTTCACCTACTTAACAAAATGAAAATAGCTTCATCATACACATAACAGAAAAGCATTTTCATTCTTTAAATATAACAGACAAATTAGATATCTAAGTGTTGTTAAGCATTAATCATTCATAAAAATGTACGTATTTATGTGACTGAAATTTTTTCGGAAAATGAAGTGTTAACATCATGCTCAAGCAAAGGCCACTTAAGACAATACAATCCATCACCGAGCAACTTGCAAACAATTAATATTAAATGAATGGGTATTTTTTATTCATAATGGGGAAAAAAAAATCTGTGAAATTCCTTATGGTCCAAGTGCTGATTTGCAAAATACACCTACGTGCAATCAACTGTGTAATCAGAAAATTTGATCCAAGCAATCAACCCTTCAGCCAAATACACGAGTCAAAGCAAGCAATCAAAATTAGATTTCCAAATCTATGCAGGGCATTTACATGCCAAAGCATACTTAGCACCATCCAGACAAATGCAACCCTTTCACACTGAAAGATGCGTCAAAATTAACACAGTATAGGATTCACAGCCTTTTTCATGTCATATAATGCAGAATTCAGTGAAATTAATTCACATACTGATGACCACTATCATTTGCTTTAGTACAAACCGAACATAGCTCACTGGATAAAGAACTGGCTGGTATTTCCTGGTATTTTTCCTTCTTAATGCATGGCTGTTACATTGCATTTCCCACAATAATGCATACTTCAGAGGGACAACAGGAAATAACCCAGCACCAATTTTTTTGTTGTCTATAAATTTATGGGTAATGTGAGACCTGTAGCTATAACCACTTTAGAAAGAAAAGTTACTCTAACCACTCACTGGATGTGCAAGTTTAGAATGTAAAAGATTCCAGTAGTTTTCAGTGGAACCTCATGCAGATCCAATGAATTGGGAAGAGAATAGAAAGACTAACAGATTAATCTCTGACAGAAACTGAGATGACTCAGTATCTCTCTGAACTGCAGTCAAGCTAGGGTGCAGTGCAGAATTTATTCTACAAGCTAGCAAGGTTCTTAGCATGCATGGGAACCTTTGTGCCAAATTGAAGTGTCAATTGACTTCAGGAGATGACAAGAAGATGGAGTAGAATGCCTGAATTACCATATTGCTAATAAATGTTATATGACTTCTCTGGTTTGGCATAACTGAGCAGAGTGAGTGAGGCTTTTATCTAAGGACACATACAGCTAAAGACAATCCATGAACCAAAATTTCCAGTAACTTTATATCACGTGTGTCTCTTAGAATCCATTGTAATAAATGTTAGGAAATCATTAATTTGTTTCAGAAAAGCAGAGAAATTTCAAATCTTATCTTACTTCAGAGAAGTAAAAGAGACAAAGATATATACACTAAGTAGAAAGTGAAGCAATATGAAAGGAAGAAGATCAAATCTTAGGAACTAGAAAAACATTTTTCATCATTAACTACATGCGTATATTTGTAGCTTAAATTACTTATAACTTGAACCTTATAATTCAGATGTATATGCAATTACCATTTTTAACTGACATTATGCTGCCAATATAGACTGTACATTAATTTCCACAAAAGCTATGCTCAGCATTGTAATTTACTTATGACATGGCCGCTTATACACTCTTAATGTGAATTTGCAATTTATGGAGGTCATGAGGCACAGCATCATAGCACTACTTACTGTGCTTTGACTGGAAATTAAATAAATAATATGTTTTAAATAATTAAAATTCTGCCTCACCTAGAGTACTGTGTGCAGTTTTAGGCACCACAATACAAAATCTAGCAGAGAGCATCCAAAGGAGGACTAAGAAGATGGCAAAGGGTATAGAGGGCAAGATACATCAGAAGAGGCCGTCATCACTTGGTTTGTTCAATCTAGAGAAAAGGTGACTGAGGGGAGATCTTGTGGTGCCCTACAGCTTTCTCACAATGGGGAACGCAAAGAGAGGCAGTGAGCTCTTCTCTCTTGGTGACCAGAGGTAGGACTTGAGGGAACAGCATGAAGCTGCATTAGAGGAGGTTTAGATTGGATATTAGAACAAAAATTCTTCTCTGAGAGAGTAGTCAGGCACTGGAACAGTCTTCTCAGGGCAGTGGTCATGGCACCGAGCTTGCTGGAGTTCAAGAAATTCCTCTACTTTAAAACAGCGTAACAGGTGGGATACAGCTGTAACCTTGTTCTTCTGGACTCTTCTGGAAAAGCACTCAAGCTACTAAGCAGTCATTTAAAAATATTGATATTATAACCATCAAGATTTTAATGAACTCAGTGGAATCAGAGTAAATGTAATATTGGATACCTTGCTAAATACTATTTATACTACACTAATATTGGACACATTACTCTGATATATTACTGAAAATAGAGTTCAACCCCTCTGGGAGCTGGAAGTGCACTTTGATACTACTGTACGTAAGCAGTGTCTGTAGGAGAGCTTAAATAGAAGAGAGAGATCATCATCTAAGGAGATTTCTGGAGAGAACTTTTTTATACAAGTAGGGAACTTCCTCTGTGGCCAGGCAGACAAATATGAAATACTTTTTTTAGTATTAGAAATTTATTCCAGAAATTAAACGCTTAAATTCTGTCTTTGTTCCAATGTAGGAATAATGTGGGAGGTTTAGATTTAAGTCTTCTGAGAAAAAGTAGCTTTGAATAGTTCATAGAGCTTACTAGCTGTTGCAGTTATTTGATAATTGGTTGTAAGAATGTAATTATTTAAAATGCTATCGCATTAACAGAGTACTAGCATCTAAAGAATGAGACAGTAGGCTTAATTACAGATGAATAAGTGTTGTCGAAATTCATTAAATTGCAAACTTTCACGAAGTCACTTAGTCTAGAATAGTGTGCAGAATTTATTACAAATATTTATGAATATGAAGTGTTTATGACAGGCACAAGTATCTCTATGTTTTCAAGTTAGTAACAAAATCCAGTTATGGATTATAATTGGTTTTCTAGAATGTTTACAGAAGAGTATGTGCTTCTTATTTAAATAGTTGTTACTTTATGCAAATAGTAACTTAATTTGTATCTTTATGGGGAAGAGTGTAATTGTTCCATATTACTAAAGCCACTACTGGAGTCCTGGTACTTTAAGAAAAGTTTATGCCACGGATTTAGTGGAAAGTACTATTTTTCATAGAAAAGCACCATTCTGAAGATGATAGCTCTATAAAAAGCTAGATTTATATTGCACGTGTGTATTTCAGACTCACTCATTTGCAGTCACAGAAGTTCTGATCTGATATAAAAAAAATATTTTTATTTCTGACCAGTCTCTAGGCATTTCTGAGAAGAACCAAAACTTTGATCACAGCAGACTATTGAATGTGCTATACACTAAATGCATATGACGATAGCCATTCCCTCAGGAATATGCTTTCCATATTTAGGTACAATACTGAAGTGATTTCAGAAAAGGCTGGCTAGAAAGCTGGTATAAAAAATTTAGTATCTACTGTACAAGCATCAATACGGTATTTCAGTTTCTTTGCAATTTTCACATGTATGGTTGGGTCATCTTATATATGCTTCATATACTAACGAAAAATAATAAACTTGATATTGTAGCGCATGAGTACTGCTGGTCTCCACTCATAGAATTTAATTTTTTATTACTTTTTATGGCTCTAATCTTATTTTATATTAGATACTTTAGATATTTATTTAATACATGCATTCTTCAGTGAAGAAAGGATTGCTAACTTTAGTCTAGGAGCTAAGTGAAGAATGCTTTATCATTCTGAAGTGTGCAAGGTTATACTCTCGTAAATTTCTCTTCTGACAGTCTGGATGCCTTCCCTAAAATATTACTTTGGGAGAATTATTGTTACAAGCATGTTCAGTTTATTTATTTATACTTCCTGAAGGCGATAAGCTTAGTAATTTTGAGCTCCTTGTAATCATGATTCACCAAGTAATTGCAAACGGTACTGACCCTTGTAGTGAAACTCACATCTCATCAAAAAGCCTGAGTATCTTCTATCAGGAATTAATTACTGGTAGAAAATTGTGGCCAACTGCAGAAGTTTCTGGTGGAGTGACAGAATTATTCTTGACTCAGCATAAATCAGTATACATGGAAGAAAAGTAGTCACCAGTGTGAGTGGCAGCAGCTTCTCATGGGGCTGTCAGGACAGAGTCTAGCAGCCAGAATCTGTCCCACTGCTCCATGAGAGAGAACGGCAGCTAGGGTCACCAGGGAAGCCCTTGACATCAAGCACCTACCTGGGGATAGGGCTGAGTTGAGGCCAGGCTGGGACAATGGCTTGTGAGTGGGCCTGGTTTGTCTGTGCACGTGGCCAGGAAGGGTTGGACTGTGGGGAACTGGAGACCAGTCTTGTTATGTCCTGACTGGGGCAGAAGCTGATGGCTCCAGCAGGCTGAAACAATATTCTGGGTCCTGGGAAAGGTGGTGGGAGGTCCCATAGGAGACTTCTCCGTGACAGTCAGGCCTGGTGGTACCTGCAGAGCATTGACAATACCTTGTTAAAACACATCCCGAAGTGCAACATCTGATATAATTAAAAATGCATTTAAGGTTTGTTTGTAATTTACTGTAATCTTTGATCGGGCTTTCATCTCCTTTAGAAAATACAGCAACTGACTTTTTATATTTTAAAAACTGGAGATCTGATTTTAATAATACATATCTTTTTCAAGCTAAAAAAGTTAAAATAATCATGTATTATAACTTCATATCCTGTTACGATGGGATTTTATGTTTCTTTAAGAACAGCTTTAATGCAACTGTATTAATCAGTTCTTCATAAATGGAATATATAATGCTCAATTTTAGGTTTGAAGAGTTACCAGAGATAGAGTAAATTTCCACTGATGAAAAATGCAGTTAACACTGTTACATAGTTCGATATACATAGATATTATCTCATATTAACAAAACGTCTTTTGTTCATTGATTTTCCTGTTTTACAATATGTAAAGTTTTGCTGGAAGGTGTGGCTAATCAGAAGGGAGATAGGCAACCTACTTGCTCACTGATGAGTGTTGTGTTCTGGCTCTGTACACGGTCCTTTAAAGTGAGGGGAAGAGTAGTCCTCTCCTGAGAAAAGGAGACAGATCAGGAGGACTCCTTATCACAAGTACATATTCTCAGAATCAAGAAGGAGGCACACTACAAAGATGCAGAGATTATATCAAGACAGCTTCCAGGGATCTAGAGCACGCTGCTTAGAATTTTGCATAACTCAACAAGCCACTAAATATTGCTCAACTGTAAGCAAGTGAAGTGAAGGAATTCTATTTCTAAGATTGCTTTCATTTTGATTTGATCTGACCCAGATGATGGGACCTGAGCAGAAGGGGGAGAATGGAGAATTGGAATGAATGACTGTGTGGATGGTTTCAGGCTCTGAGTTTGGGGTACTATGATCTTGAATGCACCTTTGAGAGACAGGACATGTTGATGTTGTGTGGGACATAAATGACCAGGAGAAGAATATACTGGACAATAAGCTGACTGGGATTTTCAACAGAGACTTAAGCTAGATTTGATGAGGCAAAGAGAGGTACTGCTGGGTGACAGAGTAGAAGAATTTGAGAGGGCTCCTCCAAGAAGGTAACATGGCTGAAAGCCATGCCGATGTGCTTCTACACCAATGCATGTAGCATGGGAAATAAGCAGGAGGAGATGGGAACTGTGATGCAGTTAGAAAACTATGGCCTGATTGCTATCACAGAAACATGATGGAACAAATCACACAACTGGAATACTACGATTGAGGACTACAAGCCTCTTAGAAGGGATAGGAAGGACAAGAGTGGTAAGGGAGTTGCCCTCTATGTTAAGAAGTGGATAGATCTTGAAGAGCTGCCTCTGAGAAACAACCATAAGCAGACTGAGAGTTTGTGGGTTTAAATTAAGGACCAGACCAATAAAGGACATGTGGTGGTCAGAGTCTCCTACAGGCTACTTGACCAAGGGAAGCCTGTTGATGAGGCCCTCTTGCTTCAGGTACAAGAGGCATTATGCTTGCAGGCTTTTGTCCTTGTGGGGGATTTCAACCACCTGGGTATCTGCTGAGAAAACAACACAGCAAGCTGCAAACAATCCAGGAGACTCTTGGAGTCTGCTGAGGATAACTTCCTGGTCCAGGTGTTGGACAGACCAACCAGAGGCGAAATTTTGCTGGACTTGGTGCTCATCAATGCAGAGGAGGTCATTAAAGAGATTAAGACTGGAAGCAGCCTGGGCTGTAGTGAACATACTCTGGTTGATCTCGAGGAATATGAACCTGGCAAAGAGTGGAGTCAGGGCAAAATTCAGGAGATTGAACTTCTGACTGTTCAAGGAATTATTAGATGAGATACCCTGGGAAACTGTCCTTAGGGACGTAGGAACAGAACAGAACTGACAGCTCTTTAATGATACCTTTCTGACAGCACAAGAGCTCTCCATCCCCCAACATCAGAAAGAAAGAGGAGGCAGGAAACCAGTATGGCTAAGCAAGAAGCTGCCGATCAAAATGAAGTAAAAGAAGAAGTACAGGCAATGGAAACAGAGATGGGTGGTAGGAAGAATATGGGGACATGCAGAGATGGGATCAGGAAAGCCGAGGTGTAGATGGAACTGAACTTGGTGAAGAGTGTGAAAAACAACAAGAGATTCTATAGGCGCATTGGCCAGAAGAGACAGGCAAAGGAGAATGTATCTCCTCTGATAAATGAGAAGGGAGAGCTAGTTTCAACAAACGGAGAGAAAGCTGAGATACTCTAAGAGTTCTTTGTCTCGGTCTTCACTGGCAGTAAGGCTTCTCACCCCTCTCTCACCTCTGAATCTCTAGGCAGGAGTCAAGGAAGCAAAATCCCTCCAAGAACAGAGCATGTGCAAGACTGCCTCATGAGACTGTATGTGTACAAGTCTATAGGTCTCAATGACATGCATCCTACGGTTCTGAAGGAACTGGTTGATGTGGTTGCCAAGCCGCTCTCCATCATAATTGAGATGTCGTGGCTGTCAGGCAGTGGCTATCCCCAGTGACTGGAAAAAGGGAAACATCACTTCCTTTTTTAAGAAGAGGAGAAAGGAAGACCTGGGGAATTATGGGCTGGTGTGCCTCATGCCCACGCCTGAGAAGATCACGGAGCAGACCCTCATGGAAGATATACTAAGGCACATGTAAGACAAGGAGGCAGTCAGAGACAGGCAGCACAGTTTCATCAAGGGCGGATAATGCTTGACCAATCTCATGGCCATTTATGATGGAATGATGGCATTGGTGGACAAAGGAAGGGCTACTGATGCTGTATACCTGGACTTCTGCAAGGCTTTTGACATGGTTCTGAATCACATTCTTATCCCTGAATTGGAAAGAGATGGTTTTGAAGGGTGGACTATTCAGTGGATAAGGAATTGATTGGATGGTTGCAGTCAGAGGGTCACGGTCAACGGCTATGTCCAGATAGATGCCAGTTATGAGTGGTTTCCCACAGGGTTCCATCTTGGGAACAATGTTCTTCAACATCTTATTAATGGCATAGATAGTGGGATCACGTGTACCCTCAGCAAGTTTGCTGATGACACTAAGATGAGTGGTACAGTTGACACAATAGAAGGAAGGGATGCCATCCAGAGGAACCTGGACAGGCTTAGAAAGTGGGCCAACAGGAACCTAATGAGGTTCAACAAGGCCAATTGCAAAGTTTTGCTCTAGGGTCAGGGTAATCCCAGATACGTATACAGACTGGAAGAAGAATACCTTGAGAGCAGCCCTGCAGAGAAGGACTTGGGGGTTCTGGTGGACAAAAAGCTGGACATGTGCCAGCAGTGTGCACTTACAGCCTGGAAGTCCAACAGTATCCAGGGCTGCATTGAAAGAGGAATGGTCAGCAGGGAGAGGGAGGTGATTGTTTCCCTCTGCGCTGCCATTGTGAGGCCTTATCTAGAGTACTGCATCCAGGCCTGGGGACCCCAACACAAGAAAGATGCAGAACTGTTAGAGCACATCCAGAGGAGGGCCACGAAGATGCTGAGAGGGCTGGCTCACCTCTTATGAAGAAAGGCTGAGGGAACTGGGCTTGTTTATCTTGGAGAAATGAAGGCTATGGGGAGATCTCTTTGCAGCCTTACAGTAGTTGATGGGGGAGCTTATAAGCAGGAGGGACACCAAATTTTTACATGCTCTAACAGTGATAGGACAAGGGGGACTGTCTTTAAACTACTAGAGTAGTGATTTAGGTTAGATATTATGAAGAAATTTTTTACTCAGAGGGTTGTGAGGCACTGGAACAGGTTGAGAAGCTGTGGATGTCCCATCCCTGGAGGCATTCAAGGACAAGGCTGGATGAGGCCCTGGGCAGCCTGATTTAGTGTATGGCAACATTGTCCATGGAGGGGGGGGTGGAACTAGATGATCTTTTAGGTCCTTTCCAACCTAAGTCATTCTATGATTCTATGATTCGATGATCTGAGCTTCTTTATCACAGAAGTCATCATGTTAATCTTCAAAAAAAAAAAAAAAAATGAAAATTCAGCAGTTCAGACCCCTTTTGATATTTTTAGTATCATCACTTTAAAGAAAACATATTGATATCCACAGCTGAATTTAGTAGTTACGATATCTGAATATTCAACTAAGCATTCCCAAGTGAATGCTACAGAATCTTTTGAAGATGTGACTAATTCCTTGAAGCAGAAGTCATTAAGACATTCTTTAGTCCCAAGATCACAAAGATCAAATTTATTATCATCCTTCTTGATTCAGTGAAGGTTTCTTATGTGTATAAATTAAATGCTGCATCTGTATTTTTCAGGTTATTTGATTTAAATGAAATATAATATCACGAACAGCTGAATCTACCTGAGGACACTTGCCAGATTTCAAGTATCTATAATTAATATTCTAATGGGATTTTCTCCCTTTAAATGAATGGAAAATAAAATACAGTTGAGAAAGTAAGAACAAAAGAAAAAGAAACGAAGAGAGCATTTTAACCAACCTAGTCATAGCAGACTGTCAAAAAATAATTTTACAATTTCATTTTCCGGAATTAATCTTTTTTTTCAAACGTATCAGAATTATTAGTTAGTATTCCTTGCTTCACTATAATCTTTTAAAATATTTCCTAACTTTTAAAAGGAAATAATCAGAAATTGTTTTACTAATTTTGTTTTAGGGAATGGAAGAGATTGTAGATGCCTTGGGTAGTTTTTATATCAGTAAATGTGACAAAATTCATTTCTACTCAAGTCTTCACAACATTCCTTTATGGAACTGTATCTCTCCAGTTTCTTTTTTATGTTTTATTTGTCTGATCACTTATACCTATTGTTTCTCTCTCCCTCCGCCCTTTTTTTTTTTCGTTTTGTCCCCACAACTGGTTTCCATTAAGATTTTATGGGCAGATTTGAAGTACTTGTTCTCAGCTGATTTAAAGGTTAATATGAAGTGAGCCATAATGCTTAATTCTGTGCATATTTATTTCATGTAGTTGGCTGAAGGTAAATTACTTATTAATATTTTAGTCTCTGTAAGACTAAAACTTGTCTACTTTGAATGTGCTATTATTTTAATGTCAACACTTTCTTTAAGTGACTTGCATTTTTCTGTAACAAAGAACCATAATACTGATACAACACTATAGGATGAATATTGTTCTTGGATTCCTGTATAAAAGAGTATTTCTGCCTGGGCCAACAGGCTGTAGGACATTGAGACAGATTGTACCACAATGTTTTGTATTAGACGTCTAAGCCCCTTGTGAGGTGCACATATCCTGCACACATTGTTGGAATCAAAGTGACGTGACTTAAAAGCCATCCTGCAGTGTGCTAGCGTGATATTGATAAGGTCCTTCACTTTGTACTGTGCCTTGTCTTTCCCCCTTCCTTGTTAACAGCAAAATTAAATTCAGACTAAAATCCAAATAATGTA
This sequence comes from Penelope pileata, assembly GCA_013396635.1. Taxonomy (NCBI): domain Eukaryota; kingdom Metazoa; phylum Chordata; class Aves; order Galliformes; family Cracidae; genus Penelope; species Penelope pileata. Next base: position 86,352 of record WBMW01001903.1, on the reverse strand, counting down.
GATGGAAACAGATGTCAAGTCAGGTATGTCCAACTTGTGCCCTGTGGGCTGCATGTGGCCTTGCATAGCTCACAATGTGGCCCACGCCCTGCACCTTCGTGGCAACTGCTCTTCCACGTGGAGCAGCTGGGCCTGGCCCTGGGCATGCACCCATCACTTAACAACAACCAAACAATTGGTGTGTGATTAGCACTGTCTGAGCTGAACTCAGGAAAAGGGAAGACATGGTGCAGTGCTGACTGAAGTTATGGCAAATAATTTTACGCATTTTAATAATTGACTAAATGCAGTTCCATGAACAGTGAAAAAGAGGCTTTCCATTTTGATAAAGGAATTTGAGAATACATTTCAAGACTGTGGAAAAATCATCAGTATTTTGGTATATTCGCAACTCCATTTTCAGTTGACAGAAGCACATTACCTGCAAATTTTCAAATAGAATGCATAGAGTTACAATCAGACATTCAACTCATAAATTTGATCATCTCTCTACTAGACTTTTATAAGACCTCTCTTATCAGAGAAAAATATCCTTTGCTTCACAATCACACCTTATTCCCATCAGTGCTTTTTGACAGTACGTACTTTTGTGAATAAATGTTTTCAAGGATGAAGCAGGAAGCATAAAATTTCATCAAAAATCTCTGATGAGCAGCTAGAGAACTCACTAAGAATTGCAACCACCTCCATCAAATCAGACATTGATTCATTAGTTTCACAGATATCCTACTTGTTTTATGTTTTGGCACTCTCTTCTTTATGTTTTAATTAAAAAAATATATCAAAAAAGAAGTTTTGTTGCTTACAGATTAACTACATTGTATACCTTATATGTGTCCTAAAACAATTCCTCCCCACTCAATGTTGCCCATGCAAGACAAAAAGTCGGACAACCATGTGTTACATGATGAAGCAGTGAGGAACAAGAATGTGCATGATTGTCTACTATACCTTCCTCAGCTAAAATTCAGCCGATATCTCCCTCCGTGTCAATGTTAAAGAGGTGGTCTCTTTCCATTTGCAAGAAACAACTTTTGTAAAATATCCTGCCTGAATAAGTGTAAGATAATATAGCCCATTATACTCTCCAGCACTTTTAAACCTGTGAAAAATTTTCTTATTCAACTAAACAAAGAAGATTTGGTGGAACAGAGGGAAGTCTTAGGAAAAAAAAATAAAGACATCAAAATACTGTTTCTCTTATTCTAGTAAGGTTACAGTAATTATTACTAACAGTTTTAGTAATCATTACATAAATTCTTTTACCAGAGAAATATATAGAGGTTAAATCAAATTAGGGCTTTTGTTTGTTCATTTGATTTCAGTCATATCTAGTCTCGAAGTAGAACTATTGTACTATTAATTTCTTATAGTAAACTCAATAGAACTTTGTAACCTAAATGTTGCTTAATTCTGTCTCATCATTATATGGTTCTTTCCATAATAAGGGAGGAAGCAGAACACAATAACCATGAGAATGTTCAATTAAACTTTTAATTTATTTACTCATTTAAAGCTAGTGCTTTTTCTAGAATCAATTTTAATACTACAGAAGAATCATTATTATCTGTATGTAATTGCCATATTTTTGAGTTTGTCTCAAGCCAAATATTAGTTATCAAGACATGGGTTCTTCCCATCATGCATTACATCATCACCAATTATTAATCATTATTATTAAAATATTGATCTTTTGTCTAAGCATTGTGTGCTCAGAGACCGTATATAACTCATCTCAAAAAAATATTAGCATGCAGGTATTATTTCCAGCTGCCTTCCTCACTATAATCCTTTTCACCATATATAAAGCAATCACTCTTACTAGTTGTGCCAAATATTCCAAAAGAAGAAATTAAAAAAAAAAAAATAAAAAAAAGACCTATCTGGTGCAGCTTTTCTGATTAAATGGCTTGAGATCATTCCATCATTATTCCATTAGTGATGCCTGTGGGCCTTGGAAAAAAAAAAGTTCTTGAATTTAAGTTCTGCTCCAACTTGGAGGAAATTTCACTGTTCTCTTTGATATAATATCCCTTTTCTGTAGAAAATAAAATGACTCCTGACGAGCTACAGTTCTCCCATTTGTTAGCAATGCTTATTAAATACTGAGTTTAGATCAGAAATAGCAATATTACATGAAAATGCTCACAGCCAAACTGTCAAAACTTTTGCTATGATCTTGCAATCACAGTTGATTAGATATAGTCAGTCTATATCTTTAGCAACAAAGGAGACAATTTGCTGAATCATGCAGATACTAAACAATTTGCATAAAGATGAGAAAAATGTTCCTTAGCTTATGGAGTATTGTATAACTTTTATAAAGACTGTTTAATTTTTCTTAATGTTAGAAAACTACTGTTTCCTTTCTTCAGATTTTACTATGGAATACAATGTATTTTTCACTAACTGAACAATGTAATCGTAGTTACAGAGAAGTAAAACGGGAAGTCAGGATCCAAAATGAGCAAACTGTAATGTGTTTTTTTTTTTTTTTTAGAATGATGCATTCTACCTATGTGCAAGTTCAAATGAAGATGACTTTCTTCCTCATGCTCAACTAGATTGCTTCAAGATTCTTTTTTGACACTTACAGACAAGGACAAAAAATTAAAATAAGTAGAATTGTATTGGTTTTGAGAAAAGTAAAGTTAATTTTCTTCACAGTAGCTTGTAAGTTATGGATTTATCACAAAAAGATAACACGCTGATGTTTTATTTATTGCTGAGCAGCGCTTACTGTGCTTACAGTGTCAAGGCCCTTTCTGTTTCTGACTCTTCTGCCAGCAAGTAAGCATGGGGTGCATAAGAAACCATGTGGGGACACAGCCAGGACAGCTGACCCCAACTTACAGAAATGTTATTCTGTACTATAAGATGTCATGTTTAGCAATAAAACTAGGGGAGTAGAAGAGGGGAGGACAGTTGGAGTTACTGTGTTTGTCTTCCTAATTAACTGTCACATGAAGTCCTTCTTTGCCAGAAATGGCTAAACTGTCTTCCAGTAGCAAGTAGTGAATGCATTCCTTATTTTTCTTTGCTTGCACGCATAGCTTTTGCTTCATCTATTAAACTGTCTTTATCTCAACTCATGAGTTTTCTCACTTTTACTCCTCTAATTCTCTTTCCCGTCCGATTGTTGGGCAGTGGGTGAGCAGTTGTGTGGTGCTTAGCCACCTACCAGGGTTAATGTACAACAAGAATATCAAATTGAAAATTGTTTTTACAGAGGCTTGATGATAAGACATTGGCTACAGGGAAGTAAAGAGAAAAACTACAATATTTTTGCATGGCACACCTACAGCACATTCAAGAAATAATGTTTATTACTGAAACGGGATGCTGGTATCACAAGGGAAAGAGCAGGACACAAATAAAATGAAACTCGTCTTTATTCCTAATATTTAAGGGGTTCATATAAGATGAAGAAGACCTGGATTCTGTTCCATATAATTTTTAAAAAGTCTAAAGCTCACATAATGCAAAACTATACATAAATATATCTCATAGGTAGTAAAGTACAAAGGTGACCTTTGTAATGCGTCTTCTTGGCTTTGTGCTTGGCTTGTCTTCCAAATTAATTTTGAATAACCTGAATATTTTTACAATTATGATATAGAGACAATCAAAATGAAGAATTTGCTCATACCATCTTTCCTTATATCATCAGCAACATCTTTGCTGCTGTATTACTAAGGATATTGTACTAGTATGTTAGCCTGCGCAGTTACTTTGGTCCTAGAGTCCACCAATAGCAAGATTTAATTTGGTTCAGACCTTGCAGTTGTAATGGTGTGTTCGTAATGCTACATGTGATTTATGTTACAACACTCAGACAAGTCATATAGATCACATGCCATTTCTGGAAATTATTTAAAAAAAAAAATAGCACCAAGAATAATAATTTGCTAAAATTCAGTCAACGCCTCTTCCACTTACTTCTGAAAATGTCTTCCATATAACACCCCCCCAAAAAAATACATACAGTGGGATAGTATAAATAGGGAAAAATAGAAGTAGTTTAGATATTATCTAAATTGTTTACTTACCTTGAAAATTGAATTTTGAAGTTTTTGAAATTTGATACCATTGTGACTGCTAATATATACTAGACATCTTCAAGTATCTTATTTAAATAACTATTAAAGCTTTTGAGGTGTTCAGGAAAAGCTCAAAAGCCTCTGGATTTGAAAGTCAAGAGCTTTGGAGGATACATAAGTATTAACCGGGTTACACGTAGTCCCTAAAATGTTTATAGATATACTTATTATTCATTGATATCTGGTAAAATGCAAAAATTAATTTTTGATTTTACAAATTTTAATGAGAGTATATAAAAATATAAAAAAAAAAACTTAAAGGAGTGGGATCTCTGTGTAGCATTACTTATCATTACATTTATATTAATGAATTATATTATATTTGGACTTTTGGAAAGCAGACTTTGTCTTATCCATGAAATTAGCAAGCATAATGACATATTGTGTAGTTCTGAAGGAGCTCAGAAAAACTGGAAAGACTTTAAGGGCAATATCCTCTAATAGCAAGAACATTCCTTTCCAACTCTAAGGAAATTCAAGTGGATGTATCAGGAGAACAGCTTGTGCATGGCTAACCATTAATGCAAAAAAAAAAAAAAAGCAAACACAGCAGTGCATGAAAGATGAAAGCAGAGACTGGCTATAAAGGAAGAATTTAGCACAGTTTGGGCACAATGAAAAGCTTGCACATCTAGAAAATCTCAACTAGAGCAAACAATATCCAATGTAGAGAAGAGCATCAGTGGCTACATTAGTAGTAAAAGGTTAATGAAGGTAAATATCGTGTAATGTCTGAATGGATATTCTATTATTCCTCTGTCTCAATATTTGCCAGGTCTCCCAGATCTTAATATTTACAGGAAAGGCTCAAAGAGAACAAGAAAAATCTGCAGCGGGCCAAGACAAGGATTGTAGGACCTGATGGGATGTACTTGAGAATGCTGAGAGTGTTGATGTTGTTGCAAGCTTGCTTTCTATTCTGTCATCTTTGAAAGGTCATGAAAATCTGAGGAGGTTCCTGATGATGGGGAAAAGACAAATTACAAGCTTTCAAAAAAAGCCAGTTAGGTGATCCTGGAAGCTACAGGCCAGTCAGCTTTACTTCCCAGACCTTCAGAAAATCTTAGAGTGAGTTCTCTTGAGACCTATCTCTGCACATATAAAGTAGAAGGTGACTGGGAATAGTCAGCATGGATTTATGAAGTGTAAATTAAGCCTAAACAACCTGATTGCTCTCTGTGATAAAATGAATAGATTTGTAGACTACATGAGAACAGTGAATGTCATTCAATTTGACTTTGGAAAGGTTTTCAGCACTGTCTCCCACAATATTCTTGTAACTAAGTTAGGACTTTATGCTATGCATGAGAGGACAGTCAAATAAAAAAAAAACTCGTCAGGCTCTGAGGTTTGCGATTAACGTTACCTGGAGGCCTGTAGCATGATTAGAACAGAAGAGGTCAGTAGTGGGACCTATCCTTTTTAGCATCTATATCAGTGACCTGAAAGAGGTGAAAGAAAGTTCAAACTGAGACAAGCATTTAATACACTGGAGAGCAAGGGACGCCATCCAGAGGAACTGGGACAGGATGAAGATATGGGAAATTCCTGAACTTCAACAAGGACAAATGCAAAGTACTCCCCCCAAGAAGGAAGACCATCTGGCAGTGATACAAGCTAGGGACTGAGGGGCTGCGGAACAGTTTGAGGCAAAAAGCCCTGAAGCCTCTGAGGTACAGAAAGCTGAATGTAAGCCTGTAGTGTGCCCAAGTTGTAAAGACAGCCAACAGTATCTGAGGCTGTGTTAATAGACAGTTGGACAATGGAATGGATAATTGCCCTCTTCTCAGCACCTGGTAGACCACAGCTAGATATTGCACACTGTTTTGGCTGCTGAAATATGGGAAATAGATGAATTCATCCCACAATGATCAGGGCTAGAGCACTTGCCCTATGAAGAAAGACTGAAGAACTGCAGCTTGTTCAACATAAGCAAGAGATGGCTGCAGAAGGACCTAACCGCAAGTCTATGATGTCTAAGGAGTGATAGATCAAGAGGACAAGTCAGACTCTTCACAGTGGTACATAACAACTTCACAAGGGATAACGGACATAACCTGGAAGAACTAAGATTCAAGCTGAATAGAATAGGAGCTGGACAGGCATGGAGCATCAACCATGCTGTAAGGAATCCTGTTCCAGTATATGAGCACCCTCAGAGTAAAAACTTTTCCTTATACCTGAGCTTCCCCTGGCATAGCTTTGTGCTGTTCTCTTGTGTCCTATCATTGGTTGCCAGGGGAAAGAGTTCAGCAACTCTCTCCATTTCCTCTCCACAGGAAGTAGAAAGGAAGCAGAGAGCAATGAGGCCACCTCTTAAAGGAAAATCTCTTTCTCCATGAATTAAGTAGTAGAACAGGTTGCCCTAAGGGTTTGTGCCATCTCTGTCATTGGAGGTTTTCAGAATGCTTCTAGACACAGCCCTGTGCAACCCAGTTTGACATCAGAGCTGTCCCTGCTTTGAGCAGAAAGTCGGACTAATAGGGTATTCTCCTACCTGAATTATTCTATATGCCATGATTTTAAAGAAATTAGAGATTTTTAGCCTATACAGTGATCACAGTCAGAATTGTCAGAATACCTAAGCAAATGAATAAGATGCTCAGCTCTCGTTAATAGAAATACATCTATTAAACACATTGCATAACAATTAGGTAGAATATACAAGTATATTTGTAACATTCTAGATTATTGTCACTCTACAAAGGTGTTGGAATGGCCTGCCCAGGGAGGTGGTAAAGTCACCATCACCAGTTGGTGTTCAAGAAGTGTCTGGATGAGGTGCTAAGGGATATGGTTTAGTGGATAGTAATGGTGATAGGAGGACAGTTGGACTAGATGATCTCGTAGGCCCTTTCCAATGTAGTGTTTCTATGATGCTATGATTCCTCTATGATTATGTAAATTCCTGATGTCTTTAGCATGTAAGAAGACATTCATTTCATCAGCAGATAATGGCTGTGCTGTTTATCAACAAAATCATAGGAAGTCAAGCCAAGTCTTCGTACTGGAAGCTTCATGCTTCTAATACACAGCAATGGAAAATTAAGTTATCTGGTAGCAAAAAGTTTTGTATGATCAGACTAGGGATACTCTAAAGCTCGTTGTAGTTTTCTTTAAACCTTATTGTATCAGTGACCATTCAAATATTTGCTAAAATATGATTAAATCCAGCAGAGCAGGGGTAGGATGGAGTCACTAGCTGAGGTCAGCTCAGTGCCTGGTGGTTTTCAGACAAGTTTACGTTGACCGAGTGGGAGAATCTGGGAGGTCAAGTCAGCAAAGCAAGGTCAGGGTGACCAAAAATAAAGCTCAGTCCAGGAGACCAAATCAGCAAAGCAAAGTCAGGATGACTGAAAGTAAAGCCCAGTCCAGTATATATATGACATAAATTGGACAAGGATTGTCTCTGACTAACTGAGCCAATAGGCACAAAGTGAATGGAGCGAGGAGGTCCCAGGGAGGCATTTGACAACTCTTTCATGATATACTAGTTTCCATTTCTCACTGATATTTCTTGAAATATAGCTATATTTATAGAGAGGAGCAAAGGCATATTATAAAGAAAGATGGTTATGAACTAATCAGGTCAGTTATAGCCGGTTGGTGTATTCCATACTGAAATTATCTGAAGAAGCTTTAGATGTGCCTTCTATGTACATAAGGAAGAAAATCAGAAATCTTTTACAGATACTCATAAGAATAGTAACAGTGTCTATTCCGTAAATATACTTACCTCAGACTTCCTGAAGCAGTATTTGTGTCCTTGTGACTTGGCAATGAATCACCAAGGTGGGAAAAGTTTCCAAAACCTCTGTTCTGAATGTTTCAGAGTTCTGCATTATTAGATATCTTCTGTAAAAATATCTTTTATTGTGTTTGCTTTCTTCTGCAGTTATGGAACAATATTAGGTTTTTAAAGGTTGGTTATTTCACTGAATTTTTACTCTGTTCATAAGTCTCATACAAAAACATTAGAAGAAATGGTCTGGACTTGTGAGGAGTTACAGTTGCTTCTCAAGGAGATACAATTTTGACAAGTGAGTGAGTAATTAGTCAGAGTCTGAGTCTGAGTCAGAGTCAGAGTTTGAGTTTTAGCTCTTGGGAGCTAAAAGCAGCACACTTGTCACATGAGGATTTCATGCACCAAGAAAAAAAAACATTGTAACTACTTTAATATCTACAGATTCAAGCAGGATATTGAAGCAAGTCTGGAGAACAGGAACTGTCCTTGAAAATCAATGGTTTTCTTCGTGTTATCTCATCTAAAATTCTAGGGAGTGGGAGGGGGAGAAAAAAGTTCTTTATTAAAAAATGTGTTATGTTAAAAGATTATTTTGTTTTCGTTTACTCTTCTTAAATACTTGACACAGATCTTTCTCAAGTAATTATGACTGGGCAAATCATTTATGTGGTCCCCGACTACTTAGGGAAGAATAATATATAGAAATATATAATATATAATATAAAGAAATATACATAGCAGTAATTCTGAAATGAATTAATATGACCAATAAATTAACACATCAAACAATAAATATGCAAATAAAGTAAAATATGTCAAGTGTGGCAAGGCACCAAAATGTAGAAACATTTTCTCTCTTTATTTTTCCATTTAAAACCAAAATATTTTGCATTATAGCTTCTTTGAAACATTTGTTTTCAAAAGGTTTTTTTTTTATCTCATAAATCTTTTTCTATTTGATAGCATTTAGACGTTGTTCTGAAAAAATGTGATAATAAGGAAGGAGAAAGAGAAAGGGGAAAAGGAAAAGGCAAGAATTGTAAAAAGGAAAACAGAAAAATGAAAATTAAGAAAAAATGAAAATGGAAAAAATGAAGAAAGAAAATGGAAAAAGGAGAAAAAAATAAGGAGGAAGGAATAAGTGAGATTTTTCTAGTGCATCTGGAACATGGCCAAAACCATGCAGAGACTGTAAAGACAGCTTTAAATAACTCTCTTCTGTCTCTTTCTTTACCCTTTTGCACTCAGCAAATGGTGACATGAGACTAAATCTGAGAACATTTGCAATTGTTTCATTAATGAATAAACAGGTTATCCAGTACACCCCATTAAGAACCAAAGACTCCTTCTTCCCACTTGAATGTGTCAAGTTTCACACTTCTTTGTCAAATAAATTTGTTATTCTACAAAAGTTTGTTTTGCATTGTTTTTCTGTCTCTCTTGCAAAACAGAATTATAAGCTTAACTAAAATTGATATATAATCTCTTTTAAAAGAAATCAGTAAATCAATACATTAGCTGCCTTTAGATTTCTAATAAATTAGAACATTTGATTTGCACAGGATTCTCTTTTTTTTAAAATTTATTTTTTAATAAACCTCTAAATTCCTGATTTTTTCTTCAGAATTTCCTCATTTTTACACATTAGTCATTCTACAACCTAAGACTGAAATGTATATAGAAGAAAATAATGATCTAATAAACTAGACAAGCGATGGAAGTAGTTAGTTGCTGATTGTCTTTTCTGTTAAAAAAATAACCATATTTTTAAGTTTATTTTCCTAATTTGAAGTTCATAATTTATATTCTACATGCTTCTTATTATTGAAAATAATCAAAATCTTTTTGTTTTCATAAAACATACAAATCCTTCTTAAATAGCATTAAATCAGGGACATTGCCCTCAGAAAGATTTAACTATTTATATCAGTTTAAAACAGGATTGTCTTGTCATCATTTTGATTTCCACATGTTGTGATTTAACCTGGAAGAAGTTGAACATCACACAGCCCTTTACCCGCTCCCCCTCTTCCCCATGAAATGAGAGACAGAATAGGAAAAAAAAAGTAGAGCTCATAGTTTGAGAAAAAAACTATTTACTAAGACAGAAAAGGAAGAAAGAAATAACAGGGATGATTATTTTATATATTTATATGTATATAAAACAAGTGATGCACAAAGCAATTGCTCACCACCTGCTGAACCAGCCTGTCCCAAGGCAGTGACAGCCCCCCCAGCCAAGTCCCCTCAGTTTTATAGTTTTTTCACATGATGTCATACGGTATGGAATATCCCTTTGGCCAGTTTGGGTCAGCTGTCATGGTTCTGTCTCCTCCCAGCTTCTTGTGCCTCCCCAGCTCCTCTCCTGTAGGACAGTATGAGAAGTTGAAAAACTGAAACATTCTTGGCTCTGAGCAACACTACTCAGTAACAACTGAAAAATTGCTGTTATCAACATTGTTTTCCACCTAAAGTCAAAACATAGCATCATACCAGACACTATGAAGAAAAACAACTCTGTCCCAGCTGAAGCTAAGACACTACAAAACTGCAAAAAACACAAGAAAAAGTTTTAAGCATAATTTGTTTTAATATGGAATTTAATATTTCCTGAATAAGTATGGTTGCCTGGCATTTTCTTCTACAAGTCCTTTTTAAAATTGGTCAGGATTATAGGGTTTTATTTTTGTTGTTTGTTTTTGTTACTGTTTGTGTAGAAACAATTAAGCTACTTCTATTATGTTCCTGCTAGAGAAAATCTTATAAGAAAATTATCAAAAAGATCTAATGAATGATGGTTAGATTTGGTACATGAAAACAGGGTGACATGGGCAGAAAGATGTCTTTTTTTGTGCCTCCCTGAGAAATAATGTTGACCAAGTTCAAAATTTGAACCTTTAAACTACATTTGAACTACAGAGGAGATCTACTCTAGCTGCTTTTTGAACAGATAAACTCTCCAAACTGTAGGCATATCAAATGGTATGATCCAGAGTTAGTGGACACTTGAATAATCTGGTATTAAACTCCTTGTATGTGAAAGGAGTATAGTAGTATTATCTTTCCTCAAAGTAATGTTGTGTGTGCAAAATATTTGTGAGCTACTCAGTTATCACAACGGTGTGTATCATACGAATGTCGCAAAGCAAGTTAATAATCATGAAACTGCAGATTTTGCAATGAAGAAAAAGAATGACAAGTGTTATCCAGGGAAGAAACCTACTTATTTTAGGTTCAATTTTGATGACTAAAATTTGTGTACAGTGTGTCTTTGCATAACTAATTCCTTCTGTTTGGGAGCATAACTATGAAAATCAGCTCAGTGCAAACAATATAAAGAAATACAAATTCATTTATAAGCCTCTGAGAGCAAGGTCTGTATTTTTTATGTTTACTCATCATCAAAATCCATAGAACCACCATCTCTGTTGTGCTCTAGGGAAAAATATCATCATTATTACTATAAAGCTGTTGACATTTGCTTATATTCTCCATTTTTATTACAGTTCCTATTTAAATTATAAAAATGACCAGAACTCAATGAGGAAAAGGAAAAAAAAACATTAAGTATTATTCAATTTTGTCTGTTTTCCAAACTCAGATGAGTCACAGTCTTTAAAATGTTCTTAACCTCCATGGAACAATGAATTTCACATCTTCATCATTACTTTGAGACCTGTGAATGAGTTGTGAGGTTTTAGAACTTTCCATTGTCTTTATGTTCTACTTACTATTTAGAGAAATGGTGGGGTGCTGGTTAACTATTTATCTGACATTTGTCAAACTAATCTTAAAAGTTGTGATGCCTCACTTTGCAGAGAGAAAACAGGTTATAATGAAAGAAGCTGACGATGGTTTCTCGGTATCCATCATGACATAGCACTGTGTAGAGCAGTCAGTGAAAATGATACATTAGGGGATTTGCAGCTAGGAAAGCGGGGGAGGGTGTAACAGACTGCTTCTCTATGAAAGAAGTGCTTTGTCCAGCATGCTAAAAATGAGCTACTTGTTGGTGTGCAGAGCTGGCATTGGTCCTCAGTTTTCAGACTTCACATTTTCTTAGCTTTTTTTTCTCTCATGCATTAAGCAGTGTTTTTAACTGGTATTAAAATATTTTTTAAAAATATATTTGACTTTTTTGTGTGTGTCAAAAATAATAATAAGGAAAATAATTGTGAGAATAGCATTTTATGACTTATTTACAGCGAGCAAGAGGATTTCTTTATCCCAGTTAATTAGAGATGTTAAGGAAGAAACAACACGCTTCCGTCCCGATTTTACAGGGTATAAATTTATATATATAAGGAAGTCTGATCTTTAAGACTTCCTTACCTTCTTAAAATTACTGTCCTTTTTTTCCTCTTTAGAAGTTCAAAATACATGCACTTCTTTGATAAACATCTGCTTCTATGCTTTCTTAAATTCTGAGGGGTTTATTTGTTTTGTTTTCCTTTGGTGTTTCTGAAACATTTCAAATATCAATAATTTTTTTGAAGGCTTTTATTTCTTTCCTTTTTTTAAAAAAAATAAACCATTATAAAGAGTTTTCATAGGGTTATTCATAAATACAGATTGAAGGGGAAGAGGTTTTTTTTATCCAACACAACACATTGATGGCTATATTTCTAGTTGTTAATTCTGGCTTCATGCCTGTGTCATATGTTTCACTGATAGCTCAGTAAATAGTTCTCAGAGCAATCTCTATGTGACTGAGACTACTAATCACACTCAGGTGTGCCTATAATCTTAAATATATGAAACAATCAATTTTACATAACATGATATGTACTGCATAATTTTGAGGATTTAAAAATCTTTATGTATACTGAAGACACCGCAAATGACTTTCTTCTAATCTATCCAAGACTTCTTTAAATATAGATTATCATATCACAAAACACCAAATGGTATACAATTGAGTATAAAAAAAAAACTACAAAAGATAAATATAATCTTATCTACTGAAGAATGAATTAAAAAACGTCTCTTAAAACAAAACATTAATTTTAAATGTCATTATATTGTGACAGACATTTTGTGGTCGCACACTCAAAAATAAATTCTGTCTAGGTGAGTTCAAACATTGAAGCATGTGTAATTTGATTTGATAATTTTAAGAGTCAGAAAACACTGCTCTTCGAGTACAATTTTCTCATAAAATCCAAAATAATATTTGGTTTAATATCTTTATATGAATAATAATTCATACCAAGGATAACTAAAAATAAAGAAGAAAAATAAATAACAAGCCATTGAAGGATTCTCTTAACTCATTAGGCTATTTCATACCAGTGAATATGGAAGTTAGTGTGCTACCAAAAACAGAGCAGTCAACTTTTCTTTTTCTTTTCTTTTTTTTTTTTAAATTTTTATTCCAAATTATCCATAAACATTAAATGTAGAAAAATGGAATGTGACCAAGACCAGCCTACTGTTAATAGAGAATTCATGAGTAGCAAGTTATACTCTAAATAGTTATTTTATTTCTTTTCAAAAGTATAGAATCCAGAGCTTTATTTGGTGCTCTTCTATATAAATTCTCATGATCCTTATTAGCACCAGGAACATAAAATTTCCAGCATCATATGATATTTTTCTAGTCACCTCTCTATAAAGCCACTTTCCAACTACATTAGAGCTGAAAATATCTGTTATTGTTGGTTTATGGGGTTTTTTTTGCACTAAGAGGGAACGTGTTGAGATCATTTCTTGATCTCTTTATCTCAGTAGGTTGTTTAGAGTTCAAAAATATTTGTTAGTGTTTGTGTAACAAGTAACCTGAAATTCCTGATCTAACAATTATTAATTATAGGATTGACATAAGGATATATGTAGCAGTGCTTAACTACACATAATAACAATTTATAACAAAAAAATTATAAATAAATCCTTTGGAACCAAAATTTTTCTTTAACATTCTTGTGAATTGAAATACAAACATAAAATATATAGTTAGTTTTCAAAGTCCTACTTTTTGTTAGAAAAATGAAGAAACATGACATAAACTTACTGCAGGGAGTACAGTACAAGACCGTACATTTTACCTTTTCAAAACTTCAAACTAAATGCAAGTGACATGACAGTAATCAGAAATAATAATAATAATAAAAACAGATATTTTTCAAACATATTTAAAAAAAGGCTTTGTTGAACATTACATTGTGAAAATTAATTTGCTGATGCTTCAGAAAATTTCATATTTTGGGGCTGTTATTTCCCAAATTTTCTTCTTTTTTTCTTTTATTTTTTTAATATAGTTTACTGAAATTCTAGAGGCCGCTATGATTTTAAGAAGTTGTAGGTTGTTTTATTTCACAGTGTTAAAACATTGAAATACGCAATATTTTTCAAGAAGCAGTGTTTCCATTAAAAATATTGAAGCCCAGGTAGAAAGGCTGCACACTCAATGGGTAAGACCTTACCTAACTCATGATAATCCATACCCTTTGAACTGATTTTGGTATGCAATGGTTCAGAGTATAGATCTATGCGGTATGATGAACTAAATTTCTGTTTTGTTTTGTTTTCATCAGCAATATGAGACAGATAATCAATCAATCAGAATATGTAACAACTAAGAGGGTCACAACATTATGCTTCGTTGTTAGTAGGCACGACAGAATATCTGATCATTTGTTGAATAAATGTGGCTGTCCTTGTGAGTTCTTTTGATATTACATCTGATTATGTTATTGTTTTCTAAACTCTGGAAAAACAAAACAAAATCCGAATATTTATTTAATAATGGCACTCAAATATCCAGATCATGAAGAAAGTATTAATCTGAATTACTTCTGTAATTATCTAATTTTAGGAAAAAAATATTATTTGTTGAGCTGGAATGCTACATCTTTGAGATCAGGACTTCCTAAGCAAAACCAAAACTAAGCAAAGTAAAATAAAACACAAAATCAACTTAAAAAAAAAAATCCACAGCAAGGTAAAACAACGACAAAAAATATTTTTTAAAACTGTTTTTTAGTTGTTTTCAATTGTAATTACTAAGTTAGAAATGTAAGTATTTCAACTATTTGCTGAAAATTATTCAAGGGATTATGAACTTCCCTAGCTTTTTACTTCTTCAAATCTAGAAAGAAGGAACAACTTTTAAAAAAGGAAGTGAAAACAATATAAAAACATCAGGTATTTGCAAACTAATGAAACGTCTAGGTGGCTATGAATAAAACAGAAATCTGCAGAGGAATGAGATCATGGTGCGCGTAGTCTCCTTGCTTATGCTTAAATGGAGAGTCATCCTTCAACAAACCGCAGCAACATTGATATCAGGAAAAAATTAACAATTGCTTAGTGATTTAAAGTCCTATTTTTTTTCTGAGAGAAAAAAAGATCAGTTGGTTAGAGAAAAAAATAGAGAGAAAAAAAATTATTAATAATTATTATCATACAGTGTCAGTAAATTGAATCAGGAACTACTTTGATATTCCAACACGAAGTTTAAAAAAAATGCGCTTCTAAATCTAACTATAAAATTGTCTATTCTCAGCACTCTTGCATCTCCCTACATTCAAAGGCAATGAATGGCTGTAGAAATGGAAGTGCCATTGCATTTTTTGGGTAGAATAATTTTCAAGATACTGAGAACATTGCAGTGATATCCTATTGACCAGAACTGGTTAGAACAGATAGTATGGATCCTTGAATAAATTCTGTCAGCTAACACTGGTCTTAACAGTGTTACAGTCTCTAACAGCATAGAAAAATGAAGGAAAATGTCATTGTATCAGATAGACAATAAGCTGTTTCTGTTCTGTTGCTACCTGTAATTTGAACTTTCAGAGTATGTTGTACTGTCACATTTATCTCTTACATTGCAACAGAGTTTTTCCATATTCATAAGAAAAATTTAGGACATGTCTATTTCTAAATCACAAAGAGAAAAAAAATAGTATCACAGTAGTTAATAAAAATATATATATCTTTTTCATTTAGCAATACTTGAAATATTTAGGTTGATTACTGCGTGAAATGGTGGATATACTTGAATAACCATTTGTTATTTACTTATGGAAGACGACCCAAGATTATCTGCCCTGTGAAATTTAGCTTTCAGAGTGCTGCCACTTCGTAGCATATTCACTGATATGCTTATAAACGCGTATTTAAAGGTTACAGACATTGTATAAGGTTCTGCTGAGCATCCTTGCAGTTTAAAAATTAGCTAGATTATCTTTGCTTTCTAGTTAAGACAAACCATTCACTGCATTCACAATGAAAACCTCAATTAATCTTTCACTAAATTAATTACAATTCCGTTACAAGTCACACAGACAGAATCTGATCAAAATACCAAATTCAGTTTCATCTCCATAATCTGAATCTTTAAGTAATCATAGTAAAGTATTTTTCACATTTGTAACAAAGAGGAATAGGAAAAACATTTTGAAGGAAGAGAGGAAATAAGTGATACAGACAGAAATAATGCCTGGTTTGAAGGACAGTCTAGTCTGTTTTTTTTTTCTGAATCACCATTCGAACAACTGTTGCATTATTTACACTAGATTTTTATGAGTTCAGCATCTCAAGCTTTCTTCTCCCTCACTTATTCTGTTTTCTCCCCCTCAGCACTGCAACTTTTTGATCAACTCTGACTAAGGAATTAAAACAGTGATCAGATTTACAGGAGTCATCAATATGAAGGAGTTCTTTTTGAAAAACTTGGACACAAATTAGGAGCCTAATCAAAAGCTAATGAGTGCTCTTTTAAAACCTGGCTATCTTTTCTGGCTGAAAATAGTGAATTTTGAAAATTGGTTACAATTAATTTGTTTACCTTCTTTCTGCTTACAAGCAGCAGATAAAATACTGATAGCACGGTGCTAAACTTAATATTTAATTTTCATGATGTGAACAAAGAGGTATATTACCTCAAAATAAAGAATTCTTCAAATTCTGTAGGTTGTAATATATAATAAATTACCTTCTAGTTGGGCTACAAGAATTATATATAGTATAAGTATAGTATATAGTAAGTATATATATGGTAGGCATGGTATATAGTACTTCATATAGGAAAAAAGATTGGAATATTAACAAAAACATATATAAAATTATTTTAAGATATATATATAATATATACACACATAAATTTTGAAAATCTTTATAATTAAATAGCCAGAAGTTTAACAACTAAATATTTCACTTAGAAATAATTCAGTATTGATTATACAAAGAAAAAAATGCATATGCAGATATCTATCTCAAAGTTGTAATTTACATGGGACATACGAGTAATCCTGCCTATAACATTATTGAAATTCAAAGACAGAAGTAATGTTATAGTCAGGGAAGAAAGTCATGATTTAATGAAAATATGGCACCATATGATGTGTAGGTGTGTCTATAAAGCTGACTAAGAGGTACAGAATAGAAAAAAATAATTTATTCTCTTTAAATCAGAAAAAAAGTCATGGTAGTCTAATTATTTTGTAGTGAGTAATTTATTGACTTAAAAGTATTCTATTTTATATTAGTAGATTTGGTTCTTTTCACAGAATCAAAAAATCATAGAATTGTAGGGGTTGGAAGAGACCTCTAGAGATCACCAAGTCCAAACCCTGCCAAAACAAGTTCCCTACAGCAGGTTGCACTGGTAGGCATCCAGATGGGTCTTGAATATCTCCATGGAAGGAGACTCCACAGCCTCCCTGGGCAGCCTGTTACAATGCTCTGTTACCCTCACCATAAAGAAGTTCTTGTGCATATTCTTATATCTTCTGATGGCTTCTGAAATCACAGAGACCACAGTTTTCTTGTTTTCTGCTTTAGTTTAGATGATTCACAATTCTATTTTTCAAAGCAGTTTCCTAGTTTACACTCTATCAAATGATTTTGAGAAAGACTTGCATCTCTAAGCAGATATATTAAGGTATAACAATGGTAANGGCTGTCCTTGGTTCTGTTCAGTGTTGCCAGGTGTTATCAGCCTTGCTTTCCTTGTCTTTCAAAACACAGCCTTGTAGCAGACACTGAGAGAAAGTTTCAGTTAGAAACTAAGACAGATATGGACTTCATTCTCCTATAATAGATTTACTGTTATCCGTCACCCACTTTTCTGTGCCCTAACAACCTCTTAGAGTCAATGAAAATATTCCGTGTCTTTAAATTAGACCGTAAGAGAAAAAGTAATCTATATTGCACAGAATAGAAAAAAGTCTTCCCTGATAAGAAAGCCTGTGTGTGATCTAGTTAGGAAAAAAATCAGAAGTGTACACATTTCTCTGTTTAATTTACACAAGGTACTTCTGTCCCTCTTGAAGAGGTTTGAAGTTCAGACTCAGAAATAAGAAGGCAACTGCCATCATTTTACCACAGAAAATGAACACTTAGCTTCATATAATATACAAGTTCTGCCCCAGGACAATCTATATTTACTGTTCTAATGCTACCATTCTTGGAGCCTAAGGAAAATAAATGTTTCATTTTTTTTTTTTCATTACATCTGAAGCTTTTGAATCTAAAGAAAGTGCAGAGAATCCTTCTTTTGGAGTTTTATGATGGATATAAATTTCAAAAACAAACAGAAGGAATTACTAACACAGATATTAATTAAGCAGTACAAGCAATTTATTACATTTAGCTTTCTTTGGAGTATTTGGAAGCAACTTCAAATACAGGGTAATCTATTGTATTCCTTTATTTGTGTTTGATCTCTGATAATAACAAAATGCAACTGCTGTATGTATCTTGCTTAACAGCTCATCTCAACAATTTTTAGAATTTTTTTTTTTCCACTGCACTTTTCCTGAATTTTAAAACCATGCCAAAGCTTTCCTTTGCTTTATATCAAGAGTTCCAACATCCTTAGTGCTTTTCATATTTTCTTTTCACTTTGTTTTAACAGACATTATTGTATGCAACACTGATTTCATTCTTCCGCAAATTTTCTTCTCTTGTCATGGAAGCATGCTACTGTAGATATCTTAAAAATACTTCTGGTCATTCATGAGTTTAGAAAACAAACTTGTCCAAATGAAGAAGGACATAGTGTTCAAGACCAAGGAAGAAAATCCAATCTTAGAAAAGTCTATTTTAAGTCATCTTTTAGTAGAATTCATCTTATCGAATTTATACGCCTGCATTTTAAATGTCTTTTCTTGCTCAGATGAATCCTACCAACATTGCTTCTGCTTCTTTAATTCTCACATGGTATAAAATAATACTGAATTGACCCAATTTTTCTGCAGTCTTCATCTCCTCTGGTGACACTATTTCCAGTGACAAGTGCATATCCTAAGCAGAGCATACATGTGGCATAAAATGAACTTTTCTTTGTGAACTTGTTCTTTTGGACAAGTGATTCTTATAGAAGAGCTATTGGTTACGTATAGTTTAAACACAATTACTCTGCATACAGCTGTAAACATGTAACACACATAAGTAAGGTCAAAAAAAGATTTTTTTTTAAAACATATTTAGATCTCATGTTCCATATTTTTCTCCATGTCTTTTGCCTAAAAAAATGGCAATCTCTGACTGTTTCTTCATCTCATTTCAATTTTTGCTTCGTTGGTCTTATTTTGTGTTAGCTTATATTTTTCTCTACCTGAGTAAATTATTCCTTACAAGAATTCCCTCTTTTTGACTGTTCCATTTATTTTTCATTGTTTCTTCAGTCTGAATAGTTTGATATTTCATTATATCAGAACATCCTTATCCTGAATGTCACTATTTAGGTCACCTAAAAATCCATTCTTTACATACTGTATAGACTGTGGAACTATGGTATTATCACCTTATATTATTCTTTGTTCAGAACAACAACGTTCTTGTAAAAAGGTGAATGAAAGGAACTAAGGATATTATTCTAATGAATTGTTAAATAGATACCTTTTGCATATGAGTAATGATTCTTTTAATTTGTGCTACATACGTTTGCTTATTTTTCCTATGATCTCATTTATGTTTCCAACTGCAGCTATAAACTAGATTGATGGTTTTAATATCTTTTTCTGCAATAATTTCTAAATGTGTTTTTCTGATCTGACTGATGCGCTACATGACTGTTTTTTCTAATACATATACATATATATTTTTTACTCTTGTCTCTTGACTTTGTCTATATTAGAACACAGCATTTGTTGGTATGTTTTCCTCAGATTCCCAGACTCCAAATACTACTGTTGTCCTAGCTCTTATTCTTCTTTTTCTAGCTTTTTTTGTTTGTTTGTTTAAGTTTGATGCAATTCTACAGCCTTTTGCATTTAACTTTCAAAAATCAGATGATCTACCTAGATGAATTAATCTGAAAGTTTATTTGTTTGAAGAAAGAAGAATGATCTTCTGAATAACAGCTTACAATCTCTGACAGAAATAGTTTTGTTAAATAAATGTAGAAAAATGGAAGCAGAAAAAAGTAAGATAATCTAGATCTTTTTTGTTGAAGCAAAATGTACATAACTTGCTCGTTAAAAGTAAATGCAGGTGCACATGTGCATATAGACATGTATGCAGTTAAAAAAATAAAATGTAATGAAATAAATGGGTAATTAGATTATGATAATAATCTTTTGTAAAATACTTCACACCTTCATTGACCAAAGTATATTTTCTTGATGCCGTATATTTTAATATTTCAGTAACTATAGTTTCTGAGATTTTGATGTGTTATGATTTTTTGATGAAGGGAGGCATACAATGGAAGAAGGGAAGAAAGAAGAATAATATTTTATTAATTAAACTCGATTTTCTTTCAAACATATGGAAATGATTTTGAGAATCAGAGTTTCTCATATTACACGAGCCATTATGTGCATGTTTAATGTGTGATCAGTATCTGATTTTCCTGTCTCCCTTTCTTACCACTGCCAAAGCTGCTTCACAAACCTGAATTAAATACATTTATTCCACTCAACTCTGTACATCAAATCAGTCATTCATTAAGGATTCTTGGTTTATGTTTAAGTACTGGTTTTTCTTACTCATTACTTTAAAAGTTGCAATGAAAGTTACATTCAGACTGCTCCATAGTATTCTTCAATATGCTCATAGTATTGCTTCAATGTAACAAAAACAGAGAAGAGTTAACAAATGATAATTAGAATTTTGTGCTAGATCCAAATAGTTCCCACCTACAAATAAGACATGAGGTTAGTCTGTTAAAAAGATGAAAGATCTTATTGTATATAGAGTATATCGTCAATTGGGTAGATTGTATTGTATTTTGTAGAGTTTGAAAACAACAAGAATAAAGCATATAAAACACATAAAACGTGTAAAAATAATAATTTGGATAAATAAAAGATTTTTGTACTGAAACAGTGGCTTCCTCTTCCCTACCTCCCACTTAAAGGCTTTTATGTATGATTATTCCAGCAAGTATTTTTGCACATTAAAATTCTCACCTTCTTACTAGCTTTGCATAGCTGTAAAAACATTTGCCAATTTACTACCTCTAATAGCCTGGAGCTCTCTAGCACTATCCAAAAATTACGTGGTTTCTTTCTTTATTCTCAGCCTCTCTCTAAAACAGCAATGCAGTATCAGTCAAGATATTTTTAGCATCTTTGTCTTCAATAGTATCCTCCAACAATGTTGCCATACAGTCTGCCTGCCGAGCTTCACCACTCATTTCCATAAAAGCTCTAACCTGTTTTTTTAAACACTGGCCATTTTTCTAACTCACCTGCTTCTATCACTCCAATGACTTCAGACTCCTTCAGAAGTATTTTAGAAATATTGGAAATATTTAGTGTCAGTTTGTCAGTCTTAGTATGTAAATTGTTTTGCTGTGCATTTGAGGCTTTTTTTTTGGTCAACTTTTGTACCACAGACACTTAACCATTTCATAGAATCATAGAATTGTTAGAGTTGGAAGGGACCTTTAAGGATTGCAAGAGACCTTTAAAGGTCTTCTAGTCCAACTCCCCTGCAATGAACATGGACATGTACAGCTAGATCAGGCTGCTCAGAGCCTGGTCCAGCCTGACCTTGAATGTCTCCAGGGACAGGACTTCCCCCACATCTCTGGGCAACTTGTTCCAGTGCTTCACCATCCTTACTGTAAAAAACTTCTTCCTTAAATCCAACCTAATTCTCCCCTCTTTTAGTTTGAAGCCATTTCCCCTTGTCCTATCACCACAGACCTTGCTAAAGAGTCTGTTCCCTTCTTTCCTATATTAACAAACTTTGCCTTGTTTCCCCCACTTTCCCTCATTGGTGAAAATGTCCTGTAAATATGGTACATATCCATGGGATATTTAATATTAAAGAATTAAATGATCCAAATGTTGTACTTGTAAACAATGTGAACAGAGTTGTGGATCTTTTTATCAGATAACGCATCATAAACATGTTCTGTGAGAGTTCCTGAAAAGACAAATTTCTGTATATATGTAGCAAAGCATCTAGATTAGAATGTAGCCACCCTAATTTAGCAACCACAGACTGTGGTATAATACAGTGACATTTCTTCCCAAGAAAAGAAACCAATGTGAAGTCAGGAAAGAAAGTGTGGAAAAAAAAGTGAAACGTGTAGGGTAAGATAAGTTCATCATAAAGTATTTCTAGAAGTGCAGTGTTTGACACATTTTTTCAATGTACATGCAGAGCAACAAAAATAAAAGTATAAGCATATACTACCTGATGCACAGACTGGCCATCCATGTTAGATTCTGCTGACACAAAGATCAATTTTTGTTTTATATATCATGTGAAATATTTATCTCAAATATGTAAACGATTTTTATCTCAAATTCCAGTCTATAATAATAGCAAATTGTTTAATAATTGCTAATGTATTGCGTATGTTCTATCCATTTCACACAGAGGGAGACTGTGTCTGCGTGCATATACATTAATGTGTGACAAAGAAAGAAAAAAATGTGGAAAGAAGAAATTTTCTTTTCAATTACTTAGTGTGGAAAAAAAAAAAAAAAGACATCTATTCATCCTTTTTGTACTAACCTTTATCCACACCTTTGGTTTCTCTAAGTTAGCACAATAGACTGCAGTGGCAAGAGGACCTAATGTAATGTTTATTGCAAGTGTATTTTTAACTCCCTGCCTTCCTCCCAGTGAGCTGCTATAGCACTTAAGACCTGAGAGAATCACAAAGAGACAGACAAGGCTCTGTAGCTCATAGACTTCCATTCAATGATCTTTAGGCAAGCATTTCTGTTTGGTATCCTCCTAAATTTTCATCCCTTTATCTATAGAAAGGGAAGAGAACATAAAAGGAATCAGCTCCTGTATTTTCTACACTATCAAAAATGCATAGTTTAACCCATGGGTGTCCAACCTTTTGGCCTGTCTGGGCTGCATTCAATGAAGAGGAATTTTCTCAGGCCGTATATAAAATACATAGTATAGCTAATGTATATAAGCAATAAAACTTATTTTTTAATATATTTTTAATTAAAATATAAAAAAAGAGAGTAACAAAAACATAAACCTAGTGTGATACCTGACCTTGTTTTTGCGAAACTAATGCATCAATGTCTGGTTCGACTGAAGTGGCTGCAATTTGTAGTGAGTTAATCAGAGGTGCTCATCAGAGATTTTTGATGAAATATTACTCTTCTCGTGTTTCATCCTTGAAAATTGTTCACAATTATACGTACTGCCAAAAATCTATGACATGAAAAAGGCATGATAGTGAAGAAAAGTATATTTTTCTCTGTTAAGGTAGGTCTTGTGAAAGTCTAGAAAAGAGAGAGAATTTTTTCTTTGAGTTGAACGTCTGATTGCAACTCTACATATTCCATTTGAAAATTTGCAGGTAATGTGTTTCTGTCGACCAAAAATATATCAAAAAATTGACTTGTTCTTCGATCTTGAAACCTGTTTTCAAATTCCTTTATCAAAATGGAAAGCAAAGCTTCATATTATATGCTGTTCACAGGACTGTGTTTAGTCAGTATATCAAAATGCACTAAATTATTTGCCATAACTTGATCTTGCTGTAATTTAAGTTTTGTTTCAAACACTGTTATGGTTTGAAGCATAGCACACGTAAGTTGATTTTCAGCTTGAACACAGGTTTAACTCATTTAAATGAGTGGTCAAATGCACCAAAAGTGACAAATCTGTTAGCAATTTTTCATCTTCAAGTTGTGGCGCAAATTTTCACCTTGGTTCCATAAATGACTTGATTTCATTTCACAAATCATAAAAGCATTTGAACATTTCACCCTGACTTAACCACCTTGATTCAGAAAAGTAAGTGCTGTTCCCATAATCAGCATCCATACTTTTAAGGAACTCCTGGAATTGGTGATGATTCAATTCTTTGGGCTTTATGAAATTAACAACTTTGATGACAATTTGTGTGAAAATATCCATTTTTAAAGATTTTACACATAGATTGTATTGATGTACATTGCAGAGACATTTCATCAAATATCAATTGTCAGTGGCAATTATATCATCTTCTATTAGTTTTATGTCTCTCATTTTTACCAATCATCACCAGGGCATCATCAATAGCTAATACCAGATATGTTGACAAAGGTCAAAAAAAATCACTTTAATGCAACTTTTACTGCTTCATACAAATCAAGAGATTTAGATATGTCTTTTTACGGCACCAAATAAGCCATTCCTTCAGTGACATTGTATTTATTGTCAATAACTCTAATGAAAGCAGCAAGTTGAGACGTATCTGTAGCATTAGTACTTTCATCTATAGCCAAAGCACAGAATTTGAAATTAATAGCTCTATCGAAATTTGCTTTAGTAGATATTCCTATTTCTTCAGTTTGCCTGGCTATAGTCTGGTGACACAAATTGATTTTAGAAAACTCTGTCTTTTATCAGGGCAAATTATATCTACCTCACTTTTCACACATTGTTTAATAAACTCACCATCTGTAAATGGTTTTGATTTTTTTTTGGAATCAGACTTGATAGGACATAACTAGCTTTTATAATAGAATCCATTTGAGTTCTAATTTAAAAAAAATAGTTGAGATGGCAGACTTTTTTCAGATCTGCTATTTTGTCTTCACAAAACATACCTTGATATACATTGAATAAGGCAACATGTTTTTGCATATAATGTCTTTTCATATTGTAATCACAGAATTGTAGGGGTTGGAAGGGTCCTCCGGAGACCATCATGTCCAACTCCCCCGCCGAAGAAGGCTCCCTACAGCATGCCTCACAGGTAGACATCCAGACAGGTTTTGAATGTCTTCAGAGAAGGAGACTCTACAACCTCTCTGGGCAGCCTGTTCCAGTGCTCCGTCACCTTCATCGTGAAGAAGTTCTTGTGCATATTTTTGAGGAACTTGCTATGTTCCAATTTTTTGCCATTGCCCCTTCTCCTATTACCATACACCACTGAAAAGAGTCTGGCCTCATCCCTTTGCCTCCCACTCTTTAGATATTTATAAACCTTGACAAGATCCCCTCTCAGTCTTCTCTTCTCCAGGCTGAACAGACCGAGGTCACTTAGCCTTTCCTCATAAGGGAGATGCGCCAGGCCCTTTAGCATCTTCGTGGCTCTCCACTGGACTCTTTCTAGGAGTTCCCTGTCTTTTTTGTACTGGGGAGCCCAGAACTGGACACAGTATTCCAGGTGAGGCCTGGCCAGGGAAGGGTAGAGGGGGAGGATCACCTCTCCCGACCTGCTGACCACGCTCTTTTTAATGCACCCCAGGATCTCATTGGCCTTCTTGGCTACCAGGGCACACTGCTGGCTCATGGCCAACCTGTTGTCCCCTAGGTCCTTCTCCACAGATCTCCTCTCCAGCAGGTCATTCTCCAACCTGTCCTGATGCATGCAGTTATTCCTCCTCAGGAGCAAGACTCTACACTTGCTTTTGTTAAGCCTCATCTGGTTTCTTCCTGCCCAACTCTCTAGCTTGTCCCAGGTCTCGCTGAATGGCAGCACAGCCTGCTGGTGTGTCATCTTCTTCTCCCAGTTTTGTGTCATCAGCTAACTTGCTGAGGGTGGACTCTATCCCTTCATCCATGTCATTGATGAAGATGTTGGACAAGATCAGACCCAGTGCCAGCCTCTGGGGAACACCGCTAGTTACTGGCCTCCAGTCAGACTCTGCACTGTTCATCACAACCCTCTGAGCTCGGCCAGTCAGCCAGTTCTCAATAGACTTCATTGTTCACTCATCTATCCCACACTTCCTAAGCTTCATTATAAGGGTGTTAAAGGAAACAGTATCAAATGCCTTGCTGAAGTCAAGGTAGACAACATCCACTGCTCTCCCTGCATCTACCCAGCCAGTGACAACAGTAATCTTTGAAAAATGTCATGATTTCCTTACAAATTAAGCATAGTGCCATATTACTTGTCTTGACAAAAAAGTACTCACTTGTCATTCAGTGTTCTTCCTTCATCCACAGATTTCTTTTTTTGGGTTCTGTTTTCTTTTGAGATACCACTAGGTAGGTTAAAATATTATTATTGGCAAACACTGCATTTTACTCACTAAGCAGCACAAGCTCACGTCATGAGTAATATACATGACTTTCCATGTGACTGAGTGTGTGTGGCAGGCACGAGAGTTGGAGTTAGCACAGCACTGTGCCCTCCTCATGTTCTGGCTACAGCTTAGACAGTGGCAATCGCACACTAATGTTTGGTTGTTGCTGAGTGATAAGTACTCAGCAGGGAAGAGCCATTACCACGATGGCTGCATGCCATGGGTTGCAAGTGCTTAGTTTAACCTATGTAACAAAAACTTGTACTAAGTGAAATAATGTAGTTACGTATATTCAGTGCAGCTCTACTAAATGTTTCTCTGTAATTGAATACAGTAGCCCACGGTTAGTCAATCACCTGAACAGGGCAATTAGCCTGTGTAACCAGATTCTGTTTTCTATCATTTTGTTAAGAAAGAAAGAAAAGAAAGAAAAGAAAGAAAAGAAAGAAAAGAAAGAAAAGAAAGAAAAGAAAAGAAAGAAAGAAAGAAAGAAAGAAAGAAAGAAAGAAAGAAAGAAAGAAAGAAAGAAAGAAAGAAAGAAAGAAAGAAAGAAAGTGTATTCCAAGGCTGAATAAGGGATCTTTATTCATGTGTTTTAAATTATTTTGCCTTCACAAATAAAACGTTAGTCCTTGTCTTAGTCTCTTTTATGTCATAAAAAGCAGATTTTAGACTGAAAAAGTTACTTGGTTATGGAAAAAAGGCATTGATATGCTAGCTCAGTCAATAGTCTTGAATATTTTTGTTTCTGCAGAAAAATACATTTCTTCTGAAGTAATGCTGCATGTGTGATTCAAGGGTGCTTAAAAGAGAGTAAGTTAGTAATCTCTTCCATGCATTTATAGTTTACCATAAAGCAATCTTAATTTTCATTGACTATTTTCAAATTATCTCTTTTCCATTCAAACATCTTCCTATATTTTTCTCTCATAATCTTGAAAATTAAGTGAAGATATTTGAGTGCTATATTCACACAGCCCCATGAGCCTTAAAGTATTCAAATACTATTTTCTTGAATATGTTTATTATATCTATGAGGAACAAACTCAAAACAGTGATTGCTGAAGTGTGCTCTGTTCGGTGTTTGTCTTTGTTTTTGCACATTACTCATTTTGCATCCAATATTAGGATGCAGAAGAGTATACTTCTATTTTAGGAATTTAATTTCATTGAAGTTTGTCCCTTCAGCACACAAACCCTTCCTTGAATGATGGATCTTTACAGGGTAGGCACAATCAAATCTGGCCATGGCTGAATACACTTTAGTAATATATTTCCTGAGTTATTTGTACTAATGTAATGAGTTATACCACAGCTGAAATTCAAGATGTAGAAGCTGTCTTCTTATCAACAGAAAGGATGTCTGTATTGGAAAAGTAAACTTTTTCTAGAGATAAATATTTATTTGTAAATTAGAGATTTAAAGTGTGTTTAACTGTATGGAGTATGGAAGATGAAAAAGTATAACAAAAGCAGAACCTGAAGTGCCTTTGTTGAATATCAACTATACATAACAAACAAGCATTGAGATATAATTTCAATTATTTAAAATATCAAGTAAAATTACTGATTTGCTTTTTCAATTTATAATTTAAAGAAATAGACAAGTGTTTGTCCTAAACTGCTGTTTATTTTGTTTTTAAATTTTGTATTATAATATCAAATTCTGAAAAGAAATGAGCTGATCTCAGGAAGATATATGTGAACATTTATTATTTGCATTCTATCCTCCTTATTTTATAAAGCTGAATGACAGAGTCTTAAATTTAGCCAGTGAATTTTGGTTGTTATCTTTACCTTCAGAATAGCATCGTAATTATCTGAGAATGGAGTCCATGTACTAATATATCTCAAATTATACAGGTGTTAATCGTTTTGGAAACACAAATTTCTTACTGAAAGGCTCCTGTGCTTTTCTATAGTTCATTTCCATAGCTAGAAAAAATGTGAGACTAACCACTCGGAGACTCACAAGTCCTGCTTCCTCTGTGTAGATATTGTTAGGTGATAAATTATCTCAAAGGAACTCAGAAAAATGAAGTTCTCTACATGTCCAGCCATTTTTCAAAGCCAGCCAGCGTTCTTCCCAGTGGCAGGTATACGACAGCAGCTTAGCTGTAGTCTGGGGACCAATTAAGAAGCAAAAGGAACTCCAGGAATACTTTAGTATTAAAGATAGGAATTAATTAATAGCAGCTGAACATTTTGCAAGGAAACTCAGAAATACTTATTCACATCCTAATGATAATTATGTAATGGAAGATTGATAACAAAGCTGAGAGAACTAGACACCTGAAATGAATTTTGAATTATTATTTTAATCTTTATACATTGGATGTAAAATAGAGCACCTGTGACACTCCATTGTTCCTAAGGCCATTGTGACACGAGATTGAGTAACGAGTGCTTGAAATTAGAATCTTCAATTCCTGATTAGATATCTAAATATATGGACTTATTTTGAAATAGTTCAGAATCCTGTAGTTCCAATTTAAATCTCATTCCTTCCTTGTGTATTTATAGATTGATTGATGTCCTCTTGCAGCATTGCATCAGAAGAAAATTATTTCAGGAGGGCCAAGGGCCAGCCTTACCTTTGAATAAATAGTATAGAGATAATAAAGTTTACTTTGTATCATTAGTGAACCTAATAGCTTGGTTTCATAATGCATGGAGGAACACATTCCTCTGAAGGTGTAGTAAACAAAGTTTTTCATCTGCTGGGTCAACAGTTGAAGGAACTAGAGGACGGATAAATGTGATTGAACTGATGAACTGGCTAGTGCAATGTGTTCAGATATCTGATTTAAGATGCTTTCATTTTAAATTCCTTTCCAGGTTCACAGAGAGCGCACACATATTTGTCATTGTGACAAAGCCCTTGTTGTGCAATATGCATTTTAAACCATGCTTAGTGAACATAAAATCTTAATATGAATTACCTTGGTACAATTTGCTGGGTTTTTTATAACTACTAGGAATTCACAGACATTTGTGTTCTCATTCTCAATGTTTGATTGCAGAAAATAAAGATTCTTTGTATAGTAGTGCGTCACAGTGGATGAAATTAGTGTACCATTCTACTTTTCTGCACATACATTCTCATACACATATGTTGCCAAGAATATATTAATTTGTTCATAACAAACTGGTTCCAATGATTTTGTATGTAAAATAGAATGTCTCAGTAAAGAGCAAAAATTTTATATATATATATATGTATGAGGTGCCTTTTAGTTATCAGCTGAGGCATAAGTGAAACAAGAGAGTTATGTTTTCTTTTGAAAACGTATAGCTATACTGCATAAAGCACAGATCTCCATGCTCAAATGAATGGGACACCCTCACTCTGCTTCATCTACTTGTAAAAAATGTTTGCAAACTTTGATTGTGAAACTAGAAAAAATTATGTGAGATGTCTTATGCTCTTAGAAGTGTATCTTTACAAAGAAAATCTGGATAGTTTCAGAATCCTTGATGTGTTACGTTACTAAAGCATAGACAAGTAAAGTTCTAAAATGAGCACACACTTTGTAAAGCTGTTGTTCCCTCTCCTCAGTATTTGCTTTGGTTGCTAAAATGGAGTTTCTGAGCCAATGACATGACTAGCATTTATTTCAGAGATGGATCAAGTCTTTAAATTTCAATTCATTAAAATTGATTTAGGTTCCATTTATGTAATTGAGAATGGGACTTTTGCCAGCAAAGTTAAACTCTTTTGACCATTTGAATAAGAAAGTTTTGTACAGTCATCTATATTTTATTCATGCTGTGGTAGAACTGTCTGATCATGAATGGTTCTCTTCGTCCTCTCTAAATCAATTGCATTATGATTCAGAGCCAAAAGAAAATGCAATCCTCCAAGTCCTATACAGCTCACATTTATAGGTGTTGAAATACGTATCTAAAATCTGAAAGCAAATGGTTACGTACATATATTTCAAGTTCTCAGGTGTACAAAGCTTTGATTGTCAACATATCTGGGAAAAACTCCAGTCTTAACAGTAATCAGTATCTCTAAATATAAAATGGCTGTCTCCAGCAACTGGAGTTACTGGAGTTTAACACGAGCTCCTCAAATGCTCTGCTTTGTTAACCATGCGTGTCCTCCATGCAGACCTAGCTTGGAGACTGTTCCCATTTGGCTCACTGTCTTTCCCTGGAGAAGTCAGGAACTGGTTGTTCAAGCAGGAAATGAAGGTTCAGTAGCCAAATGCTGCTCAAGTTCTGCCAGCCACAGAACAACAGGAAGATCCTGCCGGCTAATGTCCTGCTTTCGCACAGCCACTCATTCCTTGCACTGAGAGAGTGCAAAAGCCACACACCTCAGCCAGACTTAACTGAGAAGCATCAGCCAAGTCCTTTGAAATGGTACACGGCAGAAATGGCAGAATGCGCTTTGTGGTTTCTGCTGGAGTACTGAAAATCTCAGCTCTGGATGCAATTCAAGTGCTGTTGATAATGCTGCTGCTATCTTTTGATGAAATCTCAGTACTATCAACCCACTGATTTCCCAGATGTTACTTCAGATAGATACAGTACATTTGAGATCTGACAATCAAGATTATCACTCAAAATTATCCATAGATTTTGTTAAATTTGTCAAAATGGTTGGGGATTTTTAATTAATTTCCCCAACCCTTTGGTTAAAATAAATTTTCCTAGGATAGAAAAGGAATGAACAGTGTACTAAACACCCAAAGCTGGACTGCAATATATTTTCCAGAAAGGAATCCCCTCCGTCACCTCATTCCCTATTTACTTACAGAAATACAATTTGAATGTTACTTCTATTTTACATTTGGGAGAAGAGAGACGAGGCAGGGAGGGGTGGGGTGGGGTGGGGCG
>WBMW01001903.1:13837-48572 GCA_013396635.1 Penelope pileata | reverse complement strand
GGATTTACTCCCCCAGTTCCCACCTAGAGGTTCAGAGATGTGAGCTTTAGGGGCATGAGAACTACGAGAATCCTGGCTGCCAGTGAAGACTGAGCCAAAGATCTCATTTAGTATCTCGGCCTTCTCCATATCTGCCGTAGCCAGCTCTCCTTTCTCATTTACCAATGAGAAAGAGAGGTATGCTCTCTTGGGCCTGCCTCTTCTGGCCAATGTACCTATAGAATCCCTTCTTGTTGTTTTTAACATCTCTTACCAAGTTAACTTCCATCTGCGCCTTGGCTTTCCTGATCCCCACTCTGCAAGTCCAGACAGCATCCCTGTATTCTCCCCAGGTGACATGCCCTTGTTTCCACAGCCAGTACAATCCCTTCTTTTCCCTCAGTTTGACCAGCAGCTCCTTGCCAAGCCATGGCAGTTTCCTGCCCCTCTTGCCCACTTTCTTATTCAGAGAGACAGAGGGCTGTTGCACTCTCAGAAAGGCATCCTTAAAGAGTAGCCAGCTTTCCTCCTCTCCTTTGTCTCTAAGGACAGCTTCCCAGGAAATCTCACCCAACAATTCCTTGAACAGACTCAAGTTTGCTCTCCCAAAGTTCAGGGTCCTGATCCCACTCTTTGTCAGGCCCACGTTCCTCAAGATCACGAACTCAGCCAGGGCATGGTTGCTGCAGCGCAGGCTGCTTCCAATCTTAATGCCTTTAATGATCTCTTCCACATTGGTGAGCACAATGTTCAGCAGCACATCACTTCTGGTTGGTCTGTCCAACACCTGCGCCAGAAAGTTATCATCCACAGACTCCAGGAGTCTCCTGGATCGCTTGCAGTTCGCCATGTGGTTTTCCCAGCAGATATCCGGGTGGTTGAAATCCCCATCAGGGTGAGTGCCTGTGAGCAGGCACTCATATTGACACTATAAATCATACCAACATAGAACTTTAAAGGAGATTCTTTTGAAATTGGTATTGAGATTTCTAAGCATAAAGCCAATATTTTTAATATTTTAACTCCGGAAATGTGCATTAAGTGGGAAGAGTTGTTAGTAATCTTGATGTCTAGTTCTTAAATCTGGTTTGTAGATATTCCTGGTTCTCCTAATATTAAAGATACAAATTGCAGATATTCTAAAGAATACTTTTCTGTATGGAAATGCTGCTTTTCAGTATTCAGGGTTAACAGTTATATTATGAAGGAGATGCAGTCTAGACATTGGTAAGTACAGCAGTTGTTACTAGTCTGCACTTTCTTTTTGGTGATATTAACCTAGGTAACATGCTACAAGGATCAGCTTTTGCAATTCCAAGTATTTAAACTGAATAATAACCTTCCAGACATAGCAAAAATGACTTTAATTTTCATTGTGCTGGCACAGGATAACTTTAAGCTGTTATGTTTAAAGTCTCTGTTTTAGTGACAGTGCATTATACTGAATTGATCGATCTAAATATTACTTTCTGTAGTCAGCCTCCTAGCAGTGCTGGTAGCCTGAACACTAATTGTGTGCAAGTGTTGAACCCAAGCCAGTTCTGGTTGCAGTCTCATTAGCATATTCATAAGTCACAGCTTCATGCAAGTGCCAGAAAGCTGCAAAATGTTTTGTGGCTATTCAGTTCCACAATAGTAAGAATACTGAACTAGCCTCCAAAAGCTATTATATGCTATAAAATAAACTGTTTAATAGTGTAGAGAAGATTCAAAGACTCAACAATGCAACAATCACTCTATGAAGAAATAAAACAAGATATTTTCATATTTTTCTCCCTTTTTTCCTCTCTTTCCTCTTCTCTATCCCATCCCCCTTTCATTCCTCTCCCTTTTCTCCTCCTCCCCCCACCCCTTTTGCCCTACAGAGTGAAAAATTCAGATCTGGCAGTTTAAATAAAATGTTTCTTGTTTCATCTCCCTTTGAAATCCAGCTCTATTTTGCTTAATAGAGGCCAAGGAAGATAGCATGATAATTACCAGATTAGACATCTATAAACCCTGCTGCATGAGCGATAAACCAGAAGAAAGGAATTAAGCTCCTTCTAAACAAATCTGAGCAACCAGATACTCACTAACTTGAATGCAGAGCAAAAACCTACTCTTGACATGCTGCTGCCAATAGTGGCATCATGATAAAAGGATTGTCTGGATCAATGTATCTCTTCACTGCAGGCCACTTTTGCCCCTTCTGTCAGAAAAATGTTTTTCTTTAATACAAAAACAATTGATTGAATTGAAATAAGATTTCAAAACATTGTTAAAGCAAAATATTTTAAAGGTTTTCCTTCACTGTTAAATCCAGAAAAATGGGACCATAATTTATTATTTGAGCATATCAAACAGTCTGCATTTGCAAATATATTTATATAACTAGTAAGAATAAGAAATTCTAAGTTTAGTTAATTTTACCAGTGACCTTGCAGAGAAAATTTAACCATTTCAACACTGTATATTAGAATAGGATATATATTTTAATTCACTTCAATGTATCCTGTAAAACCACCCCTCCTTTAGACATACATTAGCATGCCCCTACTGACTTAATACACAGTCATCCACAATCAAAGCACATGCTCACTTATATAGGCAAAGAAGCTACCCTAATTACACCACTATGTTTAAGAAATGTGCTCTATTCACCAAGTTTTCAGAATACGTATGATTATCAGTTTTAAAACTGTAAAGTATCAATTTCCTTTTGCTATGTACTACATATCCTTCACAAAAGTGTACTTTTCATGTTTTGGTCTGTAGAATACTAATGTGAAAGGTGGAAAACTCCACCTATGTGAAAGCTATCAAAAGCCAAGGCAGAAGCAGAAGCATCTGTATTTTCATACTAGACCCTGCAGTCATAACCGTATATTGTATAAAGTAATCAAGCTTTTTACTCAGTGTGTGAGGAGAATTTGACATTGACTACTCTAGATATTTCTAGTATTTCAGCTAAAAAAACCTTAGAGGTCTAGAGAGTCACAATTATTTCCCATCACAAAACTGGAATTTGCCTGTCAAGTAATAACAAATGTCTCCTTTTTAACTCTGGACTTCTACAGTGTGTCAGAGACTGAGCATAAGGGACTTCAGTGCTGAAAAAATTCTTCCAGCACACTCCACTCCTTGACAAGATTTTCTTGTCCACAAAAAGAATGGAAGTGTGTTGCAGACTATGTTATAAGCTATTTCTGGTCTGTGATGTGCGGGTCATAGCCCATTTCCCCTTCAAACTCATGAACAAATAAACTGGTAAGTAGAAAACTCTTTTTGAGGTGAGTCATAAGAGTTAGAATTCCTCAGACTGGTGAATGAGATATATATACGTGTTGTTTTTTGTTGTTCTATTATTTATTTTCTAATTCTCTCGGAGTTCTTAATTCTAAGCATCAGGATATTCCATTAATAGGAAGAATTATCTCTGTTTTAAAATAAGGTGGAGGTCACAAATTTGAATTGCTTGGTCCTGCTAAGAAGGAAGAACTGCTGCACAGTTATCAAAGCACCAATTGAGGCTGCTGGAGAAGTTTTGAAACAGAAGTATAAAGTTTACATAAAATGAAAACCAGAGCATGTAAAGTGGCCATGTACTCTGCTTTCAGGCTATAGTGAGCTAAAATCAGATATTCAATTTTATATTGAGGAGCAGTACATGACTTTAAGAACTGAGGGATGTGGCTACAAGTCTGTAGACAACCATAAGTTTGCTCGGCCTCTGCATTGGCCTGAGGCAGCCCTGGCCCTGAATCCAATTAGTTCATCAGTATATCAGTGTGCCTGTACTATTACATGGTCATGCAAACATCCTCTGAAAAAGAAGGTAGGTATGCTGACACACAGCATCCTAATAACGCAGCCACACAACTTCTGGAACAAACTTGGAATTATTAAAAGAACGGGCAAAGTACATTTGTTTGTTAAAACCAAATCAGATATACTCATATTCTGTTACTGGACACAGCTGCTCGACATCACAGAAATCCCGCTAATTTAAACTGTGTGAAGCCTGAGAGTACAAGAAACAGATAGGCCATCATGCACTAAGCAGACATGATATCCTAATTTCCATCTTTAGAACCTCTGCCATTTGTATTGTAGATGAATTTTAATTCAAAACAAAAAAAGAGTTGTGTGTTCTGTTTACAACCAGGGCTCGAATATAACTCGTCCTCACTCTCTGCAGAGTAAAGACACTTTGAAACAATTGAATTAAGTTCATTCAATAAAGTTCTCAGCTTCATCCATACAAACTGATCTAGTGATTGTTGTCTCAACAAATTGGAATATGAGCTTGAGTATACTAAGCCTTAAGAAAAATGATCCCAAATTTTGCTCTCCAGGGAGAATGCCTTGTTAAAGTAAAATATCCCCACACTGAAGAGTACTTTCACTGTGGTTGTTCTCTTTACAGCTAATGGAAAGGAAAAGACACCTCTAGAGAGCCATTAACTCCAACATAGGTTAGAACAGATGAATATCTGTAGATGAGCCTATTTTTCTCCATTAACTACAAAGGGATCCTGAAAGGTCTGCCTTAGATTTTAAATACCTAACTTTCATATGTTAAATTACAAATGACTAGTCAATAAGTCCATTTCATGTTGTTCAATAGCAGAATGCATTAATTGCCTGCACAACCAGTCAACTCACTCAGCAGCCACAAAATAATGGCAGGAAAGAAAAAAAATTGTTGAATCTTCCTTGGACACTGTAATGGAAGAAGTCCCAAAACTCTTACAACTATGCCATTTGTTTCATCTGGAGTTAGGAGCTCTGCATCATTTTCTCCTTCCACATGCTGCATCTTCCCCAACTGCTTTCTGATCTGTCTATCTCAGGCTACTTCTGTTTTGCCTGGCTGGCCCTTGTCTAAGCCTGGGGCAGCCACACCCCATGTCTACTCTTTCCAGTCACAGGTGCAAGTGATCTACCAGTATTCCCTGGGTCACTGTTTCCTTACACACACCCTCATGTTTACAATAATTTATCTTCTAAAGCATGCAGATAGGAAATAATGCTTATTATCAGGAACTCAGGCTTCCAACTCTTGCCTTTTTTTTAACAAACATTCCTTTATTTCGAGTTTTTGGAAACTGACTGATTTATCATGAAGATCAGAAAGGAAATTATCTGTTACTGGTTCTAGAGGATAGCAGTGGACAATATTACAAACTTAAAACTATTTTTCACCTATTTTGAACATCATTAGAAACACCAGATACACTTTTCTGTTGTATACCAATATCAGTGTTATCACTAGAAATACTGTACTTCTGTACGTTGATATTTGAGTTGTGGTGGCATCCATCTTCTGGTTGATAGGTACAGTTAGAACTTTGTTGCTGTGTTGCTGCTATGCAGATTTTCATCACGATTGTCCTGTTATGTTCATAAAATTTCCTTTTTCATAGTCTGCCTATAATCAAATGCTCTATGAACTTTCATACAGAAATATTCTATAAATTTAAAAAACAGCTGTGCCAGTACAAGTTGTTTCAGATAAAATAATAGCTGTAGAAATCTGGTCACTGCTTAGATGTTATATTTTACTAGCATTTGTGTACCATTTACAAGGAAATATATATTTCTTGCTATAGAAAGTTTCACTGCTGGTGGCTATGTATTAGTTCTCTTTCTTGTTTTTTATTAAAAAAGAAAAAAAAAAGGAAAAATAAAGAAAAAAAGAAGAAAATTTCTATTCTTCCTTGTCTTAAGGATCACACTTCACATGACTACCCATGTTACCAGTCTTGTTGGAATGTCAGCTCTGAACTTCACAGAATAGAACCTTGATAGACATGATAGTGTAAGAAGATGTATATTTTGAAAAGCAATATTTTCATTGTAATTGCTGAAAATTAAACTACCAATGCAAAGCTTATCCCCTAAAATTTAAAATTCTGAACTCTTAAATCTTCTGAAAACCTGATTCTGCAATGCGAGCATCAAACCATTCTCTTTCCTGTTTTTATGCTTGTGTGTAAACACACATGCATGCACACACATATCGACATATCGAGTATCTATCTGTCTGTCTATCTTTCTATCTGTCTCTGCCTACCAACATGTATATGTACACGTACATGCACAGATAGATGTATACATGTATAGATCTATACATGTAAGCATACAGTTGACTCTGGTTCATAAAGTGCAATTACAGGCCATTTAATATGAAATATATTAATATTTTGTATAAAAATGGGAAAGAGAAACTTAGTTACCCATCTGAATTTCTCATCATGCGTAGAATTTTTTTTTTTTTTTTTTGCTACAACTGTTTTGTAGGACTTAAAAGTCCATTCAAGACTAAGAAGAGAAAAGAAAAATCACTCAAACATTTCATAGCAATTTCTGAGATCCATGAAAATAGCAAAGTATTGTGGCACCTGGTTGCATAAGGTAGAACTGCACCAAGGTACTGTTCAATAATGTGCCTAGAACACATGCAGGAAGATGCAAAGTCCTATGGAGTTCAGTAGCACTACAGAAGAAACAGAATCAACAGCTTCTGAAAAATGTCATCAATGTGTTATGTATAAAATAGAGCTGTACTCTACTTCAGTGTAAGCCATGCAGCCTTCCAGTACCTGAAGGGGGCCTACAGGAAAGCTGGGGAGGGGCTTTTTACAAGGATAGATCATGACAGGACAAGGGGTAATGGTTATAAACTGGAAGAAGGTAGATTTAGACTAGATAGAAGGAGGAAATTCTTCCCTATGAGGGTAGTGAGACACAGGAACAGGCTACCCAGAGAAGTTGTGGATGCCCCCTCCCTGGAAGTATTCAAAGCCAGGCTGGATGGGGCTTTGGGCAACCTGGTCTAGTGGGAGGTGTCTTTGCCCATGGCAGGGGGGTTGGAACAAGAAGATCTCTAAGGTCCCTTCCAACCTGAACCGTTCTATGATTCTATGATTCTATGACTTTTTGTTCCTGTGCTGTCTTCACTCAGCATACTTAAAAAAAGTTACTTTCCATTTGTCTGTGGTACCTCTAGAAAACAATAACTTCTAAAATAATATCCTAGAGAACTTCTGAGAAAATGTGAAATTGGACCAGAGATTACAAGGTTGTGTGTAAAAATTTCCTGGGACAAACCAATCTGGAAAAGTTATGTGCACCTTGAGAAAAATACACATTGAGAATGTATTTAGCTATCTTGCAGCATTTTTTGGCTGGTAGTCTTCGTAACAAATGCAGTAGGTACCATTTGTTAGAGAGAATAACAACACAGTCTTATCAATTTAGCTGGAACAGCTTCAGAAGGTGTCACCACACTCCGTCTCTGGAATTTACTGTTGCAACAGTGGTAAACCCAAAAAAAAGTCATGTGATTGCTCCAAATGTATTTCAGTGCAGTTACAGGGTTAGCTTAAATTACTGCTTAATGTAATTTCAGATGACTAGTTTTTGCTTTAAGTATTCTCAGCTGATAAAATGTAGAATTACTTTCATAACAGGTAGATAATGATGAATTTAAAAGTTCTTTGTTGTTTTTATTTAATTGAAGAATAACAGTGAAGGCTCACCTGCAGGAGTCTTCTGTAAATTCGATAAGTTTCCATCGCAGTTACAGGGAGAGACAGATCCATCCTGAATTTATCATGATTCACGCCTGTAGAAGTTTTTACCATTTATGTTTATTTTAAAAAATAAAAATTTAATGCTTCAGAATTTTGATGACACTTAAATTTTGTTAATTAATGAAAAATAATGAAATATTCCAACCCCTGCAATTCTGTGATTCTGTGATTTTATGTGCTACAGAGGTTTTCTTCAACCATCCTGTATGACTGTATTATATAAGAGTAAAGTAGATTGCAATGTGTGAAGCTTCAGTATTCTTCATGCTATGAATTATGGATGCTATACTAAAATTTCTGATCTAAACACTTCATTAAATATATGATATGTAAATGAAAGTGTAAATAGGTTCTTTGATGATGCAAAATAAGTCACGTTAGATATTCATAAAGTTTTTCTGGCTTTAAAGTTCTGTAAATTATGCATCTCACAATGCCTATCCATTTTTTAAATTTATAAGACTGACTAAACATAGCTGTTGCTGTGTTTTTATCAAAATTATATATTCATTAGCTATAGGTTCATTCAGATTGATGTTACCCTTAATATTCATGGGGATCTGCAGACACAGAGGGTACTGAACCGTGGAACTGTCTGCCACATGTGATGAGTATTAAATCAAAATATCTTTGAAATGCTGTCACAGATGGAGAAGAAGAAAACAACAACAAAATCAGTGTTATGTAATTTTTGATATCTGTATCTTAAAGCAGAGAATGTTGTCAAATCTGTCCAAGGTACATATTTCTTTGGGTGTACGTGTATGAGTATGCAGCCTGTCTGTCTGACAAGGTAGCTGTGTCTTTTTGGAATGTTTTCAAGAACTTAGTCAATATTAATAGGGAAAATATACACATAAAACAGTGACAAACTTGACAGCTCTTCTGTACCTTTAAGCATTGCTGTGGGGGTGTTAAGTGGTTATAGGTCCCTACCTTGAAACAGTACTTCAGTGGGGTAATTTGAAACAAATGTAGTACATCATATTTTCATTTAATGAAAAGAAAATCAGTATTACTGCTTCTCTGGGGCATCAAGAAGTGCTTAAAGATCTGTCAACACTTCTGCTGACTTCCCTGCTCATTTGTTAAAATGAGTTTTGAGTAACTTTGCTCTGTTGCAAAATGAAACTGGTACGTGTACAAGATGTTTAGCTTCCCTGTTTTTGAAACTGCTGAACTGACATGAAAAAAGGTGGGTGGTCAGAGAGGAGATGTGCAAGCTGCAGAATGAAAAATTTAATAACTTGTGAATGGTGAAAGGAGAAAAGAAGAGGTTGAAAGAGACTAAGAAGGTGGGTAACCTTACCTTTCAAATAGACATTTTGTCTTTAATTATCTTCAGACTAAACAGGAAAAGCATTTATTTTTGAATCACTAGGTTTGATCCTAAACATTATAAAAATGAATTTAATACATGAATAATTCTATGTCACAGCAATAAATAAAAGCACAGAAGAAACTTGCATTACTGTGAGAGATGCATTTCCAGTCTCCATTAATATCACCATCACAGAAAATCAGGCTGTTTCCTTTAGTACCTAAACACGGTTTGAAGGGGCCTACTCTTAGGCAACTAGGTTTAAGAAAAATTATTCTGGGTGAGATAGGATGCATCCTGGCAGACTGGAGAGTGAAAAATGTAAATATATCTTCCTGAGGAGAAACCGTTTTAAAAATCACAATGATGATTTGAAAAAAAAATAAAGCAAATTGAATTTGTCTGAATTAATATATACGTAATACACATTTAAGCCACACAGCCATCACAATCAAATAGGATTCACATGTTCCTATATGGAAAGTTCAAATAGCACTGCAGGTGAATGCATGACATATTTTACTCATTTGTGTGGGATGTTCGACTGTCAGGAAATCTGAATGATGTCTGGGAGTCTCACAGTTGCCGCTTCAAGGCATAAACAGCAAAAGAAAACTAATGGTTCCTGATAAGTCTTTTGCTGTCAATGGCATCATATTGTAAGTTATATAAACTTTCAAGGAAAACTGAGTAGAAATGAGAAATTTTGATATAAAATTTTACTACAACACAGTAAGTTAATTTCAAGCAAATATTGATGAATAATCAGAGATCTTCCAGAAATTATCATTCATGCTGTCCTGGGATTTTATACCTACAAATGCATAAATGCATAATAATAATAATAATATATAATTACTATTATATGATAATATAATAAAATATTTGTATCTTATATTAATATTATATATGCATACAATGTAATGAAATGTGCACTACAGGTAAAAATTAAGTAAAAAATAAAAAAAAAAGTACATGTACAATTCAGAAATAAGCATACATCAGTACCAACGTCTTGATAAAACAGCTTAAAACAAATAAAGGACCTAATAAATAGTAAGGATTTTTTCTCAACTCTACATGACACTACTACTACATGTGACACTACATGTCACTCTCAGAGTGACATTGGTGAGAATGCATTTAGGATATCTATAAAGTTAGACTAAGAAAATATTCTGCTTATGGGAATCTTAGAGCATCTTTAAGAGATGCCTGTTTTTGTTTTCAAAATTTGCCTTCACAAATTCACTTTATTAGTGAAGAATTAAAATTCTAAATTTTCACTGGAACAAAGAGTTAAGTACTTTCAGTAATTTCATTTTGAATAGCATGGAAAGATTTCACATCTCATGTTATAACGACATATTAAATGGGAAAATAGAGTCACAGATCCAGTTGTCTTGTTTGCTGAAGACATTTGTATAGATGAATACAGTTCTGGACTCTAAATTGCACTAAAATCTAGAAGGAGACTTCGAAGTTTTCACTTTTATCTTTCAGAGAAAACCATAGAATGTCTATGATGAATGAATGAATAAGTGTAATGTGTTACAAAGCAGATCTTATTGCTGAAATCAGAGTTATAAGGCACAAAGATTAACTGAACTTGTCTATTTTAGATCCTTATGTTGGAAGTAAATAATTTTAGGTGATTAGGTTCAAGAATATAGTCCATAAAGTTCTCGTGTTGATAGCTTTTGAATCTTAAAAACACTTATTTTCACAGTGTGTTTAGTCTGTTTTAGACTGGTAAATCAATGTTTCAATATTCCATGCAGGATATTGAATTCCAGACTGGCCCTTATCAAGTGTCTTATTTGTTAACTGTTGAATGAGAGTTGAAACTAGAAATAAGCATGTTCCATTTTCATCAAAGCACAGAGATGATGATGCCTAGCAAGCAGAAGACTTCATTGCTAGTTCCTCTCTTATGTGTTGTTTTTAATACAGTAACTAATACAACATGGGTATACAGGACTTCAAACTCTGTCTAATCAGGGGAGAAGCTTCCCCAGATGGACAGAGACAGTAGTTGTGTTAGTCTGAGTCAAATAACAAATTTGAGAGTTAGGACTTCAGGTTTATTATTAGGAGCTCACATGCTCATATTCTCACTCCAGGTCCTTCCAACCACCTCTAAAGCCTAGATAGGAAACTTCTGTGTAGAGAGTACTTTGATAAGTATCCTACATTTCTTCAGTACCAGAAAAACTCAGCTACGTAACGAAATTCAGATGTATTCTCTGTATTATGGAGAATATTGCCAACTAGCATCTCCTATTTCAGCACACAGGTATTCTGTGCATGAGCCAGCTACTCAAACACAAATTTTGTATATTTGCATTTGAAGAACAAGCAGACAAACAAACATAAAAATATTTTTTAAAAAAGATTTTGTACTCTCAAATCAATAAACACTACATTTTAATTATGTGGAAACTTCACTGCTGTTGTGTAACAGGAATGTTCACAAGGAAGAAATTATTTCAAAACACCTTTGATTTGAAACTTAGTGAAAAAGATTAAAAGTCAGAGATTCCACTATCGTGAAATCAAATACAATAGAAAAGCCTGTTTGAAAACCACATTGTGTTCTTGACAATTTTCTAGTTTTTCATTTTGAAAATATTGATAACATAAATCACATTCAATTCTATCTGAAAATTTTCATGTTTATTTTTAAAACTTATTTAATGTGCCAAATGCAAAAAGGAAAACCAAACAAGGTGATTGTTTAAAAATAATCTCAGACAGCTCCAAACTAATAGCTTTAATCTTTGTAGAAGTGTCATATACATATCTGCCAGGCACCATGTAGTCCATCTTATTCTAATAATGTATGTTATATTATTGGCTGTGGTTTTACGTCTGTCAGATTAACACTCACATTTGGCTGCCTTAACATGGAATTGATAACAAATTTTAAATTTTTTATTTTACACCTCATTTGTCCTCAATATTTGCCAGTCCTAGTTCATGGTGAAGTATAATTACACACCAATTGTGAGTTATATTATTTTTCCTTATGATTATTATGCAATTTAAATTATTTTCTCCATCCTTCTGAATTTCAGATTCAGCAGTTCTTTTAAGCTCATTTTTTCCTTCTTTTAGCAGTGATGTGCAATATTCACTTAGTGGCAATTCATTATATTATCCAAGGATAGTTTATTATAATTATTAACATAGATTTTTACAGTAAAGAAGTGAACATTAAAGTACAAAACTAATAGAATACAGATACTGTAAATACTAACGCATTTGTCCTTTTAAAATTTCAGAACATTTCAAAAATTCTCTTATATCTAATAACTTCCATGCAGGTTTTTATTTNAATTTCCTTGGGGTTTTTTTTTTTTTTTTTTTTTTTTTTTTTTTTTTTTTTTCCCCTGCTAAATATCACCAAAAAAAAATGTATTTGTACATTGTTTCATCCATATTTATCAATGGACTAGTTTATTTTTTTTTTAGGTACTCAGTTTAATATGGCAATCATTTTAGCTTTCTAATGCATATGCTGATGAACTTCAAATGGAAAAAAAAGAGTGCTTGCCTAGCGCACTTCTCACAATATTAATAATAATGGTAATCCTGTCAACAAAATGATTCTGTCAATAGTAAGCACTGTAAAATTAATTGTCTCTATTTTTACTAATTATGTGTGAATAATAAACATTTTTAAAATTCATAGCTATGTAACAAACACATATTGTTAACATCACTTTAATAAGACTGAAATAAAGCATAGATAAAATACATTGGAAGCAGATAAAAAAAAATATACAATATATTGACCAAGTGATTCAGAATTTAATTTATTGGCCAACAATATTAGTTTGACTGAGCATCTAGTTTTGCAGTATGCAGGATAGTCTGCACATACAAAATAAATTTACAATTTTGCTAGTCACTATTTTTTCTCTGATGTTACCGCCTTCTAACTCTCTCATTTAAAGGATCTCGTTCACTTTTCATTGAAGTGGATTCCTCAGTGCAATGTATTCTACAATTGTTCAATAAATATGAAGACAAGTTTTGTTTGGGAATCAATTAAGTATTGTACATAATATACATTTTATCTGTACATATGTAGAGTGGAACCGATCATGTACCTACTGTA
The DNA here is from genome assembly GCA_013396635.1 of Penelope pileata. Lineage (NCBI taxonomy): Eukaryota > Metazoa > Chordata > Aves > Galliformes > Cracidae > Penelope > Penelope pileata. The sequence continues at coordinate 35,572 of WBMW01001903.1, read as the reverse complement.
AACATTGTAAAAACTGCTAACTTCAATGGCTTTTGATCAAGCATTGATAACTATATAGTATCAGAAGGCATACTAATTTCAGAATTTCAAAATTCTGATATTTCTCATACCTGAAAAGTTCTTTGCATATACTCCCTTCATACACAGTGGAACAACCCTGTACTACAATTCTGCATCTATATACATGCAATAAATAAGATCCATGGATTTGAGCAAGTTGACAGTGAAACAGTGTGTTACTTTGACAGTAGAGAGAGGTACACTCTTCATTGTCAACAGCAAAATCCACTCTCATCACAAGACACATCTATCTAATCATGCAGGATAAATGATGTAAATGTAACTCATCAGTAAATATCAGGAGACATTTGTATGTGAAGTAATAAAAACACACTTTTTCCTGCTTATATAGTGTCACTTATAGAATATGTTGAAGAGAAAGGATTATACATAGCAAAAACAGATGAAGAAATAAAATTTGAGCTTATATGTTGGCCTTCTGTCTCTTATTGGGAGTGTTAAATTGAATTTATAATCCTCATGTTTCAAAGTGGTATACAAATTCATTTCCTGGCATAAGAAAATATTTTAGCTTAGCCTTCAAAACTTTCTTTGAAAAATGGTTATGTTCTTGATGTTGATATGTGGGGTGTTTCTTACTCAAACATCCTTTCTGATAATGATACTCATTTGTGTAACATATTTTACTTAGGAAAAGAAAAAAAAATAAAATATCTTTGAAGTGGAAACAACTCGGTCCCTGAGAAATTAGGAAGTAAACATTATTTAAACATAAGATCTTTGTGTTGAAGCAGAACACCAGGCTGTCACTAAATTTTGTCAGCAATCAATTGAAGATGACAAAGATGGTCCTTAGTCTTGGCTTTGAAGTAGATTTACCAATGTAGTAGGGAAAATATTTGCTGTGGAAGCTAGCTAAGAATAAAAAAGATCCTGCAGCGATAAGTCACAATGAGATGACTTGAATATGTGCTCCTTTTCTCTTACAAGCTATTGAGCCAAATTCCTTTGAGATTTGTTAAGATCTACTCTTCCTTCTACACTTACTTTAAATACAAGGATTGTGGTTCTGCACAGACAAATAAGGACAGATGACCTCAGCAGACCGTTTTGTTCTTCATTAAATTCATAATAATGTGAGAGCCTCAGGCACTAATTGCTTCTATCTATAATTTGTTCTCATTTTAAACACAGGGAAAAAAAATGAGCATACATGTACAGCTATGTAAATATGTCTCACTGAGCTCATGAGATATCTATGATATAATTTAACACTGTCATTTATAATGAAATCTGAAAGTCACTTTTCTTTTACATATTGTACATATATTTTAGATAAATCCTTCTTTTTCCTTCTTTTCTATTCCACTTTCAATATGGAGATCTAAAATTTTCAGTGCAACTGGGTTGCATTATTAATATTTTTCTGTGGATGATGAAGTCACTCAAAATCAAGTATTTAAAATGTTTTCCATACATAACACATTGTTCATATATATTCACTGCTACCTTCCTCACCAAACATTTTTGTGATGTTATGTCTGAAAAGACACTTTGAGATGTTGTTTTTGCTCATTAATAGAATCATAGAACGGCCTGGGTTGGAAGGGACACCAAGGATCATCAGGTTCCAACCCTCCTGCAACATGCAGGGCCATCAACCTCCAGATCTGGTACTAGATCAGGCTTCCCAAGGCCCCAACCAACTTGGCCTTGAACACCTCCAGGGACGGAGCATCCACAACCTCTCTGGGCAGCCTGTTCCAGCACCTCACCACTCTCTCAGAACTTTCCTCTGATGTCTAACCTAAATGTTCCCTCCTTCAGCTTAAAACCATTCTCCCTTGTCCTATCACTGTCTACCCTTGTGAAAAGTTTATTTCCTCCTGCTTATAACCTCCTTTTAAATACTGGAAGGCCACAATGAGGTCTCCCCGCAGCTTTCTCTTCTCCAGACTGAACAAGCCCAGCTCCCTCATAGGGGAGGTGCTCCAGCCCTCTGACCATCTTCATTAATTCCTCCTCATTAATTCCCTACACCTGATCTTGTATACCTGATACAAGAGGTACAGTATTTGCCTTCTTTAATCATGTCCCCAGCTCCCATACCTTTATAATATAATTCCACTTATTTTCTTGAGTAGAAGAGATTCTCAAGAAAGATGTATTGGATGACCCCTCATTTTTCTGTGTGAAGCTGAGAACACATTGTTGTATCCTCATGTAAGAATCTAGATAAACAAGAAGGTAAAATTACTTTTGCCATGTCTATTGAGTTAGATCTGTCTGGGATTCAGACTTCAAATTACTCAAAGTTAGCGTTTTTTTCATGTATGTTTACATATGAAACAAGTGCCCATAAAGAACACGTCTAGGTGCTCTTCAGATGGATACAAGCAGGCATACCACACAGCTGAAAGTTCTGGAGGCACCTGGGGAGCAGACATGTCACAGGGGTCTTTCAGACCTACCTAGCTGTGGACAACTGAATTTTTCTGACTTTCTATCAAGAGATAGAGGCTATTCTTCTCTGTATCTTCAAGGCAGTACTTGAAAACACTTTGACAAGAAAATACTTTCTTTTTCTTAGCCTAACACATTACACAATCCGAACAAAGAATTTCCACCTTAATCTTACTAAGCTGGCTGGGTTTATCAGCTGATAAAAACTTAGAGAAACTAAGGAAAAAAAGTAAGGAAAAGCTTAAGAGAACACAACGATCAGAAGATCTTAAAATCGAAATAAGAAAAGTAAAGCTTCAGGTCAAACTTACATTATTTCGTTTAAAGTCTTGACAAATCTGTTTTGAGTAGAGAGTTGTTTTTGCTTAGTTCACCAGTCAATGACAGGCAATTGCTAAGCAATTACTTAAAAGCCTAAAAAAAAAATAATCAAGATTTTTTTCTAATGAAAATTTTTAAGTCCCTTCATTCTGGTCCCTTTATAAAGCTTAGTTTTACCAGTGCTTTCCTCAAAATTTGACTATTCTAAGGAACACTGACATGGTAGAGCACTTCCTGTCCAATCCTGTTGAAGAAACAGTTAGTACGTAGATACTCAAGCCTAAAATCACAACAAACTTTTACACTCCAGTGCTTTGATGATTTGAGGCTCTGTGGTCAATAATGAGAACAGAGCTTGCTAACTTTTTGCTGCTAACAGAGAAAGCAGAAAAACCACATAGAGTCAAAAAATATATATATTTTTTGCACTATAATTAGCTCATTAAATGATCTGGAAATAGGTCTGCTTGTTTAAGTATGTGCATCTGGAATATATCCTCATTATTAAAACAACAACAAAAAAAGCTAAAAAAAAAAACTTTATTTTTGACCCAGAAATAAATATTACAGACTTAAAAATAGAAATAACTTGAAGGACATTCTTCTTGTTCAGTAGGAAAATAGTATGTAAACGTCTATTTGAGTATTCTCCCACCAGAGGTAGTTTTTAAACAAACAATAAAAGTTCTATTATTTTGTGCAAATGTAAATATAATTGAAAACATTAAAAATATTTCAATGCATTGCAATTTTCAGAAAGAGATTTAATTAGACTAAGAAAAGTTCTGCACAGGTTTTCATGGAAATCAACATACTTATTGAAGCACCATGTTCTACTATAAGGCTCCACAGCTTTACCGTGAAGCCTGCTCAAGAGTTGTGTCTAGTAGGTAGCAAAGCCTCAGATATCATTTAATCTTTAAAGCAATAATTATTACAACATTCTGGCTTACATATTACTTCGTCAATTTCAATTCTGATACCTGTGATAAAATATCACTTCAAGGACAGAAGAACATAACTATTAACCAACTTAAGAATAAATATTAGCTAAATAATTGCATTATTAATTTTGCTGAGTTTTCAGCTGTGTAGTTACCAGGAACATGAAGGAAGAACCAGAAAATGTGAAGGAAGAACTAGGAGGAGAGGAGCATTTTCTGCCTACTTTAATGGCTTAACTCCTCATTAAAATATTCGGAAACTCATTTGATTTTTCTTGACAGGCTTTTCTGCCTAATAAAAAAAATAAAAATAAATCTGCTTGTATTAACGGTCCATGGCTGTGAATTTTTTTTTCTTTTTGCATTTTTTCTTGCTTATTTTCTGTGGTAAAGGTAGTCAAATGAAGTGCTTGTCTTTAAAATAACCCCTTGTTGATACAAGTTTTCAGTTGTATAGAGGGATTAAATACCATGTTCTGCCTGCATGACTTTTATTGCAAGATCAAGGTATTAACTTGTAGATAAGTGTAGGAGAATGCACATGATCATGCTGAGTCTCTGTGCTAAGAACTCCTGAAATATTTTTTCACTGTGGATGTAAAACATATTTTACTTTTTTATTAAGATAATAAAAAGGATTAGGCTACATTATAGATTAATTGGCTGCATAATTTATAATCTGATTATAAAATGAAACGCTTCAGTTAGCTGAATTCAGAAATTAAAGATAAATACATCTCTGTGTTAAAGCTCTTGCTTATAGCAGTGAGACAAATGGTGAGTTTTAGCCTAGTAAAAGGTTTTCTGGGACAAAATCTGGCTGTTAGGAAAAAAACAATGATTATTATTTTGTGGAAACTTTGAAAACAACTTTAAATGGTGAATATATACATGAATGAACTAATCCAAACTCTAAAATTATCACTTTTATTTAGAAGTATCCCATTGTTTCAAATACGCTCACTATGAAATAAAGTAATTTCGTCCAGTAAAAAAATTCTTGCTTTTGCTATAACTTCTTTGCTTCGTTTATTCATGACTAGAGCAGTACCTTGAAAGAACTGCTTTAAATATTCAGAAGCATCAACATGGCTGCTTTTCCTGATACACCATCAGTCCATGGTTTTTATGCCTATGAAGAAGTCCAAACAACTCTTTGAAGAGCTGACACGACATTCTAGAATATTGAGCAATGCATTGTTAGGGACTATACTTGCTCATTGCATCTATTAATGTTCAATTAACAGCAATAAATAAATAAGATAGGTAGATAGAGACACTGTCCTTGTGAATTCTTAGTTCTCACGATTAAGTTTGCAACACCATAGAAACTTCACACTGTCTATTCCTTATGAATTAATAAGAATCATTCTCTTCCTTATATACAACCCCTTCCCCCATGGTTTCTTGTGCTACAAATCCTATTCATTTTGTAAAAATTCTTCACAAAATCTGTGTCATCGCTTCTCATTTTCAAACACAAAAAATATAAGCAACTACTTGAAGTGGATTTTTTTTTGTAGCTAAAGCTAAAAATTCCTTTTTAATGATCCATTTTTTTTTTTTAAATCTGTATAGTTCCTGATTTCTGTGATTTAATAAGGTATGTTGCAGACAATGCATTCATTATTTCTCTTTGGAAAATTCATGATATAAAAAAAATATTGTTATCATCTCTCTTTCCTAACAAGAAAGATAACTATTTCTTTACTTGAACAAATTCAGGAACTGATCCCGAATACATGGAATCAAATAAGATCCACTCTGATGGATTAATTATATTTCACGAGGATTGTGAATGAATGAGATTTACATCAGCTCTTATTTCAATATTTTCCTATAAGGATAATTTTCATTTACCTCTTTAAGAATACCCAAGTTGACACTATACAATCACCACACACTATACATTTTTGAAAAGATTCAGAACACAGAAGCTGGCTTTCAAGATATAGTCACAAATTGTTGCAGGAGTTTTACTGAGATTTAGATTTATTTTTTTCTATCTGAAGTAGTTTCTTCTGAAAAGAAATATTATAAGATTTTACCTCTCTGCTGCTAATGACTTTCTTGTGTGTACCTCTAAATCTATCCCAAAACAGATAAAGCAGAGTATAAAAATATTAAGAGCAGTTATGTACATTTAAGTACACAGAAAAATATTTAAGACGTAAGGTGTATTGAACTCAAATACAGCAAAACTAGCTTATCAATGAATAGAGTCAGGGAATGAAAGCATAGAAATACTTCAACTGAAAATACAATGTATGTCAGCTTGAAAAATTATTTAGTATAACCATTATTTCACTAGGAATATTAAGTAATATTTTAATAAAAGGCAAAAAAATCCTGCGGTGTGAGAAAAATACATTATAAATCCTATATAGATAACACTGAAAGTGAAAAGCCATCTCTTTCAAACCTGAGTACTTGATGTTATACTTCTTACTGTGTGTTTTTGACTGGAACCTCGTACTCAAAAGCATTGAACTTCTACAGATGAATGCAGTTTCAACGAAATTAAAAGAAACTGAAATTTTGACAAAAACTAGGGTACTTTTAAGCATGTGATTTAACACAAAAGTTTAACCTTTCTTTTACATACCTAGTTATTGATTGATTCAAGTTGATGTCAGAGACTTCTTGCTTAAGATCTCACCTGTACTAAGAATAGCCTTTAGAAACACCTCTCTCACTCTTTACTGATCACAGAAACAGGTATAAAATTTTTTGTTTAGTTTAGATACCTTTGAGAGCTGCCATCATTTATTAGATAGGAACCCAGCCCAAGGGTTAATAAAGATAGTCAAGAGCCTGTCACTTACATTAACACCTCATGATCAATTTAAAAATTGCATACCCTTCTAAGATGTTTATTTTCTTTAGATGGCCTGTATATTTAATCAAAGAAAAGTTTCAATATTTTTGATATCTCATTCCCTTATTTTGGTTATAGAATCGTAAGTATTTTAAGTAACGCTATACAGTTTCACTGTGTGCGCGCGCGTGTGTGCATATAAAAAGACATGACTTGTCGAGTTAATAGAGAAATACTGATACTAAAAATACTGAATATTTTTCAAAGCTTTTGAAGTAAAGCCCGTGTTCTACAGTTGGTTGAAAGACTGAAAACAAGAATATACTTGCAATTCTTATATAATTTAGACTACACAAGTTGGAACGAAAATTCCTTTGTGCATTTTAACTGAGAATAAAAACATAAGTCATGAGAAAGAAGACAAAGACAAGAAGCAATGTAACTTTCTAACAGATTAAAAAAAGTCCTGTACAGGAATATTGAACAAACTAATATTAGCATCATTTATTAGCTTCGTCTTTCTCTTTGCACTGAATATGTGTAATTTTTGATTTGCAAGGCATACAGGAACATAGCATTAATATGACCAAACAAATCAAGCAAACAAAACTAACTTTTATTATGCTTTGTTAATGCTGATTTTTACATTAATATAGAAGACCATAAACAGACATTTGCCAATTCTACTATCAGACAGTCTTATACTCTTCGATTTGAACATCAGTTTACAGAAATATATTTTGAAGTAAAATCAGATTATGACAACTTATACATTGGTGGGTGATAGGGTGATAAAGGCATGTTAACAAGGTGCTTATGTAGAGAACAGTAGGAAGAAAGTGGTCATGGAAGGAGAAAAATCTTCCCTGTATCTGACAACTTACGAAGCCTTTTTTGTTATTATTTTCACAACATTACCTACAACACTAATTATTTACATTTTTCCTTTCTTTTACTAACTCTATGTCTTAGTTTCTAACAGAAGTTACGCTTCTCGTAGTGTCTAGTATGAAGCTATCTTGTGCCTCAGAGATACTGATAACATCCTGGCAGTGTTGAACGGAGCCGAGGACATAACTCACTTCCGCATTCCTCTGCCAGTGAAATAGTTAAGGGGGGCATAAGGAGCTGGGAACTGGGAGGGGACAGGACCAGGGCAGCTGAACCAAATTGACCAAAGAGCTATTTCATACCATATAACATCATGTGATTGGTTTGTTGGGTTTCCGGGTTCTCTTCGTTACGGAAGGGGCTAGCTGGGAGGAAGGGTCACCAGTGGCTGTGAGCCCTTGCTCTGCGTATCCTCTTTGTATATATATATATATATGTACTGTTATTTCTTTTGTTCTCTTTACTATTTTAGTAAATAGCATTTATCTCAACCCATGCATTTTACTGCATATCTCTCTACTTCTCTCCCCCGTCCCATTTGGGGAGGGGGGAGGGTGAGTGAAAAACTGTGTGGAACTTAGCTATCTGCTGAGTCAAACCATAACACTCTATTACTGGTTTTGAACTGAGATTTATTATTTATTTGAGTTGTTTTTTCCATTTTACAGTACCAAAATAAAGTTAGGAACAAGTGAAACATTTTTTATTTTAGCTTTGACTCTGCGTGCGGTCTGAGAGTTTAGAAACAGCTCAAACTTGGAGTGCAAAGCAAGTATTCCTAGTTTGTAAGGCAGCTACAGTTTCTACCCCATGACTAATGCAATATTATTATAATTTCTGTTGAATTGAGAAGGCAATATTATTCCTTCATATTTTTGAAGACTTAACTACAAATTGTAATTATTTTCCATGTGACAATTTCAAAATACAGAGAAATTGTTACAAATATAGCACTCAATATAAACAGTTTTTCCAGGATCTACTCGATCATTTAGAAATAGCTTAGTATGCAAATTATATGGTAGAATTCAAGCTTGAACCTTTACATTGACAAATGGTGAAATGAACAAAAAATCAATAAATTGAAAGTTTTCCACTATTCTGCAGGGCAATTCAGTGAAATTTAATAACACAATGAACCTAATGAGCAAGATATTGTGGTCATGAACACAGTAGTACTGTAGTATATCTAGTTTGAAGTATTATATTATTATGAAAAATGATTAAAACTTGCTTACAGAGTTGTGTTTGCACGCCTAATTTGCAAGGAATCAGAGTCAATCAGGAAAGAAAACTTGATCTGTTTTTGTTTGTCACACACAGGCTGCCTAATGTAGTGAAAAATACAGCATGAAATTCCTCATTCTGCTTCACCCTCCTCAGACTTCTCTTCAAATGAAAATTCTATTTCAATACTGACTTTGGGGAAGTTGGTTTTTTTTTTCTAAACCATTTTCTATGAATTATGAATGGTTGTTATGTAATACATCTTTGCTGATGAAAGACAGACGCCAGATGACAACATTTATTAGATGCCAATCATTGCCAATGGTTCTGAAACAAAGTAACTTAGGCCAATTCTTGCTCATTTTAATGTTTTTTGTTTGTTTTCTTTTTTGTTGTTTTTTAAATCAGAGTGAAGATAACTGGCCATATAGCTAATTACTATAAATCCAAAATTAATTATGTTGACTTGAAGTTGGAAATGGATTTTACACTTTGTTTCTGAGCATGCAAGAAAATTTTTTAATTAGTTTTGACTCCTCTTAGCAATTTTGCCCTAGTCTGTCAAGGTCTCCACTAATCCTTCTCATAGCTTCAAAATTATTTTCAGGACAAAAGTATAAACATTTTTTGCCATGAAATTTTATGTAATAGTGCAATTTTGTGCAATAAATGCAACATAAATGCATGAAAGGAGGAAAATATTGCTTTGAAATTGACATGATATTTCTGCATATATCAGTTCTTCCTGAAATAGGAAACTACTACACATATTTCATACTATCATTTTTTTTTTTTAATGTCTGTGAGAGATTAAGAGCCAAAACATCCATATTTTACACCCCTCTCCCCCAGAACAAAAGATAATACAGGGACCAAATATGTCTATGCTCGGTAGAAACCTTTGCTAGTGGAATTGAACTTACAGATGTGATGGAGGGTGCCTTTGGGTTCTGGGAGCTCAATGTGGGACCAGTGTTTTCCAGATGTGCTGACAGCTGGGGCAAGAGTAAGAGGGACAGGACAGACACCTGAATCTTCATGTCTCCATTCTGAAAGATCAATGGAACTATGCCATTTTACTGCAAAGGATTATGAAAAATTGAAAGTGTGAAATTAATTTGAGGAAGTGCAGCTGTCTATAGTTACAGATATATTTAGACAAGGTGCCCTAGATTCCTGTTAGAGTCAATGGGAAGGAATAAAACCTTTAAAACATACTTTATCTCTTTCTAAATATGGATAGGGTTTATTTAGACATTAAGATTTCCAAAAATAGTTGTCCCAAGGTGAACAAAGTATCTAAGTTTCAGATGCATTCAATGAAAAACACAGTTTTTGCTAAAGTGTATATGACTGATATTATTTGAGATGCCTTAGAATATCTCAGACATCCAGGACACCTATGTAGCTCATAGATAGGACACAGAACCTGTAAAAGAATTGCAGCTTTCTAGAATGTCAGATAGAGGTCAGATGGGATACCCCATTAAACCAAAATTGTGTTTAAAAAATGAATTCCTTGCTAAATGTCTATTTAAACTGAGTTGCAACTTTTTCTGTTTTCCATTGACTGTACTCACTAGACCTTCACTGACTGTAATTAAACAAGCAATTCACCAATATTGATTTGGTGAATATTGAACTAACCAATGTTTAGTCACTTAAATTTAGTGTCTTAGTCTACAGCTGAACTGTTCTTGGCATCCCAAAATGTCCTGTTGAGTCTCAAAAGTTTCCACATCTCTCCACTGACTATGCAGAAAGCCAAGAGTGACTAGCTCAGTAGGAGGTAAATTTGAAAATTTCAGCAGAATAAGTCTGCTATAATTCAGCTTCAGAACTTAATGATAAAAAGTTCTTAATAGCCATATCTACCAATATGAATCATATAATCTAGAATCTAAGAAAACATGGTCACAACTGAATTCTGATTTCAGGAAACAGATCTTTTTTCAGAATCAGTGCATCATGGAAAACAAAGGAGAGGAGAGGAGAGGAGAGGAGAGGAGANAGAGGAGAGGAGAGGAAAAAGAATAAACTAAAAGAATTTAATGCCTGGTATGTTGTCCTCTACCCTTATATAGTCAATCTGACTTGTTTCTTCCTATAAGTTGTGGTTATATTGAACTCTGTTCGTTAGGATTCTACCTAATGTACACTCATTCTACAAGTTTAGAAACTATGAAAGTTACCAACCTTGGGCTTGGTTACCAAGCCCATGGTTGGTAACTTTCAGTTACTACTGATGGTTTAGCCTAGTTTTCTAAGAAGGAGGAAGTTGGGCCTCAGTTATTTTTATCCTTCCTCTTTTATTGACAAATTTATATATTTTGATTAATTGGATTGAATTTAGTAAAACAAGTAAGATTTTTCCCTATTTAGCTAGGGTAATCGTACATAAGGTATTTGTTAGTTATCACATAATTAAACACTTTTTTTTTTATGAAGGTTAGTTATTCATTGATGTTTATTGTCTTTGATAAGGTCTCATTTTGATCTCATTTATATTGAAAGAATATGGGGATATTCTGCTGAAGCCAACAGAGGGACATTCATGAAAAAATAATAATAAAATTAAAGACTTCACAAAAAGCCTCATTTTTATTGTTGCTGTTGTCATTTTTATTTTGCAAGAAAATATACACCTGTCTGTGTCTTAAGGCTGCAATAAAGATCACCAAAGATCATCAACTGTGTGTATTTGCAATATTCCATTTTGCTTATAATAAACTGTGATTTGACAAGAAAAAAAGATATGAATATTTGAAGAACAGTCTATGGCTAACTTCTTATGTGCATACACTCTTATTTTTAATTAAAAGTTCCATCCTGAGGATGTTATTCATTAGTGTGTGATTCATCTTGCACATTTTTTGCAATATTAATGTCAGATAGCTTAGCTGTGATTTAACTCACCCAACTTCAGGAGCTTCAATTTGGTTACAGACAGAGATGTCTAAATTCATGTGTTCTCAGTACAGTTGTTACATTTCAACCAGGGAACTCTTAAGATACCTTAGCATAGTCATTCATAGCACTTAATGTATGATAAAGCATCTTGCCCGGAATTCAGTTGCCAATTCAAAAAAGAAAATATTTTAAGCCTCTACAGGTACCTCAAGTACCCTAGGATTCCTCAAAGACTATAAGGTATTTAAGTATGCACCATTCAAATGATTTAAGATCCATCTAATATCCAGTCCTGAGTTCAAAGACAATTATACTTTATGACATTGAGCATAGCTATTGTAATTTAAATTAATCCTCCTAAGCTATTCTAGCAGTTTTAATATAAAATATTAGTTCACATGACAAACTAAACTAATTCCTATTTTTTTATTCTTTTAATTAAGCAAAAACTTTGTTGATTTATTCTTATCTTCTTGTCTTATTGTCCAGTCAGGCAATGTCAGGCAAAACCAAAATCAAGGACATCAGAAGCAGCTACACATATCCCACAGGACTTACGAGAAGGATATGAGTAACGAAGCCCTAGCAAGCTTGAAGTGAAAATGAAAACAAACAAACAAACAAAACGCACAAAACCAAGCAAAAATAAAACTCAACTTTTAAGAACATTGATGAACATCTGGGTCAAATTTTGAGCCCCAAAGAGGTACACTAGGAGCACACTTCTATGTGGATGTGACCAGAGATTGTCTAGGCAAACTTGACACACAGAAATCCATGGGCCCAAAGGGATGCACTCTTCTACTCAGCAGGCTTCTGCTGAGGGAGCTACCAGAAGTGATTGTTGAACCTCTTTCTATCATCTGTGAAAGGTCATGGTGAACAGGAGTGGTGGTTGAAGACTGGAGGAAAGATAATGTCACTTTAGTCTTCAAAAAGGACAAGAAAGAGGACCCAGAAAATGACAGGCCAGTCAGTCTTACCTCTGTCCTTGGGAAGTCAATGGAACAACTTATTCTGGATGTCAACTCCAAGCAAGCAGAAGAAAAAGAGGTTATCAGGAGTAATCAACATGGATCCACCAAAAGGAAATCATGCTTGACCAATCTGGTAGCCTTCTATGATGTCATGACTGTCTGAGTAGATGAGGGGAGAGCAGCGGATGCTGTGCTCCTTGACTTCAGTGAGGCTTTTGACAGTGTCTCCTGTAACGTCCTTGTAGGTAAGCTTAGAAAGTGTGGGATAGATGAGTGGACAGTGAGGTGAATTGAGAACTGGCTGAATGGCAGAGCTCAGAGGGTTGTGATCAGCATAGTAGAGACTAATTGGAGGCCTGTAGCTATCAGGTTGGTACTCGGTCCAGTCTTGTTTAGAGTTTTCATTAATGACCTATATAAAGGGATAGACTGTACCCTCAACAAGTTTGCTGATAATACAAGGCCAGGAGGAGTAGCTGACACAACAGAAGGCTATACTTCCATTCAGCAAGACCTAGACAGGCTTGGAGAGCTGGGTGGAGAGGGACATAGTGAAGTTCAACAAGGGCAAATGTAGAGTCCTACACTTGGGAATAACCACATTCATCAGTACAGGTTAGGGGCTGAACTGCTGGAAAGGAGCTCTGTGGAGAAGGACCTAGGTGTCCTGGTGAACGACAGGTTGAGCATGAGCCAGCAGCGTGCCCTTGTGGCCAAGGACAGTGGTAAAGGGGCCTGGAGCACCTCTTTTATGAAGAAAGGCTGTGAGAGCTGGGGCTGTCTGAGAAGGGATCCTACCAAGGAATATAAATATCTAAAAACTAGCAGTAAAGTGGGTGTGGCCAGGCTCTTTTCAGCAGTCTCCAGAGACTGAACAAGGGGTAATGGGCACAAACAGGAGCACAGGAAGTTCCATGCAAACATGAGAAAAAAGCTCTTTACTTTGAGAGTGACAGAGCACTGGAACAAGCTGCCCAAAGAGGTGGTAGAGTAACCTTCTCTGGAGATATTCAACACCCACCTGGATGCTTTCCTGTGTAATCTACTCTAGGGAACTACTTTAACAGAGGTGTTGTGCTAGATGATCACCAGAGTTCACTTCCAATCCCTACAAGTCTGTGATTCTGAAAATGCTAGGCTCAAAGTCCAAGTACAAATTGGCTTGTGTACACATTGCTGAAGGCTAGTTTGCTCTGTAGTAATTTTGTCTTGGGCAGGGCCACTGAAGAACTCCAAAAAAGAGCAGAGATAATCCATTACGGATTATATATGACGGTTTATAACTCCAGTGCTTGAGTTCTCTTAAGGACTAGTTTCATTAATTTAGAAGGACAGAGAATTTCATTCTAACCAAGGAGATATGGAGTACTCAGTCCAACAGAAAAGGATTTACATGATACAGTTATATTTTCTAAGTTTTCTTTCCTTCACTGCTGTTAGACAATTTTGTCCTGCATGGAAAATTAAGATTGATCTGTTAATCAAGGCAGAGCAGGGATTTGTGACTGATGTTTTTCTCTCTACAGTAAAAGTTAATCTAAAATTAACTTGTAAACTCTGACTTTTGAAAGACAATATGCTAATTGAGTGAAAACTTCAGATACTAATCTGTGTATGGCATTTAGTCTAATGAATATATATTTTGATTAAACGTATACGTTGATAATTTCAGTTTTCTTCCGTATCATACTGGGTATGATTGAGGTTCCATTAATACCAGTACTACTGACCCTTCAACAGGTATCTGAAATTTAGCAGTTTTTGCTAAATGTCTTTATCATAATCTTCTTGCTCTATAATCAGAAATATATTCCTTTCAAATAAGTAACTGCACTGATAATGGCCATATAAACGTCCACATTGCAGCATCACCTAACCAATACTCTGATAATGATGTTACACTAGTACCCAGCACTTATCCTTTAAGATACGAAACCTATTTTGAGATCTTATTAGCATTTTTTTTTCCACATTTATTTTGTTCTCAATTTCATCCATAATAACATAATGGGCATGCTAAGGTGCAATGCAAAGTTAGACTGAGAATCCTTACATTTATTATTCAGATTGCAACCTAAGAATACTGTGAATTTGTTCAAAACACAAATGGCTTTTATTTAATATATATTCTTGTAATTGAAATAATAAATTTAGACAAATTACTAATTTATGAATATGTAGTAAGAACCACTTTCTTCACAGCTTAATTTCAATATTACTTTGTTATTAGATCCAAATCAACAGTCTAGTCATTATCCTAAATATAATTCATCTAGTTTCTGTGGACTGTTGTCTATACAAAAATATTATTTAGTTAAGAATATCTTTGATTAATAACAACATAGTCATGGACAGGCCTTCCAAAAACTTAAGTGTCTCCTGTTGCCCAGAGAGTCTTCAATCAATGGCATCAACTCCTTTCAATCTGTTATTCAGGTCTGCAGTTCTTCCTGAATAATTTCAGCAAATCTACAGGACCTACTACCTCTGTTTAGTGCATTTCCCTTGTTCTTTCTTACTTTTGTCAGCCTTTCTCTGTGCATCAGATTCTTACTTTTTTATTGTCACTCAAAAGTATGTATATGCTAATTAAAGCATGAAAATGTCAACACCAAAAAAAAAAAAAAGCGAGAGAGAAGGAAAATACATTTAAATGATTTTCTCCCTGTGGGTCATATACATAATTTACTGTAAAAAGAAAAAAAAAACAAACATAGCATTTAAACCTGAAATATATTCTTTTTACTATTAGCAATATTATTATTCACCAGCATTCATGGTGCCATTGGGAAGAACACAATTTCTGATAGGGATCTAAGATTTATGCAACAATCAAAATGCACTCCCCAAAAAATTTAGAAAATGTTTACTATTTCAGCAGTTTAGAGGTGTCCATGATACTAGCTTTTTGATGACCATTTCAAAGAGAGGTTTATCTTTCTTTACTTGCACTTGTTTTTCAACTACCAAGATCTTCTCTGTTTGACAGAGAATTACTGAAATGTTTGTATCTTGAGTAGATCATATTTATCAGTATTTCTTAACATAACTCTAAAATAGAGAAAATTCCATAATAAAGACACAAAGACACGTGATAAAACAATATTTATAACCACTGTAACTACTTTTGAATCATTCATTTCCCAGGCTATAACTGTGGAAAGATCATACTGTTTTATGTTTTCATTCTCCCCTTTTCTACCCAATCCCTGTCAACACTTTTCTCTAGAAGTCCATATTACTTGCAGAGTGCGCATTACACAATACTGCCAACTTGTCATGACATATTTGTCTTGCGAAAATTGATATATCTACTTACAACATGACTAATAGACTCTGGGGTCTAGCCGCATCTTCTATATCCTGCACTTAAATCTTTCCTAACACCTGTCTTCTCTTTAAGATATCTCATGTGAATAGGTTGTTACAATGTGTCTGTAATTAAATTATATTTTTCTTTTCAATTCTCCTGTGGAAAACCACTTACAGTTTAGCACTTTCTTTTCATAAAGGAGATTTTTTCTAAAATACTTATTGCTATATTTTCTCGTCCATTGCCAGCATTTATCTCTCATTGTGATCCTCTTAATGACTTCAATAATGACCATAACCCTGGAGTATTGTATTCCTCATTTATATTTCAAGCTTGACCCAAGAACCAGTTATATACTATTGTACTGTAATAACTGCCAGGTTTTGTTGCTGTTGTTGTTGCTGTATTTTTGTTTCCTGAGCCTTCTATTACTTTATGATGTTTTTATTACAGTTATTATGTAATATAACATTTTTGAATGGCACTGACAGAAATAGGAGTTCATCCCATCCAAAAGCAACAATTAGGATACAATCTCCAAGACAAAGAGCTAGTAATTTTAGAGGACAAAAATAAAATCCAAGTTAAGAAAACAGATGAAAAAAAATGTGTGGTGTACGTCTGATCCAATTGATACTCTCTAAATTTAACTGTAATCCTTTAAAAATTAAACATCATGACTCAGTTAAGCATTTCTGATATGATTCATTTTGTATAATTTCAAGAGTTTAATCATCTACAGAGCAGGTGTGTACAACTGAATTACAATTAGAAATTAACTTTTGCCCATTCACAGGGCAATTGATGGTAGCTTGAAGTATCTTGAGTGGTCAATAGCTGACCATGTCTTCTACAAACCTTGAGTCTTTCATTTTAACACCATGTAGACAGCTCAAATAATAAGGTAATTCAAATGACTTATGTGAGGCAAATTAACCAAGTCATGAGCCTCTGAGTGTATATCCACAATTCAGTTCAGTTCTTCCCACAGGTGACTACACTTATTTTAAATGCTCTAATGTACCCCACCCAGGATCCAGCTGCCACTCCAGAAAACTATGAGTCAGCCCTTGGCCTTATGTTGTGTCTACCAGTCCCATGCACGTGTCTACAACACTCCAGACCACCTTTGAGGAAACTACTGGTTGTGCATAGGCAAACCAATCAAGTACATCAGCCTAGATAAGATAAACACCACCTACACTCTAAGTCATAAAGTCTCATTCTCTACTGTTTTCCACTACACTGCATTGCTTCTTAATTTCTTCGTAACTCATCTGCATTACGTTTCCCATTGCTCTCTAAAGATTTCATCGTCGCTTCCCAGACTATCTTTACTGCCTGAACTCTCATTTAAAGGAACCATAACTTGTCTTCTCATTGTCTTTTTCTCCAAATAATATTCTAATGGATTTTATTTGCTAAACTCTCCACTTCCAAGTGATTTGAGAATGATAAAGTAATACAAACCAAGCATGACAACACTTGCTTAGACAATCTGGCTTTGACACCTAAGCTTGAAGGGGCTGTCTGAACAGTGATGATTTTACTAAAACTCATGAACAGCTAAGAATTTTTTTTTCCACTGACTGTGTTGGAAACCTTCTGAAGAGAATCAATATTGCTATCTATTGGAAAGTGAGAAAGCTAGAGAAGGAGTTCTGGTATTTCCAATATTTTTATGAGTCAAATAGCAAAGCACTTTATTCCATCAATAATGCTAAAACAATGGCACTTAAAACAGTCATCCCCTTAGAGGCAACTAAGTGTTTTCTGGAATGGGTTATTTCTATCTATTGTTTCCTTTACTATGATTTTACAGTTTTAGTTATCAAGTAGTTATGTAGGAACCTGCTATTTTCTTCAGGGGAATTTCTGCTGACTTTACTCCTCTTCCACATAACGGAAGAATGTGTTAAGGAAGTATAAACAGAGACTGATTCTGAAACTTCATTGAATAGATGAAACCATTCAGCAGGATCATGTATCAATTGACCCAATAATTAATCTCAGAGAAGTAATACTGATGAATCTTATTTATATTTCTCCAACTATGAGAAAATATGACAACTTTTTCTGAAAGTATCAGACAATTATGTTGAATATCATTTGTGACAAGTTTACCCGTTAAGCTACCACTGATAGACATAATCATAATGAATATAATGTAATAAAATACAGTACTTGCATCATTCTTTAGTCCACATTTTTTTTTTCAACACTAATGTTCCTGTGTATAGGAAAAACTGAGAATAATAAAAAAGATACCTGTAATTTTCATCAGTCATCTCCATACTGCTAATACAGTTCAGAACATTTTAAGCATTATACAAATATCTGCGTAATTTAGGACAAAAGTCATTTACCAATATAAACCATGAATTCTTCACTTTCTGACTTGTTCTCAAATACCAAAAAGGAGGTATTTATGTAGCAGCCAGCTCAGAGGTCCTGCCCATCGTGCTGAAATTTTGGTGCCACAAATCACAAAAGTCCCACAAATCTGAACTACACAAACAAATGAAATAAATTTCAGTCAAATAAATTGTCCTGCTTTACATATGTAATGTAGGAAACTTTTCTAAATACAAAAACATTTACTTGATGAAGTCTATAGCCATCACAGAATGTTTACACTGATCAACGTGTGAATAAAAATAGAGCAAAACCGGTTCTGACTGATTCAAATAGTATAGATAACTACACTGAACTATTGAACAAAATCCTGCTTTGCTTTTCTTTGCAACTACACATGCCACTGGAAAACAGAAAAATATAGAACAGAAAAAGAATTTGCCTCTTTACCGAGAGCTAGCTGTCATTAGGAAGAAATTTTTACATTTTGGAGACCTAGAAGACATTTCACGGCTAATGGAGGCTAGATATTGTGGCTTTTTTGCTACCCTAATGTTCCTTTAATGGCTTTTGCCACCAGTTTAAGAGATTGTGAAATGTTCACCTTTTGAACTTAATGACTTTTCTACCTGAGTAAAGACTACTACACACAAAGTAAAAAGCCTTATCTTTTCCATCAGATAAAATCTGATCCCAATTTTGCTAAGAAGTTTGTATTGACGTAGTTTACAAGCAGATCTGAAACCCTGTATAATCAATGCAACTGTAATATATTTATAAAATAACATGGCACAATTGATAATGTAAGTGAAGCAACATAATAATATCCCCGTGCAGTTCCATCAGCACACTTTTGCTCAAAACAATATATATCACCTATTGGCATTAGTTTAAAATTTTGTCAGCTTGTGACTGAAGTCCCATTCAGTCTTCTGCAATGGCATGCTAGAGGCTACCATGCATACAGGCATATATTTCTATGGTAACAGTTTAAAGTCTAGGCTATTCTTAGATTCTTTTCAGAAAAAATACAACGTATTTTGTTGTGATGTTTTAACTAAATAAATAAAATATTCTGTTTCTTTCACCTATGCTCTTTCTGAAACAAAATAAATCTCTTTACTGTGATGGAAGAAAGAAGAAATAAGTAAATTAGTATGATATATGTTATGATTGAAGTTATGAGATTCTTCTTAAGTTAGCAGAAAAAAATGTAGGTTTTAAGATTGATATTATACAGGCTTCTCATGTTAAAAGTATCACAACAGTTACACTTAATATTAAAACATTTGAAGTTTTTGGATTTGTTCTTGTTGCTGTTAATGTCAGACAGATAAACATTTATTTCACATATTTGCATTTCCTTATCCTTCAATACATTCTCATTCATCTCTTTCCTTTCTCTTATTTTTCTCTTTAGTTGGGTGTTTTGTTTTGATAAAATGACCTTGAAGTGTCGATCATACAAATAAGATAAACATCATAACTTGAAGCCTGATAACAATATGGTCTTGGAGACTTAGATGATCTATATATCTTAAGGGTGAGCGTCTGAGATGGAAGAAAGAATCAAGTGAGTGTGAAAATGGGACAGTGTCACAAATAAAAAGGTTCAATTAGTTATTTCTCCCCACCCTCGACCTAGAAGCATGCATAAATGCATATCTTCATTCCTCCAATTGAACTGACATTTCTATGCAAGTGCACCATTGAAATAGCACTTTAAAGAAAGTAAATGACCAAAGTAACAAGCTTATGCTACATCTCAATGATGAAAAAAATACAATCATATATATTTAGTATTATATTCTCTGGAATGCATACATGTCTTGCCCCAGCCAGTGATTTGGAATTTTTAAGTTACTCTATCTTTTATCTTAACTTCCACAGCAGTGAATGTAACATAATGTCAATTTTTAGCATAGGTGTATTCTTACTGCTCTTAGTTCTTCAATTTTCTCACTGCAATATCCTGGAGAAGGCAGCAAGACATAGGTGATAGTCTAGTGGTGTACTGTCTTATTCTGAAATATTTTTGGACTGTGATTAAGTTAAAGCTGGTAGCCTCCTAAGGACAGAAATACTGGCTCATAGGTAAATGCATTTTCCTTTTCCTCTCAAGCTGGCGGGAGGAAAACACAATGGCAAACTACTGACTCTGCTGCCATCACTTTGTCTTACATAGAATGTCCTGGCAGAACAATCAGTACAACAAAGAAGCAGAGGGAAATAAAGAAGGGTCCCTGAAATAAGAATAGTTTATATAATTAAACAGGACAGTATGTTTCCAGAGCTGCATAATCACATATGAAGGTATTTGCCAGAAGACTGCCGAATTTTCCATAATGATAAAGGATTCTGGAAGAATGTATTAACCATTCCTCATATTTAATACTTCATGAACATCTGGAATCAGGCTTCTGCCTCATTTTCAAGAGTGGATCAATTGCAGTGTCTGTGTATGTATGTCTGTTTTCTCATTGCATATCCCAAAGGTGAGCATTTTCTATAAAGCAAACCAAATTAGTGTTTGAAGTTCAGCAAGTCCCTTACGGTGTTTTACTCTTTAAAAGGATTCTCTGCCTGGAGAAAGCCAGAAGCAACGTGACTGCAATTTTCTGTTTCTCCACTGACACTTGAGTTCTGAGTTACAAATTATTTTCAGCGGCTTTTGCTTTTACAGATATTACTGGGTTTAGGGGCACTTTCCCATACAGGGATAAGATCGAGAGCAAGCTACCTTAAGTCTAACTGCAAGTCCCATGCTGTGTTTATTTCAGCATCTAATATTAAGGGTTCAGCAACTCAGAGAAGGAATGGGAAAGTCCTTTCACTAATTAGCTTTCCCACTTTCAGCAGCTGCTGGAGTCCAGCCGCCCGCAGCAGCCTCACCTCACTGTCTGTCCAGCAAGCTGTGTACGGGCCTGAAGTGCTGACCAGTGAAATCCAGCTCTGGCTTAATGAGGCCGAGGTAGGCAGAGTCAATTAAATCAAATTCCCCCTAACATCCCTAATATATCTGCAGTGTGTGCAGCAGAGGCGGTGGCAGCAGCGGCAGCAGCGAGAGATTCACAGTATTAATAAAGGGATTCACTGCCGCATTACCAGAGGGAGCAGGGGGGAGGAGGGGGCAAGAGAGGCAGGAAACTTGTGTGTTATTTACATTGGGGAAGAGTGTTCATGACTGTGTGAATGAATGANGCTCTGTCCCCTGAACCCAAACAACCCACTTAAAAGAACTGATGCTGGAAAAATGGTAAGGACCCAGAGTTGAAAACATTTTCACTTTAATACTGAAAAAATATGCCATTATAAAATCCTCAAATAGAATTAGTAATTTTCACTTGCTTCCTCAGTTCTAATTTCCTCAAGTTATAGTAAGATTTACAACAGCACAGAATTTTCTACCATTAAACTTTGCAGCCTAAGCACTAGAGTGACATTAATTGGTCATGCTTAACTGCCTTGGTTTTGGGTTTTTTTTTTTTTTTTTTT
>WBMW01001903.1:0-10000 GCA_013396635.1 Penelope pileata | reverse complement strand
CTTCTCTCCTTTTTCTTCCGCTGCTGCTGAGTCGCACGCTCGCACACACTCACATGCACGCAGAGGGAGAGTTGCTAAGAGGCTCTGCTCGTTTCAACCTGGTGCACTCTGAAAGATCTGACACCCTCTGCTGAGCTGCAGTGGCAAAAATCCATCTGCTGAGGGAATGCTGGAGAAAAAAAAAATCAATCCACGTACAGGGCAAGCGTTAAAAATGTTGGCATTAAAAGCTGTCGATCTATTTAGATGCTTTTTTCTTAAATAGCTCCTTTAATTTATTTCTTTCCTTTTAAGATGGAAAGTTTAGTATTCCCCTCCTCCCGACCAGATCCCTGTTGCCCCCACTCACACTCACGTACCTGCACAAGCAGGCTAGGAAGGTGCATTTGCGTTATTGTATTTCCCAATGGCTTGAGCAGAATTAGTGTCAGGGTGTCAAGTGAACAGCAATTTGAGGTAATTATTCGGCACGCCATTTTTTATCATTGCTTTAAATGCATTTCTCCATCCTCTGCAGTCTATAGTGTTTCATGACGGATTTAGTCCTTTGCTGGCATTCTCTATACAATGCAGAACCGTGGATTATTGCATTATAGATATATACACATATATATTTATGCAGAATTCCGATGATCGCAGAGAAGAAAGGGGATAGGGAGGAGGGGATTGCTGCACCGTTAGCAATTCACGGCACCGACGGAGTACAGTGTCTCCCTTAAGGAGAGGGGGAGAGGGCTGAAACTGACAGCTGTGCGTTTTGACATTATCTGCATACATATAAATCTAGATCTGCACGTATGTGCATGCAACATGCAAAGATATTTCTCTTGGGATACTCTCAATACACGCTCCGGGAAGATGCAACGGCTGCTCCCCACCCTCGCTCCCACCCCCATCCCCCGCCGCCCCTTCCTCCCACACTTCTGACAAAAGAGATTACGCANCATCATTTGGGCGAGTTTCAGATGCCTACGAGCGAAGAACCAGTTGCACCTCTGGTGGTGCAAATAGAAAGCTGCGCTGCCCCCCCGCCTCGTCAAATCGCGCTGGGGCGGGGGCGGGGACGGGAGCGGGGGCGGACGAGGCCCGGTGCTTCTCGCAGCCTGGGGCCACACCACCGCCAGTGAACTTTGCGGCATCCTGAGGGGGGGTATGTCAGCGCGGGGGTGGGCTGGAGGAGGGTTATTTATAGGAGAAGGCAAGGAGCCATATGGAGCCCGCACCCCTGGTCCTAGCGGCATGCTAATTTGGTCAAAGCTTTTTTCCCTGGCTGCCGCTTCCAAGTGAATTAGACATCCTGCCGACGATGATCTTATCAAATTAATGTAATTAGACCACAGACAAGTTACAACAGTTGTGGCCGTTTCAGGTCCCCAGGATGAAGATTTGGCCTCTCTGTTCGTTGCGGTAGGCAGGGACTGCGGAGGGAGGGAGGAAGCTGGGGGCGGGAACGGGACCAGAGAAGGAAACGAAGCAGACAAAAAGAGAGAAACAGAGAAATTCTGGCCCTGAAAATGCCTGCTCAATAAATCACAGACGGGTCAGAAGAGATAAAACGCCACTGAGAGAGAAAGCACCACAAGAAATATATTCATGGTTTCATTAGGAGAAAAAAAGAAGGGAAAGAAACTTGGCGCCACATTGAGGCGCATTAATTCATTTCTCCTGTCGGCGTCTTTGACTTTGTCTCTCGTTGCATGCCGGGGAGCAAGAGGGCTCGCGGCTGGCTAGAAACCTTCCCTGCATCTAGAATTGCTGCATCAAAATGCAGGGGCAGAGCAGCCCCCAGGAAAGTCCCCAGATGGTATGAGAGAGTCAGGAGAAAGGAGCAGGGGTAGGTATAAGGGCGGCAGTAGGGTTAGGGTAGGGGACCCACTCACCTGGTGTCAGTGGCAGTGACTAGATCTTTGTGAGTAAAGGCACAAGGGAGGAAACACTACAATGCTGGGATCTGGCGAATGCTCGCCAGTATGCGGGGCAGGTGGACTAAAGAGCTTGTTGCGCTCCTGCTTGAGAATAAAGCTTCTTAGTGTCTTTATTTTCATGTTATTAAAATTGCTCAGGCACCGTAAAAACAATCAAAATGCAGCCAGAGAAGCTGAACATTAACAAGATATTAAATAAATAAATATAAATCAAATAAGAGGAAGGAGACAATGACCCGCTGTCAAAGCATGAAGGACAAATAGCCTGCTTCCTCCAAAGGATCTGCTGAGAGGTGGAAACTAGTGGGAGCCAAACGAATGGAATTTCAAAGTTGAAAAAGAAGGTAAAAAATCTACCAGGAGATGCAGTTGTCTTTATGGATAACATCTAATTTCCAAGAGAGAGTATTTAGATACGGAACCTGTTGCGCGTGCAGCTGTATACTTTGGAACTCCAAAGAAAGACTCCCTAAGTATTGGGAGTGCATCTGCCATGTGAAGGTTAACATCTAGAAGATGAGTCAGGGAGAAAGAAAAAGGGCATAATCCATTTTATATTTGGTATCTGAAGCTTTGGTTCTGTAAGTCAAGTTACACAGGAAAGGTATGTCAGGGCCAGGAAATAAATCTATAATTACTCAATGCCATAATCCTGAACTTTCAGATTTCTCCGTCTTCTTGAATTAAATATGGAAACATATCTTAGGAGAAGAGCCATGACTCTAAATATTTTAAGAAAATATCAACTCTTGTATCAGGTTGCTCAGTTTCTCTCTGGCTAAGATTTTTTACTCTTTTACTTAGACAGTGTGGTAAAATGAGAGATCATGCAGCACTGAAGGGCTAATGAATCTGGATCTTTAAAATTCGGTCTAAGCGTACACAGGTTGAACAACCAGAGCTCGCATTATCCCTTCCAAATTATTCAGTGGATTAGAGAGGGGAAAGAGCACACAAGGACAGTTCTATCTGCCTTGACTCCTTTCCTTACCTGATGCTTTTCACCTCCTGCTTCCCTTTGCAACTTCTAGAAATCTAAGGCAGTAAGTTTCCCGCTTTCTTCAGGGATTGAAGTCCTGTACTTAACCAAACACAAAGAAATTGGCTCGAGCATCAAACTTGCCTTCTGAATAGGAAGTATTATTTCCTAATATGAAAAATTCCTGCAAATAAGCAAACATACGGAGATACTTTTACATTTTTCCGTTTGGTAATCTCTCATCTCCCTGTTGTTATGACTATGCAAGTAACGCTGGTTAAAGATATATTTATATTGTATTGAACCATGTTAAGAAACTAGCTACCTCATCTAACATTGAAGACTTTGCAAAGCAGAACCCAGAGCATCTGTAAAGTTTCTACAGAACAAAAATTATTGCTGTAGGTACCCTGCTTGCAATATTTTACTATGCAATCACAGAACAACAGAATCATAGGGGTTGGAAGGGCCCTCTGGAGATCATCTAGTCCAACCCCCTCTACTGAAGCATCCAGGTAGGTTTTGACTATCTCTGGAGAAGGAGACTCTACAACCTCTCTGGGAACCTTGTTCCAGTAATGTTCTGTGTACTTGTTCTATGGGAGATATATACTTGTGTGTACGCATACACAGACACACACAGACACACAGACACACACATATGCATGCCTATGTGTGTGTATACCTACTGCTTATGATGATGGATGCAGCAAACAGAAAAGTCATAGGTTCGTTATTTCATTTGATGTTATAGCTTTATACAGACTTTGGCTATGCTGGGAAGGAATGTTAACACAGGTGTATACGTATGTTCATTCAGCCCCTTCAGAAACTTTGCTCCTGCTGACTTTAGACAAGTTCAGATACTCTGTTTTTTAATAAGGCTTGTGATATGTTCACCAGATGGAGTTTTGCAAAATGGTGCAGTAGCATATGATGATAATTTAAAAAAAAAAAAAAATGGAAGAAAGAAAACTAAGTTGGAGAAGTCGTTTGCCTGCTTCCATCTAGTGGGTAGGAGACTGGCTTAGGATTAGAAAATAAAAATTCTCTATCTTCTGCACTGTATGAGAATTCCGGCCCACATGTTCCTCTTTCTTGGCTCATACCCCCAACCATCAGGCTACCAGCCCTCTTGCTGCAGCTGTTCTACTTTACAGGAAAAATTTTGTGATTCCTGAATCAGAGAAAGGCAGTGGGGGAGCATGAGTTTTCAGCCTACTGCTTACAGCGTACAGCAGATTGTACAGAGCCTTGGGAGGACTTGTTTGCGTTGTGCTTTCATACAGGACTGAATTTGGCCAAATAGACTTCTCATTAGATGTTTAGACTATGGAACCTGCAGTAAAATCCATAGGCTTCCTTTTTCCAGTAAGCATATTCATCAGACCTTGCAATAATTTTATGCTGGAAACCTTGGCCTGAATAGGTCACGTGGTTATTCTTAAAAGCTTCAAACATTACATGTTAGATAAGTGAATAGGTGCCAAAAAGTAGACAGGTTTTATACCCAGTCTGAATGTGATCTGCCATAAAAGCCATATAGTCATAACATTTTGAAATTCTGATGATGTGAAAGCAGGTGTTGTATTTAGTGAGTGGGCCAGCCAGGGTCCTGACAAGAATTTCTTATTTAAAGTATATATATTGATCTAAGTTTCTGGCCCAGTTTTCACTGTGATTACTTGCATTAATATATCTTAGTTCTTAGGACAGAAGAATGCCCTAGAAGAGTGCCCTAGAGTGGTTGTTTAGCAAAGCACTGAATTCACACACACACGTTTATATTTTATCTTTCTTCTCCTGTTAGTTTCACTTTTTTTTTTTTTTTTCCATTAAATTTGTCTGCAGCCTGTGACATAGTCTGCTGGAATGACATGTCTTCAAAGGAAAAGCATGCATAGAAATCAAGGGACAGACTTGCGCCTCTTCCCCCTTAGGAGTGAATTGTCTCTGAACCTCCAATGGGAAAGTATGTTCTGCTCACCATGTTGTTATTTAGAAAGAGAGAGTTAGGGAGCTGAGTCACCCACTTCCTTTTATTCTTCTCTTCCCAAAACACACATACGCATAAACATAAACACAGATGCATAAAATGTTGATACAACAGACTGAGGTTATCTGTTTTAAGGAGAGAATTTTAAATTGTAGAGCCTGGATGGAGGGAAATTGTTTTGCTGCAGCCCTGACCCCGGAACGTGAACTGAGATTCCACTGCAGCATTTCCCTTAAATGTCCTCTGAGCAGCATCTTCTATGCTCTTCATCTTGATGTAGAAACCTGGTTCTCTACCTTTCCCGGTGCAGTGTATGAGATGGTTTGTTGCCTCACTCAGGGACTGGGATTCCTGTCCAGGCTTCTTCTTCCTAAATTTGGCATTGCAGATTTCAGCACTGCAGCACTGAAGCATACAGATTTTTGATTTTATTCTTCCTTTGTGATAAAGCACATGTGTTCAGGCTGGGTACAAATATTGCAGTACAATTAATTGAAGCTTTGAGAAGCATTTACTTTTTTGGTCAGATATAGCAGGAAAAGTACTAGTATAATGTCATAGCCCTTAATAAGGAGTGATAACATCTGCACCGTATTCCAACCTCAGCACTAATATTTGTTTTATTTATTTATTTATATATCTATGTATTTGAAATGGATTCCAGTGGTATCATTTCAAGCACTTCCAACAACAGTTCTCAACAACCTGCAAGACTTGACTCCTATGTAGTGTGATCAATACACCATACTTTTACTAATGTATGCTTACTTATTCTGTTCTTTCTGAAACATTAGAGATTGTAAACAGCAAAATGTTGAAATATCTGGTCACTGTGCAATATGTCTAACTGAATGAGGCTGTTAGTTAAAAATGACTTTCAACCTTGTATGAAAACTCATTCTTTGAGACAGGAAGAGCAGGAGTTAACTCATACAGCAGACCACAGTGTAATTTAGACCTGCACTAAACATTGTAAAGTAAATATCTATTTTTAATATATAATATAAATATATAAATTATATATAATATATAAAATATCTATTTTAATATATATTTAAAAAAAAACAGGAAAAAGAAAAAAGTATCTAAACTTTCAATCTGTCACTTACACATGTAATCCCACTGACTCACATCGGCTTGAATGGTAGGTCTCCAATGTATTTTCAGTAATTAATTATTTTCTATCTATTTTCATGGCACAGTCCCAGAACAACGTAAGGATTTAAGTGGACAAAAGTAGACAAGAGTTTATGTCTGTGTTCTCTATAACTATTGTGTATTTCCATTGTTTAAAAATGGAGAAGAAGGTGGTTCCAAAAGTGCAGAACATGATATTGAGACAAAGCTCACTCTATTTCTATCTCTACCAATCATTTGCTGACATAACTCTTCACAACTCATTTCTTTTCCCCATGCCTCAGTTTCTCAGTCTGCAGAAATTGAAGTAATTATACAGCCCAACAGTACTTTGGAATCTGTGATGAACAAATGTGGTGACTGGGGTAATTATCATCATTACTCAAGGATGCAGCGTGAAGAGTCAAATCTTATATGAGAGTAATACCCACTTCTTATCAACCTATCTTAAAGGCTTTCACAATGGAATATAGTATAATTTTATTTGTTGAACAGATTGGAAAACAGAAGCACTGACCTTGGGAAGGTCACATGTCAAGCCGTTGATAGAGCTAGAAATAGACCAAATTCTCAGAAGGCCCTGAGAAGCACTGCCTTCTACCTCAGTATTTTTAAAATACAGAACTATGGACTTACAGAAATAAGTCTGTTCCAAAAGAAAAGCTAAAGGCCTCTTGCCTCATTCTTGTTTCCTCGACTTGACTTTATGCATCAAAGGTTACATACCCCACTTATTTTCTTTCTGGAGGCCTCATATAGTTATTTGGTGTAACAGTAATACCACGACTTGGTTTTCTTATTAATTCACATCTTAACTTATCATAATATATTTATATTAATTGGGCAAAAAGGTATATTTTGTTTCTTCAGTTTTTTCCCAAATTAAACTTCAAAAAGCACACAGATTTCAGAGACGAATAATAAATCAGTTGAAACACAAAATACCTTTCAATTAAGAAACATTTCAGGGGAAAAAAAAAAAAAAAAATCACCACAAATAAAACATTCTGTTTAAATATGAGATCCATGAAGAGGTAGTTTTGTGTTCTGGAAATCCATCAGTTCCTTTTTTTCTGCTACGAAATAAAATGAAAACAAAAACAACCAACCAGGTAAAGATACAAACCAAATTAATAATTTTTACTGCCATTCAAAACAGAAACCTGAAGCACTTGAGGTGATTGAAGTGATTTGTTCTGTTCTTGTTATTTTTGTTTTCTAGTACAAAACAAAGCACATTTTCAAATAGAAGAATCAGAATGGAATATAAGGAAATCAAAATGTGATATATTTCATGATCCAGAGTGTTGTGGTCAATGGCTCTACATCCAGGTGGAGACCGGTCACGGTCTGTATTGAGACAGATGATCGTCAACATCTTTATCAGTGACATAGACAGTGGGATTGACTGCACCCTCAGCAAGTTTGTGGACAATGCTGAGTGGTGCAGTTGATAAAACAGACGAAAGAGATACCATGCAGAGGGACATGGACAGTCTTGACAAGTGGGCCCATTTGAACCTAATGAAGTTCAACAAGGCCAAGGGCAAGGTGTTGCACTTAGGTTGCAGAAATCCCATATATGTGTATGGACTAGGAGAAGAACTTGTTGAGAATAGCACTACTGAGAAGGACCTGCAGGTCGTAGTGGGTGAAAAGCTGTCCATGAGCCAGCAGTATGTGCTTGCAGCGCAGAAGACCAATGGTATCCTGGACTGCATAAAAAGAGGTGTGACCAGCAGAGAGAGGGAGGTGATTGTCCCCCTCTACTCTGCCCTTGAGAAGCCCCATCTGGAGTACTGCATCCAGGTCTGGGGCATCAGCACAAGAGAGATGTAGAGTTGTTAGAGCAGGTCCAGAGAAGGGCTGCAAAGACATTCAGAGAGCTGGAGCACCTCTTATGCAAAGAAAGACTCAGGCAGCTGAGTCTATTCAACTTGAAGAAGAGTAGGCTCTTCTTCTTGGAGAAGGGAAACCTTATTGCAGACTTCTAGTACTTAAAAGGAGCTTATAACGAGGAGGAAAACTGACATTTTATGTGTGATAGTGATTGGACAAGGGGAATGGTTTTAAACTAAAAGGAGGAAATATAGATTAGACGTTAGGGGGAATTTTGTTTAATCAGAGAATGGTGAGGCACTGGAACAGGTTGCCCAGAGAGGTTGTGGATGCCCCCGCCCTGGAGGTATTCAAGGCCTGGGCAACCTAATCTAGTTGTTGACAACCTTGCCCATGGCAGGAGTGTCGGAACTAGGTGATCTTTAAGGTCCCTTCCAACCCAAGCCATTTCGTAATTCTATGATTGTATGATTCTATGGTCTTTCCGTTTTGTTTTGTTTTGCCTTGTTTTTTTCCAAAATTTTATTTTATCCAAAATATTTTTCTTTTGCTTTGATTAATGGTAGTTTTAATTGTAATTTTCTGATAGAGAATTTCTAAACAGTTTTCTGAAACTATCCATTATGAGAACACCCTGTGGTGCCTGAACATTAAAAGGACAATTGCTAGACATCAGCAAGCTGTGAGAATGCTGAATAGATTAAACATTATTAACAATAAAATAGCATCTTTAGCCTCTTTATGCAGTGCCTAGAAATCACATCCTGGGACCAATCCCACATGGCATTTTAGTTTTAATTAAATAACATTACATAGTCATAGGGGAAAAGAGGTTGGTGACCTGATTAATCATCGTAGCACTTGATTTTGCATCACAGCATCCCATATGATTTCAAAGGTATTACTCTGATGTAAAGCTAGGGCATTGCAGTGGTCACTCAGGATGTAGTTTGTTGTTTTCTCTTCCACTGGCAAAGAAGATCTAAGAAATCCCCAGCCACTAACTCTAGCTTCTTGAGGCTTTTTATTTAATCAAGATTATTTTATTGATCCAGTTCATATTATAGTCTACAAACAATTCTCTCCTTCCCGAGCAAATGACATGATGAAATCTGTATTGTTGCTGAGGTAGCTAAGGCAGCATCCCTATGCTCAGCAGAACGGACACATGCTGAAGTCATATGTTCAGCCCACTCCAAATGTCAGATGGAGTAAATCTGGGCCTCATAATCTTAAAATTTTTATACAGAGTATAAAATGCAACTTCACACAAGACAACTGAGAATATGTTTATGCAGATATGTGTACATATATATAGACTTAAGTGTACATACATAAGGGATTTAGATGTCACTGTGATGGGAGTACCTAAAAGACCATTTAAAAGCAGTGCTTAACTACACTGGGATTCATTAACAACATGCACTTCCAATGGTAAGTTTTTACAAAATTATTATTCCTGCATGTTCGGGTACACCTTAATAATAATTTCCTACATTAGCTAGGTATATTCTGTACCAAATAGCTGATGCCACGGTAGTTAGCAGAAATGATTGTGGTCAGATTTGAGGGTCAGGTTTGGGATCTCTTTGGTGAGGGAAGCTAGGACCAAAGTCAGGAGTCATTTCTATTCCTCTTTTCTTGTTTTCTTTTTCTTCTTTCTCATGTATCCATGGTATTTTTATATGCTCCCAACACATTATTTTGGGAAATAGACTCGTTTGTTTTTTTTCCCAGGCATCCTTTCTACATCCTCTCTGTTCTACATCCACCTTTCTTACCTTGCAGAGTTTATGTCTTGTGTGTAGTTTTCTCTGAAAGTAATGTCTCCTATTTATTTCCATTAAACTACAACAGATACAAAGATCGCAAAAACACCGTTTGGTTCAGAGAAGAGAAAAGTGAGAGGGGAGCTTATCACTATGTATAAATACCCTAACGGTAGGAGTAAAGTGGATGGGGCTAGGCTCTTTTCAGCAGTGTCCAGTGACAGAACAAGGGGTGATGGGCACAAACTGGAACACGGAAGGTTTCATGCAAACATGAGAAAAAACTTCTTCAGTTTGAGGGTGATGGAGCACTGAGGTAAGCTGCCCAGAGATTGTGGAATTTTCTTCTCTGGAG
>WBMW01001902.1:23799-35133 GCA_013396635.1 Penelope pileata | reverse complement strand
CAGCATCCCGCTCGCCCGGGGGGGTCCGGGGGGGCCGCTTGGCCATGGCCTCCAGCACGACGTGGTAGAGCGTGGGGGTGATGAGCGGCGTGGGCAGCTCCCGCAGGTAGTCCTTGAGGATCCCTGCGGGTGACAAGCCCCGGGGCAGGGTGGGGGACATCAGCAGGGTCCCCGTGGGTGCTGGGGGGGTGGCAGGGTGAGCACTGACCCGTGATGACGTTGATGTCGGGGTAGAGCTGCTCTGAGAGTGTCACAGCCGCGCTGTCCCTCTCGAAGGCGTCGCGCAGCTCCTTCTTCACGGCAGCTGAGCCGCAGAGCCGGTACAGGCCAACCACCTGGGATGGGGACAGCGTGACAGAGGGGACACTGTGACAGCAGGGACAGCAGTAACACCGGTGACACCATGACAGCAGTGACACCATGATATCGGTGATGCCGTGACAGTGGAGACATCATGACAGTGGTGATACAATGACAGCTGTGACAGAAGTGACAGCAGTGATGCAGTGACAGTGGTGACACTGTGATAGCAGTGACACAGGTGACACCATGACAGCAGTGACACCATGATATTGGTGATGCTGTGACAGTGGAGACATCATGACAGCGGTGATACCATGACAGCAGTGACAGCAGTGATGCAGTGACAGTGGTGACACTGTGACAGTGGTGACACTGTGATAGCAGTGACACCAGTGGCACTTGTGACACCATGACAGTAGTGACACTGTGACAGCAGTGACACTGTGACAGTGGTTACACTGTGATAGTGGTGACACCGGTGGCACTGGTGACACCATGACAGCACTGACAGTGGTGGCACCATGACACCAGTAACACTGTGACAGTGGTAACACTGTGACAGTGGTGACACTGTGACAGTGGTGACATCAGTGGCACTAGTGACACCATGACAGCAGTAACACAGTGACAGTGGTGACACTGTGATAGTGGTGACACTGTGATAGTGGTGACACTACGACAGCACTGACACCGTGACACTGGTGACACTGTGACAGCGGTGATACGAGTGGCACCAGTGACCCTGTGACAGTGGTGACATCGTGAAAGCAGTGACACCATGACAGCAATGACGCCGTGACAGCAGTGACAGCGGTGACACCACGACAGTGTTGACACCATGTCAGCAGTGACACGCTGAGAGCGGTGACACTGTGATAGCTGTGATGCCACGACACAGTGACATCAGTGAGAGTGGTGACACCGTGACAGCGTTGACACCATGACAGCAGTGACACGCTACAGGGGTGATGTTGTGACAGCAGTGACACTGTGACAGTGGTGACATTAGTGGCACTAGTGACACCATGACAGCAGTAACACAGTGACAGTGGTGACACTGTGATAGTGGTGACACTACGACAGCACTGACACCGTGACACTGGTGACACTGTGACAGCGGTGATACGAGTGGCACCAGTGACCCTGTGACAGTGGTGACATCGTGAAAGCAGTGACACCATGACAGCAATGACGCCGTGACAGCAGTGACAGCGGTGACACCACGACAGTGTTGACACCATGTCAGCAGTGACACGCTGAGAGCGGTGACACTGTGATAGCTGTGATGCCACGACACAGTGACATCAGTGAGAGTGGTGACACCGTGACAGCGTTGACACCATGACAGCAGTGACACGCTACAGGGGTGATGTTGTGACAGCAGTGACACTGTGACAGTGGTGACATTAGTGGCACTAGTGACACCATGACAGCAGTAACACAGTGACAGTGGTGACACTGTGATAGTGGTGACACTACGACAGCACTGACACCGTGACACTGGTGACACTGTGACAGCGGTGATACGAGTGGCACCAGTGACCCTGTGACAGTGGTGACATCGTGAAAGCAGTGACACCATGACAGCAATGACGCCGTGACAGCAGTGACAGCGGTGACACCACGACAGTGTTGACACCATGTCAGCAGTGACACGCTGAGAGCGGTGACACTGTGATAGCTGTGATGCCACGACACAGTGACATCAGTGAGAGTGGTGACACCGTGACAGCGTTGACACCATGACAGCAGTGACACGCTACAGGGGTGATGTTGTGACAGCAGTGACACTGTGACAGTGGTGACATTAGTGGCACTAGTGACACCATGACAGCAGTAACACAGTGACAGTGGTGACACTGTGATAGTGGTGACACTACGACAGCACTGACACCGTGACACTGGTGACACTGTGACAGCGGTGATACGAGTGGCACCAGTGACCCTGTGACAGTGGTGACATCGTGAAAGCAGTGACACCATGACAGCAATGACGCCGTGACAGCAGTGACAGCGGTGACACCACGACAGTGTTGACACCATGTCAGCAGTGACACGCTGAGAGCGGTGACACTGTGATAGCTGTGATGCCACGACACAGTGACATCAGTGAGAGTGGTGACACCGTGACAGCGTTGACACCATGACAGCAGTGACACGCTACAGGGGTGATGTTGTGACAGCAGTGACACTGTGACAGTGGTGACATTAGTGGCACTAGTGACACCATGACAGCAGTAACACAGTGACAGTGGTGACACTGTGATAGTGGTGACACTACGACAGCACTGACACCGTGACACTGGTGACACTGTGACAGCGGTGATACGAGTGGCACCAGTGACCCTGTGACAGTGGTGACATCGTGAAAGCAGTGACACCATGACAGCAATGACGCCGTGACAGCAGTGACAGCGGTGACACCACGACAGTGTTGACACCATGTCAGCAGTGACACGCTGAGAGCGGTGACACTGTGATAGCTGTGATGCCACGACACAGTGACATCAGTGAGAGTGGTGACACCGTGACAGCGTTGACACCATGACAGCAGTGACACGCTACAGGGGTGATGTTGTGACAGCAGTGACACTGTGACAGCCGTGACAGCGGTGACACCGGGCTCCGGTCGGACCAACACCCGCCGGATGTCACCGCAAGGCCCCGCTCACCTTCAGCCCGCGTTTCTCTATCTCGGCCACGCACTTCTGGATCAGCAGGGGCACTTTGGTGGCCGTCTGCTCCCGCTCCACCAGCTGGCCCAGCTCCACGCCGAAGACGCGGGGCTCGCCGGGGCCCTCCCACTGCTCCACCAGCGTGAATTTGGAGAAGAGGACGCCGCGAGGCTGCAGCCGCACCGCCAGCTGCTGGGCCCGGCAGCCTGCAGAACAGAGCGGTGCCATCAGCGGGGCGTCACCCCCAAATCCGTGCCCTCCAGCCCCCCAAAATCGCCCTCCCACCCTCGCCGCTCACCTCTGAAGATGTGGGGCAGAACCACGGTGCCGTGGCAGCACAGGCGGTTGCGGCAGGAGGAAGGCTCCCAGGAGAAGACGATCACCTTGAGGAGCTGCGCGCCCTCCAGCTCCAGGTTGAAGGTGTGGTTGAGGCCGAGGAAAGCCGCCTTGCAGGGCAGCAGAGCCGTGCGGGCCCTGTTGGCTGCATCCACCTGCAGCACGCAGAAAACCTCCCGGGTTTCGCCTCGCGGTGGCTTCAGATCCTGCACGCCGTAGAGGTGGACGCTGACCAAGCCGGAGATGTGCTGCCCGCCCCGGGGCAGCTCCCCGCAGCTGTAGGGCCGGAAGGCGGCCACGTCCAAGCCGCCCTCCCCATCCTCCTGCTCGGCGCGCGCCCCGGTTTTGGCCGGCAGCTCCGGGGAGTCCCCATCGCTCAGGTAGCCGCCTTTGCTGGCCACTTTGGCACGGGGCAGCGAGGCCACGCTGGTGTCGAGGTGGTAGCGGCTGATGACATTGCTGGATTCCTTGCGGGCGTCGGAAGGTGACGTGCCACCCTCCTGTCCCCTCGGGCGGGGGCTGCGCAGACTCAGCTTCCTCCGGAGCTCCGGCAGCTTCTTCATCTTCATGGAGAGGCGACGCACGGTGCCCGGGGACTTCACCTTGCTGAGGGAGCGGCCCTTTTTGGTGGCACCGGGGCTGGCGGGGGGGGACGGGGACGGGAGCCCTGTCCCCGAGCTCACGCAGGGGATGGGCATCTTCCCTGCGGGGAGAGAAAGGGTGAGGGAACCTCTGTGGGGTGCAGAGAGGGTGCTGTGGGGTGTTTGGGGCGTTGGGACACTGTTCTGGGGTACAGAGGGGTTTGGGGAGTGTGGGGTTTGGGGGACAGTGTCCTGGGGACACTGCTCTGGGGGATAAGGAAGGGGGAAGGACCATGGGATGTGTCTGGGTGAAGGGTTGGGGTCTGGGAGAAGGGCAGGATGATGGGGACCATGGGGTCCAGGAGCTGTCCCTGAGGACAGGGTGGGGACAGGGAGTGTGAGGTCTGAGGGACAATGTCCCTGGGGGCCAGAAAGTGACAGGGATTGTGGACTCTAGGGGACAGGGAAGGGATGGGGATGATGGCACCTGGACAATGCCATCCTTGGGGACAGGGACCACGGGGTCCAGGAGATGCTGGGGACAAGGGACCATCAAATCTGAGGAGCTCAGGGTGCAAGAAGCCTCAGGGGGACAGGGAAAGGACAAAGACTGTAAGATGCTGCGGACACTGCGTGGCCCAGGGGACGCTCTGGGGCAGTGACAAAGGGACAAGGGTCCACGTGCCACCCCTTACCACACGCCTGGCTCCTGCCAGCTGCCGCCTCCTCCACGCCACGCGCCCCGGGGCTCTCCACCATCCCTTTGCCACCCCGAGGAGCATCCTCCCTCCCCGGCTTCGGAGGGTCCTCGTCCTCGGGGATGGGGTTGTACCAGATCTCCCCCTCGCTGCCACCCGCGCCGGCCTCCGCCTCGGCCCCGCTGCCGGCCTCATCCATCCCCGCTGCCTTCGCTGAGGACAGCACCCAGTGCCGACTGCTCCGCTCCAGGCTCTGCAGGTAAGCACCGTGCCCGGGGCTCCTCCCGGCACCGCCGAGCTCCCCGGAGCCATTCGCTGCCTCAGCCTCCTCCGCCGGCTCCGGGGGCTCCTCGTCGGGTGGGTCCCCGCCAGTCTGTGGGCTGATGATGGGCAAATCCTGCTCGCTGGGCTCCAGCACCTCCGGGGAAGCTTTGGGAGCCGGCGGCCGCCTGGTGCCGGGCTCATCGCGGCCGCCGCAGGAGAAGCGAGCCCAGTTCTGTCTGCGTGACGCTGCCGGCTCCGGTGACACCAGGGACACCTCCGGGTCCAGCGGTGACTCCGGGCCTGGCTGGGGATGCTCTGCGGGAGGAAGGGAAGGACGGGGCTCAGCCAGCAGCCAGCCCCCCCCCGTTTTGTCCCCATAAGAGTCCACCCACCCTCCTCGCCCCGATCCCGCTGCCGGCGTAGGCAGCTGCGCGCAGCCCCTTGCCAAGAGGGATTTCCGGTTGTTTACGGCCGCGTTCCCACTGTCCTGGGGGGGCTCAGCGGATGGGGGGGGCCCTGCTGCACCCCAACAGAACCAGGGCTGCACCCCGGTGCTGTGGGTGCACCCCGATTCCCTGCACCCCCCAGGTGCAGCCTCTGCCCCATCCCGAAATTCTGTCCCCACTGGGAGACCCTGGGGGCGTGGGGAGTCCTCTGGGGGGGCTGGAGGGACCCCAGGGTGATATCGGGGTCCTTGGGGGACAGGGGGACCTGGGGTGACATTGGGGTCCCTTGCTTGGGGGACAGGAGGGAGCTGAGGTGATGGGGGTCCCTTGGGGAAGGGGAGGGACCTGGGGTGACATTAGGGTCCCTTCCTTATGGAACAGGACCCCAGGCTGACACTGGGGTCCCTCCCTAAGGGGACAGGGGGGACCTGGAGTGATGGGGGTCCCTTAGGGGACAGCAGAGACCCCAGGGTGGCACTGAGGTCCCTCCCTTAGGGGACAGGAGGGATCTGGGGTGACATTGGGGTCACTCCTGTGGGAGATAGAGGGGACCTGGGGTGATGGGAGTCCCTTAGGAGATAGGAAGGACCCCAGGGTGACACTGAGGTCCCTCCCTTAGGGGACAGGGGGGACCTGGCATGACATTGGGGTCCTTTAGGGGGACAGCAGGGTGACACTGGAGTCCTCTCCTTGGAGACCTGGGGTGATGGGTGTCCCCTGGGGGGCAAGAGGACCCCAGGGTGACACAGGGGACCCTCCCTTGGGGGACAGTGGAGACGTGGGGTGACACTGGGGTGATGGGTGTCCCTTACAGGATAGCAAGGACCCCAGGGTGACACTGAGGTCCCTTCCTTGGGGGACAGGGGAGACTTGGGGTGCTAATGGGGTCCTTTAGGGGACAGCAGGGACCTCAGGGTGACACTGGGGTCCTTTCCTAGGGGAGCCGGGGTGATGGGGGTCCCTTGGGAGACAGGGGGACCCCAGGGTGACACGGGGGACCCTCCCTTAGGGGACAGGAGGGACCAGGGACAATGGGGTCCCTTAGGGGACCCCAGGGAGACCCCCCCAGGGCTCACGGCTCCCTACCTCTCTCTTTAACATCCGATTTCTTCCTGCGCGGTCGGTCCCGGCCTCGCAAACGGGAAAAAGTTCTCCTCAGCAGCGGCTCCGCCATCGCCCCCGGCCCGGAGCCCTCAGCCGGGCCCGGCGGGGTCCGCTGGGCCCAGTTCGGTCCCTTCAGCCCGGTCCCGTCCCCTCAGCCCGGTTCGGCCCCCTCAGCCCAGCTCGGCCCCTTCAGCCCGGTTCGGTTCCCTCAGTTCAGTTCGGTCCCCCTCAGCCCGGTTCTGTCCCCTGGGCCCGGTTCTCTGGGCCCGGTTCGGTCCCGGCCCGGCCGTTCCCGCCCGCGGGGCCCCCTCAGCGCGGCGGGGCCCGGAGGAGCGGCGGAGCCGCCATCCCGCGCCGCGAATTCCTCGGATGCCGCCGGGAGCGCTGCCGGGAGCTGTAGTCCGGAACCCCCCCCAAAAGACCGAACCCCCCCCAAAGACCGAACCCCTCACAGAGACCGAACCCNTGGGAGGATTTTGGGGGGTCTAGGGGTGTTTTGGGAGAGTTCTAAGGGATATTTGAGGGTCTAGGGGGTAATTTTGGAGAGTTCTAAGGGGGTATTTGAGGAGTTTGAGGGGCATTTGGGGGTTTGAAGGGTATTTTTGGAGAGTTCTGAGGGGGTATTTGGGGCTCTGGAGGTGTTTGGGGGAGCCCTGAGAGCCCTGGNTGGGGGGGGGGATGGGGGCTGGGGGACCCTCGAGGTGTCCCTCACGCTCAGGGGTGTCCCTCGCACACCCATGGGTGCTGCTGTGTGCAGGGGTAATCGTACCACAGTCCGTCCTCTTGCACCACCGCACAATTCTCCCCCTGCCCTCCGTTGGGCTCATCCTCCTGCCATGAGCTGCAACGGGGCAAGGAGGGGGAAGGTGACACAGCTTAGGGGTGCTCCCCATGTCCCCCAGTTCTTGTCACCTTGGCGGGTGACAGCCCGCCGGGCTGTACCTGCGTTCCTGGCTCAGGATGGATCCGTTCGCCCGCTTCCAGGTGCCCTCGGCCTCCTGATCCCTGATGCCGAGCCAGGAGGAGCCTTGCA
Organism: Penelope pileata; assembly: GCA_013396635.1. Lineage (NCBI taxonomy): Eukaryota > Metazoa > Chordata > Aves > Galliformes > Cracidae > Penelope > Penelope pileata. Next base: position 27,693 of record WBMW01001902.1, on the reverse strand, counting down.
GCATGGTCCGGACATGGGCCTGGGGACAGCGACACTGTCACCCCCATGCAGAGCCCCCCCAGGACCCCTGCACGTCCCTGGGGACAGCAGGGGACAGCGGGTCCCAGCGCCAGGTGGGTCCTGATGCCATGTGCCCCCCACACTGCCCTGCCCACCACCAGCACAATCTCTGCCCTGAAGCGGGGTGGCACGAGGGGAGTTTGGTGTCAATTTTTGTGGGGGGACAGTTCAGAGGACAGATGGGGGTGGGGACAGCAGGATTAGGGTTTAGGGACAGCAGGATTAGGGATAGGGGACAGCAAGATTAAGGTCCTGTGACACTGGGGATGGGGTTAAATTTGGGTTATACTCAATTTTAGGGTCATGGTTATGAACAGTGAGAGCTAGAATTAGGGTTAGAGCCTCACTGGGGTTTTTATTATTTTAGGGTTTATATTATTTGGGGTCAGGTCTGAGTTAGGGTCTCAAAAATAGTTTGAATCCTATACGTTTAGTCTAAATCCTATACTCGTGTGGGGTGAGGGCTGGGTGGTGATTGGGGTACATTAAGATTGGGTAGAAAGGAGTCCTTGTAGCCCTTAATTTAGGGCTGGAATTGGGAGTAGGAATTGGGATAGGGTGGGGTGTAGGATGGGGACAGGATTATGGTTATGGGTTAGGGACAGGGTCAGGTGTAGGATGAGGACAGGATTATGGTTATGGGNATTTGGGTCCCTGGAGGGCCCAAGACCACCCCACCCTGAAGCTCCAATGTCGTGCCACCCCTCAAATCACCGCTGCACCCCTAGGGGACCCCAAAACCCAGAGCCACCCTCCACCATCGGGGTCCTCACCCCATGGGTGTCACCGGAGCCGGGTGTCACTCTGCACACACATTTATTGCCCCCCACTGCCCCCCAAATTTTTTGCTCAGAGCTTCCAAGCCCCGAAACGGACGCGCTGGAGGTTGGTGCTGCATCCCGGCGTGCTGCAGGTCAGACGTGGCAAGCGGAGGTGTGCTGGGGTTTTGGGGGGGGGGATGGGGGCTGGGGGACCCTCGAGGTGTCCCTCACGCTCAGGGGTGTCCCTCGCACACCCATGGGTGCTGCTGTGTGCAGGGGTAATCGTACCACAGTCCGTCCTCTTGCACCACCGCACAATTCTCCCCCTGCCCTCCGTTGGGCTCATCCTCCTGCCATGAGCTGCAACGGGGCAAGGAGGGGGAAGGTGACACAGCTTAGGGGTGCTCCCCATGTCCCCCAGTTCTTGTCACCTTGGCGGGTGACAGCCCGCCGGGCTGTACCTGCGTTCCTGGCTCAGGATGGATCCGTTCGCCCGCTTCCAGGTGCCCTCGGCCTCCTGATCCCTGATGCCGAGCCAGGAGGAGCCTTGCAGCATGGTCCGGACATGGGCCTGGGGACAGCGACACTGTCACCCCCATGCAGAGCCCCCCCAGGACCCCTGCACGTCCCTGGGGACAGCAGGGGACAGCGGGTCCCAGCGCCAGGTGGGTCCTGATGCCATGTGCCCCCCACACTGCCCTGCCCACCACCAGCACAATCTCTGCCCTGAAGCGGGGTGGCACGAGGGGAGTTTGGTGTCAATTTTTGTGGGGGGACAGTTCAGAGGACAGATGGGGGTGGGGACAGCAGGATTAGGGTTTAGGGACAGCAGGATTAGGGATAGGGGACAGCAAGATTAAGGTCCTGTGACACTGGGGATGGGGTTAAATTTGGGTTATACTCAATTTTAGGGTCATGGTTATGAACAGTGAGAGCTAGAATTAGGGTTAGAGCCTCACTGGGGTTTTTATTATTTTAGGGTTTATATTATTTGGGGTCAGGTCTGAGTTAGGGTCTCAAAAATAGTTTGAATCCTATACGTTTAGTCTAAATCCTATACTCGTGTGGGGTGAGGGCTGGGTGGTGATTGGGGTACATTAAGATTGGGTAGAAAGGAGTCCTTGTAGCCCTTAATTTAGGGCTGGAATTGGGAGTAGGAATTGGGATAGGGTGGGGTGTAGGATGGGGACAGGATTATGGTTATGGGTTAGGGACAGGGTCAGGTGTAGGATGAGGACAGGATTATGGTTATGGGTTAGGGACAGGGCCAGGTGTAGGATGGGGACAGGATTATGGTTATGGATTAGGGACACGGTCGAGTGTAGGATGGGGACAGGATTATGGTCCCAAATTGGGGGCAGCCCCCCCAGGTGCCACCCCCATATCCCCATCACCTTCTCCTCGGGGCCATCCACCTCCAGGAGCTGCGTGCCCAGGGCCGAGCAGAAGCGCCGCGCGTCCTCCCAGGTGCTCGTTGTCTTGGAATAGAAATAACACGAATCCCCAAAATAGGTCCAACCCTTGGAGCAAGGGGGACAACCTGGGGAGGAGACACAACAGTGGGGTCACCCCCAGATGGGGCTGAGAGACCCCATTGGTTGGGGACAGCCCTGTCTGGAGACGTGACCCCATCTGCGGGAGAGCATCCCCTCTGGTTTAGGGATGGAGTTAGGTTTTGGGTTAAATCCGATATATTTAGGGTTAGGGCTGGGTTGGACCCTGCTGGGGTTTGGGACAGATTAGGATTAGGGTTAATCCTATGTATTTAGGGTTATAACTGGGTCCTATTGGGATTTGGGTTTATGAGTCCTGTACATTTGGGGTTATAGCTGAATTAGGGTTAGCACTCTGCTGAATTTGGGGCTAAATTAGGGTTAGCTGAAGTCCTATTTATTTAGGGCTGTGGCTGGGTTAAGGTTAGGGCCCTACTGGGGTTACAGCTAATTTAGGATTAATTTAAATCCTATATATGTAGGGTTAGGGCTGCACTGGTGTTAGAGCTAAATTAGAATGATATTGAATCACATAGGGTTAGAGTTAGGGTTAGGGTAAGGGTTAGGGCTAGGGTTAGGGCTAGGGTTAGGGTTAGGGTTAGGGTTAGGGTTAGGGTTAGGCTGAGACTGGGACAGTTTAGGGTTAGGTTGAATAATTTAGGATTAGGTCTGAGTGAGGGTTCTACTGCAACTTGGGCTTCATTTAAGCTGTATCCCTTCAAGGTTAGGGCTGAGTTTGGGGCAGTTTAGGGTTGGGCTGAGTTCAGAGTTGAGCTGACTTTGGGGCACTTTAGGGTCAAGTTAAATAATTTAGGATTAGCTCTGGCTTAGGGCTCTGTTTTAGCTTTCTCTTACTTTAAGCCATATCCCTTCAAGTTTTAGGTTTAATTTTGGGGCAGTTTAGGGTCTGGCTGAGATTGGGGCGCTTTAGGGTCAAGCAAGACCCTCAATATCACCACGAACGGACTGACACAAGCGCGTGCAGACGTCGTCGCTGCTCCCGTGCACAACCCAGCGGCTCCACTCGCGGTCCCCAATGTAGAGCATCACGCTTCGCTCCTTGTTGTTGCCGTAATTAAAATACAGCTCGTGCCCTTCCAGCGCCAGCAGCCCTCCGTCACCGCATTCCCAACGCTGCAACCTCCCGTCGTCCCGGCACGACTGCAGCCAAACCCTGAACGTGTTTTTTGCTGTGACCGCCGTGATGCACAAGCGGTTCCCGGCGTTCCGCAGCCGATTCCCTGGGAGCCACTGGAAGCGCTGGGTCGAGGCGTTGGGATTGCAGGTGGCTGCTGTCAGGTACAGGTCCCTCGCCTCCACGCACAGGTCGTGTGCTTTGTTGTACAGCAGGAAGGACCTCGAGGCTGCTGAGGAGGTGGCGGTGAAGCAGGGGGGGCAGGAGGGGACGTGGGGACACCATAGGAACTGGGGAGGCGGACGCACCCGTGTTCGAGTTCGGCTGCTGCTTCTCTGCCTCGTCCAGGGCTGCTGTCAGGGTTGCAACTGGGGGAGACAGGGGACACCCCGAAACTGTAGAGCAGCAGGAGTGGGAGAGGGCTGGTGCTGAGCACCCCCTGGAG
>WBMW01001902.1:2622-23757 GCA_013396635.1 Penelope pileata | reverse complement strand
AACTCTGCCCCCAGCAGCCCCAGCATCATTCCCCAAGATGGGGGAGCCCCCCAGCACCCCATCACCTTAACTCTGCCCCCAGCAGCCCCAGCATCACCCCCCAAGGTTGGGGAGCCCCCGTGGAGACCCCCAGCACCCCAACTCTGCCCTCAGCAAACCCAGCATCATCCCCCAAGATGGGGGAGCCCCCCAGCACCCCATCACCTTAACTCTGCCCCCAGCAGCCCCAGCATCACCCCCCAAGGTTGGGGAGCCCCATGGAGACCTCCAGCACCCCAACTCTGCCGCCAGCAGCCCCAGCATCACCCCCCAAGGTTGGGGAGACCCATGGAGACCCCTAGCACCCCAACTCTGCCCCCAGCAGCCCCAGCATCATCCCCCAAGGTTGGGGAGCCCCCGCTGAGCCCCGCAGACCCCCTACTCACTCTGCCGTGTGCCGAGGGAGAGGAGGAACACGTTGAGCAGCACCGAGACCCCCAGGGCCACGGCCCCCACCAGCAGCAGCTTGTCCTGGGGACAGCTCTGTCGCGTTGGGGACACTGAGGGAGTGACAACAGGTCCTGAAGGGGCTACAGGACCCCAATTTGGGCCTTGTCCCCGTGGAGCTGCTCTCAGCCACGCCATAACTTGGGGGTCAGGCACATACCTGGGGGTTCAGGCACGTGCTTGCGGCTTGGTGCAGTGATGGGGGGGTCCAGGGGCTCGTATGGGTTCTCCTCCATGGGGCACAGGTCACAGCAGGCTGGAGAGGGGACAGCAGTGACAACACCCATAGGGGAAACCCCCTTCTGGTGCCACCACCAAGCCTGGGGATGCCCTTCAAGCACCATAACGAGGGGTTCCCCCCAGTGTCACCATGCTGGGGACCCCCCCTTGGGCACCAGAGACGGGGTATCTGCCCCAAGGATCACCCATGGGCAATGGGGATGGAAATGGAGGTCCTCTTTGGTGCCACCATCACCCCTGGGGCATTCTTTTGGGCACCAGGGATGAGGAACCCTCTTGGGTGCCACCACCCACCCTAGGAACCCCCTTCCCGAGCACCAGGGACAGGCACTGCATGCCCCCCCCCATCACTGTGAGACCCCAAAAGTGTCACATTTAGGCCACAAACTGGGGACAGTGGAACTGCTGGGCTCACCCCCACCCTGAGCAGCACCCCAGGGTGCTCCCTACCTTCCTCACCGCCGGGCCCTGGCACCCACTTTTGCCCCCCGGGCTGGCTGGACTCAATGTTGCCGTACATCGTCCCCGCGGCACCGATGAGCTGTCCCCACGTCTGTCCCCGCTGATAAGGGCTGGGAAAAGGGGGGCCCGGATGTGCCCCCGCCCCGGGGATGGGCCTCAAAGGGCCCCCCCAGCACCCCAGGGCTTGGCCGGAGGTGACACTGCCTGTGACAGTCCCCTATGGGTGCTGGCAAAGCCCTCGGTTTCCCTGGGGAGGTGGGGGGTGGGGACAGGAAGATGGATGCTGCAGGCTGCACCCATGGGTGCACAGGAGCTGGGGACAGTGAGGACTGGGGGACGCCCATGATGACATCCAGGGTGTCCCCATGCCCAGGGTGTCCCCGAGTCTGCTGCGGCCACATGTCCAAAGTGTCCCTGTGCCCACACTGTCCCCATGCCCAAGGTGTCCCCATGCTCAGGGAGCCATTGCCATCTCCAGGGTGTCCCCAGTCCTACTGTGTCCCCATGCCCAGGGTGTCCCCATGCCCAGAGTGCACTCATTGCTGTGCCCAGGATGTCCCCATGCCCAGGGTGTCCCCAAGCCTGCTGTGTCCCCATGCCCACCATGTCCCTGCTGTGCACCCACAGGACAGCTGGGTGTCCTCTTGGGGACACTCTCGGAGAAGGGAGGGGACAGGACACCCCCCCAGAGCCCGCTGCAGCAGTGCAGGAAGAGCCAGGCGCTATCAGCACCCGCCAGCCTCAGCCACAGCACCCGGACAGCACCCAGTTATCATGGGCTGTGATGGGTGTCCCTTGGTGGTGACAGCAGTCCCATGGTGGTGCTGGGTGTCCCATGGTGGTGACAGCTGTCCCATGGCAGTGCCAGGTGTCCCATGGCAGTGACAGCTGTCCCACAGCAGTGCCAGGTGTCCCATGGCGGTCTTGGCCGTCCCATGGCAGTGACGGGTGTCCCATGGTGGTGACAGCAGTCCCATGGTGGTGACAGCTGTCCCACAGCAGTGCCAGGTGTCCCATGGTGGTGACAGCTGTCCCACAGCAGTGCCAGGTGTCCCATGGCGGTGTTGGCTGTCCCATGGCTGCGCTGTGTCCCATCGTGGAGTCAAATGTCCCATGGTAGCAGTGCTGGCTGTCTCGTCACGGTGACAAGCGTGCCATGGTGGTGCCAGGTGTCCCCAAGGGTCCCCATGCCTGTCCCTCTCCCCACATCTGTCCTTGTCCCCATGCCACCCCACGCCCTCATGCATGTCCGGCGGTGACTGAGAAAGCACTGGGGAGTGGGAGCGGTGGGGACCGTGCTGTCCCCAGTGCTGGTGGCCTAGGTGCCAGCTGGCCACCACCCCCCTGATGTGGTCCCCAGGGTGTCCCCTTGAGCTTGGGGACAGCATTGGGTGCTGCCTGCTCGCTCTTCTCTCCTTGTGCTGCAGATGGGACCTGGGAGCCCCCCGACATCGCTGCAGGGGGACGTGGGGGCAGGGACACCGGCACCACGTGGGTGACAATGATATCAAAGTGACACCAGGCAGGTGGGGCACGGTGGGCACTGGCTATGCCAAAATGATGCCACAGTGTTGGGATGGGGCTGGCAGCAGCGGTCATTTGGGGACAGAACACCAGGACCCCATAGACACCAGTGGTGCCAATTTGGGGACACCACACCAGGACCCTGTAGACACCAGTGGTGCCAATTTGGGGACACCACACCAGGACCCTGTAGACACCAGTGGTGCCAATTTGGGGACACCACACCAGGACCCTGTAGACACCAGTGGTGCCAATTTGGGGACACCACACCAGGACCCTGTAGACACCAGTGGTGCCAATTTGGGGACACCACACCAGGACCCTGTAGACACCAGTGGTGCCAATTTGGGGACACCACACCAGGACCCTGTAGACACCAGTGGTGCCAATTTGGGGACACAATGCCTGGACCCCATAGACACCAACTGTACCAACTTGGGGACACAACACCAGGACCTGGAAGACACCAGGGGTGCCAACTTGGGGACGCCACACCAGGACCTGGAAGACGCCAGTGGTGCCAACTTGGGGACACCACACCAGGACCTGGAAGATGCCAATGGTGCCAACTTGGAGACACCACACCAGGACCCCACAGACCCCAAGCCTCCGACTGAACGCAGAGAGGTAGGTGCCCACGGGTGACACTGCCACGGGTGACACTGCCACGGCTGTTCGTGTGGCATTGCTATTGCAACAATGCTGCGGTGGTTTTGGGGAGGGTCACCTGGTGGCGATTGTCCCCCGGGGCCACCCCGCCAGCCTGGAAGCTTTATTCCCGTGGGACAGACAGCGCTGGGTTCGTTTTAAATAACAATAATAATTAAAAAAAAAAAAAAAAGAAAAAAAAAAAAACAAACAAAACAAAAAGAAAATATNAAAGAAAAACCAACAAAACAAAAAGAAAATATACAGCAGTCGTTTCTCCCCCCTCCCACCACCACGAGGTCGGGCCTGCAGTGCCTCGGAGGGGGGATTTGGGCCAGTGCAACAGTGCAGGATGGGGGGAAAGAGGGTCCCTGGAGCCCCCGTGTCACCCCAGCTTGGGGACAGCAGCGAGGACAATCTGGGATGAGTGGGAAAGCGCCAGGGGCTGAGCCCCGGCCGGGGAAGCAGCCATGGAAGAGGGGTTGGGGGGCCCCGGGGCGTGGAGGTAGTGCCGGGGGGCAGCGCCTGGGGGCTGTCGGGGTCCTTCGGTGCCGTCTGCGCTCAGGTGTGGGGTGCAGAGGGGGGCTGGGCTGGGCTCAGGCGATGCCGTAGGGTCTTCTCGTCCTCCTGGGGAGAGAGGGGACACGTTGGGGACACCAAGATGGGGACACCATGCAGCTCTTGTGGGGTCCAGGCTGTCGCCAAGCCCATGGGGAGCTGGGGGACACAAAGGGGACACATGGGGACATTGAGATGGGGACACGGCGCACCAACCCATGTGCTCCCAGCTGGAGAGCGCTGCCCCATGCACCCTCCATGCATGGGGAGCCCTTGGGAGACCCCAAGCCCTGGGTCATCCCATTTTGGAGGGTCTCTTTGGCCTGGGGGGCACTCACAGCCTCCAAAGCGCTGGCTCCGGGCCACTCGGTGGGGGCGAACGCCTCCTCCTCGCCCCGCGTCAGCTCCGGCCCCTCGTCCTCGTACTCGGTGAGGTAGTCGGACTCCTCTGGTTGGGGGGTAGAAGGGAGAGAAATGGGGGGGTTCAGGGCTTTGGATCCAGCCCCCAGCCCCACGGCATTTGTGGGGTGCTCACCGTCGGCGTAGCCGTCCGATGGGTAGGGCTTGGCGGGTTCGATGCGGGAGATGATCTCTGCCAGATCCGTGAAACCAGCACTGGGGTAGGTGAGCACCTATGGGGGAAAATGGGGGTCCGTGNCAGGAGATGGACCAAGGGGACAGGAGGATGGACCAGGGGACACGTGGATGCTGGGGACAACAGGAGATGGACCAAGGGGACCGGGAGATGCTGGTGAGGGACAGGAGGACGGACCAAAGGCACATCAGGATGGACCAAAGAGGCGATGTGAGATGGATCAAGGAGAAAAGATGGACCAAGCTGGGGCCACAACAATGCTGGGGGGATTGGACAGGAGATGGACAAGGGTGGCATGGACCAAGAGGACAGGTCCCCACACAGCCACTGCCACCCACAGACCCTGGTGTCACCCCCGCTCACATCCATGCGTTTGCTCTCATAGAAGTCGGCCGAGCGCCGGTCCTTCACCATCTTCTCGATGATGTCGCCCCGGCTCCAGCCATCAAAGACCACCTTGCCGTGCTCGTACCCCACGTCCTGTGGGGAGAGCGGCCACAGCCCGTTGGTGGCCTGGGCACCCCAAAGGATGGCTTGGGGCACCCCAAAGGATGGCCCAGGCACTCAACTGATGGCTATGACATCTCAACTGATGGGATGGGACACCCAGCTGATGGCTGGGACACCCAACTGATGGCTGGGACACTCAAACGATGGTCAAGAAACCCTAAATGAACCCTAAACCCTAAATAAACCTGGAGATCCTGAATAATGACCCAGGCACCTCACACGATGACCAGGACACTGCCACTGATGTCCTGGGTGCCCCAAATGATGGGTTGGACAAGTCCAGGTGACAGCTCAGTCATGGTGTCCCATTTGTGGCCAGGGCACCCAAACAATGGCTAGGGCACCCAAGTGAAGGCTAAGACATCCCAACCAGTGGCTGGGAAATGCCAAAAATGGCCCAGATGTCCCAAGTGATGGCCTGGTGTACCTTGTTCATGGCTGGGGCACCCAATCCAAAGGCCCAGGCACCCTAACTCATGGGCCAAAGCACCCCACAGATGGTGGCTGGGGCACCCAATTTGTTGCTGGTTGACCCTACCTGATGACTAGGACTGGCCTGGACGCTCAACAGTTGGCCAGGGCAGCCCAATCCATGTCTGGGGCACCCCACTAGTGGCCAGGGTACCCCGTTAATGGTCAGAACATCCCAAATGGTGGCTGAAGAACCCAACCAATGACTTGGGACACCATGTTGACAGTCCAAGCCATCCCACCAGCCTCCTCATCCCCAACTCACATAGATCTCGTCGAACTTGCCAAAATCCATGGTCTTGAAGCGGTCGATGGGGGGACGGATGTACTCACAGTAGGAGCTGGACTTCACCACCTCCAGCTGCCGCACGCACGACACGTAGGCCAACCGCGACTGGATCTCCGCCATGTCGGGCACCTGCGAGGACAGGGTGCTCAGCGCCCTGCCTGCGTCCCCATGGGCGTCCCCACACTCCTCTGCTCCTCACCTTGACTTTTTCAGCCCAGGGGTTGAGGCGTTTCCAAAGCAGCCACCAGCCCGACAGGCTGTCCCCATAGTTGCACAGGTCCGTCTCGTCCTGGCTGCCCACGTCAATGGCGATCACCGTCTTGGCACCCATGTTGCGGGCGATGTCGGCTGTGGGGTGGAAGGAGGAAGCTGGGTCGGCAGCATCACGGTTCCCCTCCAGTCTGAGCCCACCGTGAAAAGTGGTGGCACAAGCGGAGCGGGGTGAGGGATCGACCCCAACTATGGGATGGATGGCAAAGCCATGCTGGGGCTGGTGGGGGGACGAGCAATGTCCCGTGGGTGCTGGACCTTGGGGCAGGAGACCAGTGGGGAGCAGAGCAGCGATGCAACCTGACACACGTGTAGGGGTGACAGAAGGATGCAGGCAAGTTGTGGTGGCCATAATGGGAAGAGAAGTGTGGAGGAACCCCAGGAAGACACCCAGGGCCGAGGACACCTGGAGGTGGCGCAAGGTGGACGGGGATGGCTTGAACGTGGAGGAGGATGGAGATGCTCCAGGAAGACTCAGTGGAATGAGAGGTGTAGAGGAACCCCAGGAAGNGGGGGGTGTTGGTGGGGACAGCGTGGGCAAGAGGGACAGAGGGTTCAGGAGTCACCAAGGGTGGGAAGTGGGGATGAAAGAATGGACCATGAGGGGATGGGAGATGGAGAAAGGAGGGGACGTGGATGGACTGAGGAGGGGACACGTGGATGCTGGGGACAACAGGAGATGGACCAAGGGGACAGGAGGATGGACCAGGGGACACGTGGATGCTGGGGACAACAGGAGATGGACCAAGGGGACCGGGAGATGCTGGTGAGGGACAGGAGGACGGACCAAAGGCACATCAGGATGGACCAAAGAGGCGATGTGAGATGGATCAAGGAGAAAAGATGGACCAAGCTGGGGCCACAACAATGCTGGGGGGATTGGACAGGAGATGGACAAGGGTGGCATGGACCAAGAGGACAGGTCCCCACACAGCCACTGCCACCCACAGACCCTGGTGTCACCCCCGCTCACATCCATGCGTTTGCTCTCATAGAAGTCGGCCGAGCGCCGGTCCTTCACCATCTTCTCGATGATGTCGCCCCGGCTCCAGCCATCAAAGACCACCTTGCCGTGCTCGTACCCCACGTCCTGTGGGGAGAGCGGCCACAGCCCGTTGGTGGCCTGGGCACCCCAAAGGATGGCTTGGGGCACCCCAAAGGATGGCCCAGGCACTCAACTGATGGCTATGACATCTCAACTGATGGGATGGGACACCCAGCTGATGGCTGGGACACCCAACTGATGGCTGGGACACTCAAACGATGGTCAAGAAACCCTAAATGAACCCTAAACCCTAAATAAACCTGGAGATCCTGAATAATGACCCAGGCACCTCACACGATGACCAGGACACTGCCACTGATGTCCTGGGTGCCCCAAATGATGGGTTGGACAAGTCCAGGTGACAGCTCAGTCATGGTGTCCCATTTGTGGCCAGGGCACCCAAACAATGGCTAGGGCACCCAAGTGAAGGCTAAGACATCCCAACCAGTGGCTGGGAAATGCCAAAAATGGCCCAGATGTCCCAAGTGATGGCCTGGTGTACCTTGTTCATGGCTGGGGCACCCAATCCAAAGGCCCAGGCACCCTAACTCATGGGCCAAAGCACCCCACAGATGGTGGCTGGGGCACCCAATTTGTTGCTGGTTGACCCTACCTGATGACTAGGACTGGCCTGGACGCTCAACAGTTGGCCAGGGCAGCCCAATCCATGTCTGGGGCACCCCACTAGTGGCCAGGGTACCCCGTTAATGGTCAGAACATCCCAAATGGTGGCTGAAGAACCCAACCAATGACTTGGGACACCATGTTGACAGTCCAAGCCATCCCACCAGCCTCCTCATCCCCAACTCACATAGATCTCGTCGAACTTGCCAAAATCCATGGTCTTGAAGCGGTCGATGGGGGGACGGATGTACTCACAGTAGGAGCTGGACTTCACCACCTCCAGCTGCCGCACGCACGACACGTAGGCCAACCGCGACTGGATCTCCGCCATGTCGGGCACCTGCGAGGACAGGGTGCTCAGCGCCCTGCCTGCGTCCCCATGGGCGTCCCCACACTCCTCTGCTCCTCACCTTGACTTTTTCAGCCCAGGGGTTGAGGCGTTTCCAAAGCAGCCACCAGCCCGACAGGCTGTCCCCATAGTTGCACAGGTCCGTCTCGTCCTGGCTGCCCACGTCAATGGCGATCACCGTCTTGGCACCCATGTTGCGGGCGATGTCGGCTGTGGGGTGGAAGGAGGAAGCTGGGTCGGCAGCATCACGGTTCCCCTCCAGTCTGAGCCCACCGTGAAAAGTGGTGGCACAAGCGGAGCGGGGAGAGGGATCGACCCCAACTATGGGATGGATGGCAAAGCCATGCTGGGGCTGGTGGGGGGACGAGCAATGTCCCGTGGGTGCTGGACCTTGGGGCAGGAGACCAGTGGGGAGCAGAGCAGCGATGCAACCTGACACACGTGTAGGGGTGACAGAAGGATGCAGGCAAGTTGTGGTGGCCATAATGGGAAGAGAAGTGTGGAGGAACCCCAGGAAGACACCCAGGGCCGAGGACACCTGGAGGTGGCGCAAGGTGGACGGGGATGGCTTGAACGTGGAGGAGGATGGAGATGCTCCAGGAAGACTCAGTGGAATGAGAGGTGTAGAGGAACCCCAGGAAGACACTCAGTGCTGGGGGCACCAGGAGATGATGCAAGGTGGATGGGAATGGCTGAACATGGAGGAGGATGGGGGAGCCCCAGGAGGACACCGGGCGCTGAGGACATCAAGAGATGATGATGCAACAGGAAGGAAGCTGGCTTGCACGTGAAGGAGGATGGAGATGCTCCAGGAGTGCACTTGGTGCTGAACACACCAAGAAACATGATCCAGGATGGCTGAGGGTGGCTTGCACATGAAGGAGCACAAAGGTGCCCCAAGAGGATGCCCAGTAGATGGTGTAGGATGGAGGGAAGTGGCTTGCAAGTGAAGGAGGATGGAGACGTCCGGGGAGGACACCTGGTGTCAAAGACACCAAGAGGTGGTAGAAGACAGACGGAGGCATCTTGGATGTGAAGGACAGAGATGCCCAAAGAGGGCACCTGGTGCTGAGGACGAGAAGATGATGCAAGATGAACAAAGGCAGCTTGCACATCAAGAAGAACAAAGATGTCCCCAAGGACACCAGGAGACAACGAGGCAGGATGGACGAAGGTGGCTGATGTGAAGGAGCACGGAGGTGCTCTGAGAGGGCACCCAGTGCCAAGGGCACCAAGAGATGACGCAAGATGAAGAGAGGTGACTTGGATGTGAATGAGGATGAAGATGCCCTGGGAAGGCACACGGTGCCGAGGACATCAGGAGAGGATGATGCACCTTGGATGAAAGTGGGGAAGGAGTGTGAAGATGCTCCAGGAAAGCACCCTGTGCTGAGGACACCTAGAGATGACACAAGGCAGAGGGACATTTTTTGTGCGTGAAGGACAATGGGGGGACATCCAACACTAAGAGAAGACGCAAGATGGAGGGCTGCATCTTGTACGTCAAGAAACATGAAGACATCCTTGGAAGCCACACAGTGCTGAGGACACCAAAAGCCAGCGCAAGATGGATGGACGCTTTTTGCGCAGGAATGAGGATGAAGATGCCCCAGGAGTGCATCTAACTCTAAAAACACCAAAAGGCAACGCAAAACCAAGCGGGACTGCCCAAATCCAGCCTCAACGGCAGATCAAAGAGCATGGAAGCCCCATCCCATGGCGGCCACATGGCTTGGACCCAACTGCCCGCCATCGGGGGTCGGTGACAGTGGTGGGACGCTACTTGCCTGGCAGGTTGTTGATGTAACCCCCGTCCATCAGCAAGTTGCCATCCTTGGGGTCGCAGAGTGGGGGTAGGTACCCAGAAAGGGTCATGCTGGCTCGCACGTACCGCCAGAGCGAGCCTGCGCCGGCGGGGAACAAACGCAGTGAGCACAGCCCTTCCCGCACCCGTCTGAGCCCCCCAGGGGGCTGCCCCTCGCCCCTGCCCTTGCCCAGGGATGTCTGCACCCCACGGGGGTCCGGTGGGCACCCATGGGTGGCAGAGGCACCTGCCGGGGCGGCGCGCACCTTGGTTGGCCATTTGCAAAGTTCCACCTGGAATGGGACGTGGGTTTTTCGGTTTGTTTGTTTGTTTTTGTTTGTTTTCGGGGGGCGGGGTGGAAAAAAGAGTGTTTTGGGAGGCCGGTGGTCCCGGCGAGGGAGATGCTGACCTGGGACATTGTTAACATAGCAGCCATCCACGAGATAGTGGCTGTCCTTGGGGTCGCAGAGCGGAGGCAGGTAGGGGGTATAAGAGGCACTGGCTCGGACGTAACGCCAAAGGCTGCCTGCCGGAGGGAGAGGACACGGTCACGGCCACGGGGGGACCCACGGGGAAGCCCCCAGGGGTGGGTGGCTGGTGGTGTGATTTCAGCACCAAGAGCGAGCCATGGTGGGGAAAGCACTTTGGCCACACCGGGATGGGGAGGGGTTAGGGGTGGTGAGCAGGGATTAGTTGGCGTTAGAGGAGCAGGTGGGGAGAGAGCCAGGCTGTCTACAAGCCACCGCGTGCGCCCCATGGACGGCTCAATGTCCCAGGTGAGCTCCAGCACCAGGCAAGGATGAGGGGCAGCCACCGCGTCATCCCCATCACCGCCACCGCATTGTCCCCATCACCACTGGGCACAGACCCCACCACCATCACTGCACGGTCCCCACCATCATGTCCCCACCACCATCACTGCATGGTCCCCACCATCATGTCCCCACCACCATCACTGCACGGTCCTCATCATGACGTCCCCATCACCACCACTCTATTGTCCCCATCACGATGTCCCCATCACCACCACCATGTTGTCCCCACCACCACCGCATTGTCCCCAGCGGGACAGCCCCACACCCCCGTGCTGTCAGTGAGGGTTACTGGGGTTAGTGGTGAGCAGAGGGGATGTGCACACTCGGGTGGGTTGCAGAGTGCACCCCAATTCCATCCCCATCCCCACCAAGGATATAGGACACAGCCAGACTCCAGCAGGGAGCTGAGCTTTGCTGGTCACCAGCATTGGGTGGCCTTGGGACACCACCACTGCCCAGGATGTGTCCTCCTCCAGCCAGGTGACAGTGACAACATTTTTGGGGTGCTGCTGAGGAGCGTCCCCACACATGGTGGTGCCGAAGAGCGTCCCCAATTCCCTGGGGAGCTCTTACCATCCGTGTGCACCCGCATGGCCGAGGCCGTGATGTCAGTGGTGACGTTGAAGTAGGGAAGCCAAAGGTCCTGCAGGGACAAGACGGGGACGATGGCAGTGGGGTGGGGATGGGACCCGTTTGTGGGGGTGCAGCTCCAGGAGGGGTTGTGGGGCGCACCTCGATCTGCTTGTCCTGGAAAACTTTGTTGATGCTGGCGTTGAAGGCTGAGCCCGAAAACATGGAGGTGATGGGGTAGGTGAGATCCAGGACGGTCTCAAACACAGAATTCATGCACTGGAGGGAGTGGAAGAGGAGGAGGAGGAGGAAGAAGGAGAGGAAGAGGAGGAAGAGAAGGAAGAAGGAGAGGAGGAGGACGTCGAGGAGGAATAAAGAAAGGAAGGAGAGGAGGAGGAGAACAATGACAATGAAGAAGGAAAGGAGGAGAAGGAGAGGAGGAGGAGCAGAGGAAGTGGAGGAGGAGAAGAAGAAAGGAGAAGGAGAGGAGAATAAAGAAGAGAAAAATGAGAGAAGGAGGAAGAAAAAGAGGAAGAAGAGGAAAAAGAGGAACAAGAAGAGGAAAAAGAGGAAGAAGAGGAAAAAGAGGAAGAAGAGGAAAAACAAAAAGAGGAAGAAGAAGAAGAGGAAGGAGGTGTTTTAGAAACACGGTGTCCATGGCTGGCCACAGGCGGGCTGTGCAGGTGCCCACCCAAACTGAGGATGGTGGGGGTCCGGCACCCACCTTGGCCCACTCGCGTGCCCGCTGCTTGGTGCGCACGGCGCTGCGCTCCTCGGCGTACAGCGCGCCGATGAAGGAGCCGATGGAGGTGCCACCAACCATGTCAATGGGGATCCCCGCCTCCTCCATCGACTTGATCACCCCGATGTGGGAGCAGCCCCTGGTGGGGGGGAAGCAGACAGAGGAGATGGGGTGGGAAAAATAAAGAGGAGGGATGAGAAGGGTCGCCGGCACCGTGGGTCACCCATCCCACCGGGCCGTATCGTGCACCCACCTGGCTCCACCACCACCCAGGACGAGGGCGATGGTGTTCCCGGTGAGCACTCGCGCCAGGCGGGAGAAGTCGCTGTGTCGGTCGGCGCTCTTCGCGAACACCTTCTCATACATCTCCCGCTGGGGATGGGGAACAAGGGGTGACAATGGTGGCAAAGCCATGGGGACACCCAGGCTGGGGACACGTCGTGGTGGCACCTACCAGCTTGGCAGGGCTGCGCCGGGAGAAGACGCGGCGGGGACACTTGATGTGCAGGTGGCCCGAGCACCAGCTCCTCATGTTGAGCCACTCAACGGTGCGGGATGGGCTGGGGCCATCCTCGCGGTGTAGGAGGACCAACTGCTTCAAGGCGCGCACCGCCGTGTTCTCCAGCATCTGCTCCAGCTGCAGAGAACACCACCACCTTGGTGTTGGGCCATCTCTGTGATGTACACCCCACCACACATCCCTCACCTCGCCCAGCGCCGGCTCCTGGTCGCCCAACCCAACGATGAGGATGCAATCCGCCTGCCGGATGCAGCGCACGGTCCACGGCGTCAGGGTGCAGTCGGTTTGGTAGAGCACGATGCGGTGGATGTCTTCTTGCTGGGCCAGCCAACCCGACAGGCGGTATTCGTGGATGCTGCCAGGATGGAGGGGACAGATGGTGGCACGGTGTTGGGTCACCGGTGACGTCCCTTCTGCTGGGAGTTACCTGTCAAGTGCCGAGGAGCCAAGTCGGGCGCGGATGATGTCGCTGGTGAGAAGCAGTGTGGGACCTGGGAGAGGTGGGGATCTGGTCACCATGATGTCATGTGGCTGTGGTCACCACCAAACCATAGTTGCCACTGCTGTGTGGCCACCACAATGCTATGGGGTCGCCACCAAGCCATGGTTGCCACCGTTGTGTGACCACCATGCCATGGTCGCCACCATTGTGTGGCTACCACAACGTCACATGGTTCCAACCCCTACCAAGCCATGGTTGCCATCATTGCGTGGCCACCACCATGCCATTGGGTTCCAGTCACCACCCTACCACGGTCATTGGCGTGTCATGGGGTTGTGGTCACTGCTGTGCCATGGCCACCACCGTACCATGGTCACTGCCATGCCATGGGGCTGTGGTCACCACCACACTGTGGTCACCTCCATGCCACGGCCACCGCCACGCTGCTGTCACCACCATGTCAGCGCTCACCGATGGCGTTAAGCGCGTGCTTGAGCTCCAAGGTGAAGGCGGCCATGGGCACGTCGTCACACACCGGCAGCACGGCCACCGTGGACAGGTTGCTGGTGGGGTTGGTGGGCTCTGAGCTGGAGGCCATGCCCAAACCAGAGCCTGCAAGAAGAAAGACACGGTGGCAGCAAGAGGACAACGTGACAGGGCTGGAGACACCTTCTTGGCTCTGCTACATTGATGGCCTCAGAGAAGGACACCCCTTTGTCACCTTGTCCCCAGCGTCCCTCATCCCTTTGGGACCCACCTGCAAAGGGGCCGCGGAGCTGCTGGAGGTTTCCCAAGATCTTCTGGCTCAGGAGGTGGATGAGGCGGGTGACAACCTGAGGGACAAGGATGGGGACAGCCATCAGGGCAGGGCCACAGATGTTAACATCTTGGAGCAGGACCACGGGCCTTTTTGGGTGCTATCACCACTGCCACCCATCCTTGGGGACCTCAGAGAACATCCCTTTAGGGCACCAACCTTTCTTCCCCACCAGCTCTAATCGCTTCTCTAATTCTTTAATTAAAGGTGGTTATAATGAGATGGTTATAATGAGATGGTTTTAATGAGATGGTTTTAATGAGATGGTTTTAACGAGTGTCATAGCCACCAGCTGGGATGTGGGGACACGCTCCTTCCCCAGGGAAAGGATCTCCAACACGGGAGGTCTCCAGACTTCAGCAGGACCCATGGACACCAACACCAGCACCTCTCTAAAATCTCCCCAAATTTTGAGGCTGGCGAGGCTTCATGGCTTCCCCTTGGAGCACTCCTCTTGGCAGCAGCTCCCCAAAAGCTTACAGGGCTGAACCCTCCCCTGTTTTGGGCTTAGATGGAGTGGATCCATCCCATCTGACCCATCCATCCATGGGGGTTTGGTGGGGACCCACACTTTGCTCCCACAGCACAGCAGGATTTTGGTGATACCTGCGGGTATCTACGCTTGATGTTGTTCAAGGTGCCCTCGGGGAGTTTGGCCAACTCCGTGTCCCGGACCGCGTGGACCGTGGTGGCACGGGGCTGCCGGGTGAGCGCTTCCACCTGGAGAAGACGACACGTAGCCAAAACAAAGAGCCGAGAGGCACAGCGTCCCATCCCCAGCACGGATCTCACCACGCCGATGAGGTCCCCGCGGCCGTACTCCCCGATGAGCTCCTTCTTGCCGCTGCCCTTCTGGATGACGGAGCGGAGGCGCCCGTTGAGTGCGATGTAGGTGCAGTCTGACTTGTCACCCTGCCTGGGGACACCAAGGGGACATCAGCCCTACGCTGAGGGGGTCCTCGCCGAGCTGAGATCGGAGGGCACCCACCTGTAGAGCGCTCGGCCGGCCTCCACCGCCATCCAGTCGATGGCAAAGTCCATTTGGCGCACGAAGGGCGACATGCGCGCGGCGACGGTGTGGGCGACGCTCAGCACCACGCTGGGCTGCTCCCGCATGATCCTGCGGACCAACAGCACCCCAGGAGGTGTCACCACGGATGTCGAGCTGCAATGACCCTACAAACCTCCCTCCAGCACTGAAATGATTGCCCCAAATCCCTTTGGCTGGTGTTGGGACTCACTCGTAGAAGTCTGATTTGGAGATCTTGAGGAAGGTGCAGTCACGGTTGGCCTTGATGGTGAAGATGAGGGGCTCACCGGTGAGCACGGCCAACTGCCCCACCATCTCGCCAGGCTGTGTCAGGAACAGGCAGACGTCCTCTGCCTTGTCAATCATCCTCTGGTACACGTGCAGGCAGCCCCACAGCACGAAGTGGAGGCTCACGTCCTGCCAAAATGGTGCCCCGTCACCGGGAACGCCACCTCCACCGTCCCCTGGGTGCACGTGGTCCCACCACAATGCTTCTGCTCCTCTTCACTGGGGGTTCTGCACCCCCAGCAGCTCTGGGGATGGTTCCTGCCCCCCACCACCCGTAGGGCAGGGGTAGGAGGAGCAGCACCCCATGGAAATATGGGGTTGGGGGAGCAAGACATGGCACCATTCCCCAAAACCCAGACCAACCTGGTCCCCTTGACGGGCAATAACCGTTCCAGCTTTGGCATGATGGAGCAAGACACGGTTGTTGAGCAGAGAAGGGTCCTGGGGGAAAGAACGGTGTCACATGAGGTGATGGGGACTGTGAAAAAACCATGATGGGCCACCATGAGGTGATGGGGACCACCACGAGGTCACAAGGAATCACCACAAGGTGATGGGGACCCACCATGATGGGATGGGGACCCAACATGAGGCCACAAGAGCCCACCACAAGATGATAGGGACCACCATGGGGCAACAGGACCCACCAAAAGCCCCCAGGGAACCACCATGAGGCAATGGGACCCACCATGAGGTGGCAGAGACTCACCACAAGGTGATGGGGAGCAGAATGAGGTGATGGGGGACCACCACGAAGCCGCAGGGACCCATGACAAAGCCACACAGACCCAGAACAAAGCGATGGGGAACACGATGAGATGACACGGACCAACGTGAGTCAATGGGATGCACCACGAGGTGACATAAACCCACCACGAGGCAATGGGGGACCACCATGAAGACACAGGAACCCATCACAAGCCCATTTGGGCCCAAAACAAGGTGATGGGGTGCACCATGAGGCAACAGGACACACTAAGAGGCCATGGGGGACCACCATGAGGCAACGGGATCCATCATGAGGTGATGGGGAGCGCAGCGAGGCAATGGGGGACCACCATGAAGCCACAGGGAACCACCACAAGGCCAGGTGAGCCAAAAATAAGGTGATGGGGAGCACCATGAGGCAATGGGATGTGCCAAGAGGCCACGGGGGACCACCATGAAGACAAAGGGATCCATCACAAGGCCACAGGGACCCAGAATAAGGTGACGGGCAGCACCACGAGGTGACGGTGAACCACCATGAGGCTGGAATCTCCTCGTGCCATCTCCATTGGAGGCCTCACCTCCACCTTCATCAGTTCGACCAGCTCCCGCTTGGCAGCCTCAAAGATGGCACTGGTTTGGCGGCCCTGGTAGGGCTCGAAGGGACAGTCCCCCGCGGCCGAATCGTCCTCGCAGCTGTAGCGGTAGATACCCGAAGGCTGCTCCTCCACCGTCACCGATTTGCGTTCCTTGGGCTCATGTGAGATGGACTGCGGGGACAAGGGACAACTCCAGCATCCGTGTTGGGGGGGACGTTGGTTCAAGAGGATGGAGGTGGTCCCAGCCTTACCCGGGAGAAGGCGGCCAAGGGGCTGGTGCTGTCCTCCTGCAGCGACACTGAGATGCGGCCGCGCTCGTAGGCCATGTCAAAGTCGGAGCGGGGACCCTTCTGGATGCCTGTGTTCCACCAGGGAGGGGACCCAGTGGTCACCAGCAGCCAGGAGCCCACGGGGGGCATGCATGGGGCCAAGGAAATGGGGGGATGCATGACCCAATGGAGGATGCGTGACCCAATGGAAGGATGCGTGACCCAATGGAAGGATGCGTGACCCAATGGGAGGATGCACGACCCAATGGAAGGATGCGTGACCCAATGGAAGGATGCGTGACCCAATGGAGGATGCACGACCCAGTGGAAGGATGCACGACCCAATGGGAAGATGCATGACCCAATAGGAGAATGCATGACACAATGGAGGATGCATGACCCAATGAGAGAATGCATGACCCAGTGAGAAGATGCACGACCCAACGGAAGGATGCATGACCCAATGGAGGATGCATGATCCCAATGGAGGACACATGACCCAATGGAAGATGCACAACTTTACGGGGAGATGCACAACCCCATGAAAGATGCACAAACCAATGGGAGGATGCACGACTCCATGGGGGAGATGCAGAACCCAACGGAGGATGCACGATCCCACGAAGGATGCATGACCCCACGGCGGATGCACAACCCTCAGCAAGCAACACAAGACCCCGAGGGGTGATGCATGACCCCAAGAGCCCCCCCTCTTTCCTCCAGCCCCCCACCCACCGGAGATATCCACCGGCATGGAGATGCAACGGCTCAGCAGCGGCGGCGCGGGGGCATCCAGACCTCCAGCTTTCAGTGGCTCAACTGTGGAGCGAGACCCTGTGAGCCCCCTCCTGCTGCAGGGCTGGGGGGACCAAGGGGGGTCCCAGATCTTACCCAGCTCCGTTTGCCTCTCCCTGCCCTCTTCAGTGGCACCGAGCCCTCGCTTGCCATGGCGGACGGGGCTGGTGCGGGTGGCATGGCCGGGCTGCGGGAAGAGCCGCAGCGGCTGCATCTCCTGCAAAGGGACAAGGACACGTTGGGGACACTTTTATCCCTACAGCGGGGGATCCCTATTTTCAGTGGCTCCGTGCTTACGTGGCTGAAAAGCTCATTCGTCAGCCCCAGGTAATTGTGCAGCGCCAGGAAGGTGACGCGCTGCAAGCGCACCATGATGATCTGCGGGGACAAGAAGGCGCTGGTGTCCCCTGCCCGCCCCCGGTGACACCATCGTGTCCCTGCAGAGCCGGGCTCACCTGCACCACCCGCACCAGGCTCTCGGGGTATTTCTCAAAGACAGCTGAAAAGGCTTCGACCGGCAGCCGCAGAACAGTCGAGTCCTCCGCCGCCCGCGCGCACACCGTCCGGTACGGCCGCTGGTGGCCCTAGGGGACAACCGGTGGTGGCAGTGTCATCGCTGCCCTGGCAGTGACTCCGGGCTTGGAGAGGGGACAGAGGGACGGGCACAGCCAAAATCAGGGTGGTGAGGTTGGGGGTGGCCGTGGTTGGGTTTAGATGGGTTTGGGGATGGTCACAATGGGGCTTGGAATGGTTTGGGGATGGCCACGATTGGTCTGGAAGAGGTTGGGGACTGCCATGATTGTGTTCAGGGGGGCTTGGGGACAGCCACGATCAGGTTTAGGGTTCTTGGGGACAGCCATAATTGGTTGGGGACAGTTTGGGGACAGCCTTGGTACCGTGATGACATCGAGGATGCTGAGCAGGCTGTGCACGCTGTCTCCGGGGAACACCTCCTTCATCACCGTCTCCTTCCCATCCTGCACAGCACAAATCCCTCTGTTCTCCACTGCCCTGTCCCCGTGGTGTCCCCATCCTGTCCCTGTCCCCGCACCGGCTCGGTCAGGAGCAGCTCCAGCTTGCCATCCTGCAGCACGTAGATGCTGGTGTCGGGCTGCCCAGGTCTGAAGACGTAATCCCCTTGCTGGCACTGCTGGAAAACCATGTGCTTGCACAGCTCCAGGAACAGCGGCTTCTCAAAGTGTCCCAGCACCCTGCGAGGACGGGGACAGCGGGTGACACCGCGCCCGGTGGGCACAGCACCAAAATGCCACCTCAGCATCCCGTTGCCATAGCACCAAGGGATGCAGAGCGCAGAGCATCCTCCTGCATCCATGGTCCAGCTCCCCATAAAAGGGCTTTGGGGTGGGGATGGCACACGGCCAGCTTCGGGGTTGGGGACAACGGGGACAGGATGTGACACAGGGCTGTCCTGAGCCTCACCGGACGTTTTTCAGCATGTAGAGCACCTCGGAGGGGAGGTGAGAGTTGGCCACGTCGAATTCGGTCAGGTCGGCTTCCAGCACGGAGGGCGGGGGCTCCTTCAGCTGCAGCGTGGGCAGCTCCTTCTGGATGCGCAGGAACCTGAGGGGACAGCGAGGTGACACCGGGCTCTGCCACCGCTGCCACCCACCCGCTGGTGGCACCTCACTTTTTGGCGATGTTGAGCATTTTGAGTTTCTTCTTCATGCGGGGCCGGGAAGTGCTGGAGATGGTGGTGTCCACCAGGGAGGAGGTGGACTGGGAGACCTGGGGGGGGGACCAAGGCGGGGTGTCACCCTGTGGTGACATCTGGGAGCTGTCACCGCAGGGTGCTGCCACCCTGAGCGTCACCTTGCGCATGATTTTGCGCCCGTAGAAGAGCATCTTGTCCCTTTTTCGGAAGCGGTATTTGGGTGTCTCCTGTGCAGGCACCTCTGCGGGGCAGGAAAGGAAGGGGTTAACGGGGCACAGCCCTGTCACCCCACTTGTCACCTTCTTGTCACCCACCCAGGGCCACCCGCCAGGTGCCACCTGGTGTCACCTCCCCACGACACCCGCTCAGTGCCACCTCCCCACGTGCCCATCCCTCTATGGGGGAAACTGAGGCACGGGGTGGCACTAGGGTGGCACTCCGTGTCACCCCCCAGAGCCACCGCTGCGGTGCCACCCGGTGTCACCCGGTGTCACTCACTCTTCAGGCGCAGCCGTCGGACCAGCACCGCGATGGCGACGGCGATGACGATGGCGAAGAGGCTGAGGCCGAGCACCGCCCACAGCACCTGCAGAGGAACCTGAGGTCCCCACGTGTCCCCTGTGCCACCCCGGGCCACCACGGGGTGACTGATGGCACTGCCACCCCGATGACACGGAGGAATGGTGTCCCTTAGGGCGTGGGGACAAGATCACAGCCCCACAGCGGTGCTCAGCGGCATTAGGGACCAGGACAGTGTCCCCAAAAGTGTGGGGACAAGTCTGTGCCCATTGGAGCATGGTGACAAGTTTGTGTCCCTCAGAGCGTGAGGACAAATTTGTGTCCCCTTAAATGTACTCAACAGCGCTGGGGACCACGACATTGTCCCTGGGGTAAATGGGGACAAATTCCTGTCCCCTGGGGCAGGGACAAGTTTGTGTCCCCTCGGTGGTGCTCAACAACACCAGGGACAAGGACACTGTCCCCAAGGGTGCGGGGACAACTTTGTGTCCCCTGTGGCACGGTGACAACTTTGTGTACCCTTAGGGGTACTCAGCACCAGGGTTCAGACTGTGTCCCCAGGGACACGGTGACAACTTCGTCACCTCCAATCCCCACCAAGAAACAGAGCAGTGTCCCCCTGGGCTGTGCTTGGGGACAATGTCCCCAAGGGTGTGGGGACACGTTGGTGTCCCCAGGGGGTGCTCACCATGCTGGTGGAGCGCTGCTCCTCGCCGAAGAGCCCGGACAGCACAGCCATCAGGGACGCGTCCTGCGGGGACAGGAGGCTGAGCCCCGCGGGGAGGGGACACCAGGGTGGGTGACAGTCACGGGGGAGGTGACAGTCACCGCGTGGTGACATTCCCTACCTCCGCCTCCTCCTGTGGCTCCGACTCGCTCTGCCCCATAGCCGTGGAGGGGCTTTGCCCATGCAGAAATCTGCCAAAAAAAGGGAAAATGGTAAAAATACGTAAGCGAAGCGTGGGGACACACAGGTGACACCGGTTGTGACAATGAGGTGACAACGAGGTGACATACCCCAGGAGGGTGAATTCTGGTTGGGGGTGACTCTGTCCCAATTGGGAGTACGGGGGTTGTGGCAGGGAGGACATGGGGTGTCCCCAGAGTGTCCCCAGAGGGTCCCCAAGGTGTCCCCAGAGGGTCCCCAGGGTGTCACCAGAGTGTCCCCAAGAGAGTCCCCATGGGGTGGCACGGAGCAGCTGCTCGAGGACTTTCGTGTCCCCTCCAGGAGGAAGCCCAGGGAGGAAATGTCACCAGCGTTGCGACAGCCACCGCCGTCCCAGCGTCACCCCAGTGTCACCCTCCCAGCACCCAAAGGGGACAACAGTGCCACCCCCGCGGTGTCCCTGTCCCCCCCCCGTCCTTCCCAAGGACACCCCCCCCGGGGGCAGTGGCGGTGCCATGGGCGCGGGGACGTCACCGAGGGTTGGCACGTGTCACCCGCTGCCACCGCAGCCACTGGGAAGGGGGGGTG
>WBMW01001901.1:1693428-1741062 GCA_013396635.1 Penelope pileata | reverse complement strand
CAGAGGGTTCTGGCGGGGCGGCCGTGGGCGCGCGCTCGGTCCGTGCCTCCTCAGCGCTGGCAGCCGCTGCGGGCGGGCTGGGGCGGAGGAGCGCACGGAGGTGAACGCACTGCCAGGCATGCCGGTGTCCGGCTCCGGGGCCGATACCGAGCGCTCACCGATAGCATCCGCAGCTCTCGCAGCGGCTCTTTCCCGTCTTCTCGTAGGGTTCGCTTGAGAACCCTCCTGTGAGGAAGGGAGCAGGGTGCTCGCTGTGTCCTCAGCCCCTGGGCTAGATGGAGAAGCCAGCCTCTGCAGAGGAACGGGTGCTTTGCACTGTGCCAGAGACCAGGGGCCGTCTCCCCTCAGGGAGAGGCGTGGAGAGCCGTCCTTACCCCAGGGACGTGCCTGCCCGGGGTGCATGGTGTGAATGCACAAAGGCTGTGTGGTGAGAGTGCAGGGAGCTGCTAGTTCTGGCACACGCACAAAAAAAACCCCATTACAGACCTGTAAAACAGCAACAAGCTCTCAGGATAATGCATCTGAATTGGCAGCGGGCTCGTTATTAAGCGTGGCCAGTTCTGAAAGTGCTGCCTGGTAGAACTGCAGGGGAGTCAAGGGGCAAGAAGCTATCCAGGACCGATAAGGGCCTTCCTGAGAGAGATCCCTTCACTAGGCTGAGAGACCGGAGCCTGGAGCAAGCAGCGTGCAGGGGTGGAAGGGATGTGGCGTGAGACAGCCAGGGTGGGTAGCAGTCTTCTGAGTGGGAACACGTTCATTAGAAAATCATAAATACTTAAAATACCAGCCCTTATGGGCTCTTGCTGGGAGTGCTTAAGTTTGTGGTCACTAAATTGTTGACCATAACAAATAATGAAGTTTATAAACATTTGCTCGGAGCAAAACACTGTGTTTTAGTTGTGGAGCGGCTCCTACAAGCTGCAGCTGGTGCTGGGGAGCTGTTGGGCTGACCCTGCAAGTGAGCTGAGGTACAACTTGAATAGCCTCAACAGACTAAAAAACATTGATGTTTTAGGAATTATCTTCAAACTGGAAGCTTACAGAACACAGCAGCCTTTGCTGCCGGTGTTCTGTTCAGGAGCAAATTTATACCTTGGTTGTTGCGTTATGTATTTTAGAAATCATTAAATAAAAAGCAAAATCAAATCCTGCAGAAAGATTTATTTCCGCTTTCACAGTGAAGTGAGTAATATCCTGTAGTAGTATAATAGCCTGGTTTGAGAACACAGTTATTCTGGGAGTAGAAGCTTAAATGTGTTCCATCAGCTGAAAGCAGAGGGATGTTGAAATTAGGGCCTAATCTATAGCAGTGCAAAATATGGAAGACCGCTTTAGGATTTGAGACATCATGGTTTCAACTCAGGAAAGTTTTTTCCCTTTTGGATGTATTGTCTGTACATGGGGACTAAAATGCAGCCATAGGGTTTTTCTTTCTAATCTGCTTTTGGGCTCCCTGGAGCAGGCGTAATGTTACTTACGGGTTACAGTGTGATAAATAAGGCTGCACCACTGCTTGTTTACCTGCATGGGGCCTGGAGAAGAGCAGTGCTGGTGTTTGGGCTTTCCTGTGCGGTGACTTTGCTTTAACTGGATTGCCCTCTCCTGCTAATTAATAGATGAGACGTGACTTCAGGAGGAAGCTTGTTCTCTTAAGACATTGCTGAGAAAGGTAGTTTTTTCCCTGTAATTGACTTTTTTTTTTTTTTCCTCATCTTTCCAAATCTGCTTCTGTTGCTGATTGCTGGCTCTGTTGGAGAAAGCCACGTGAAGCTGTTTTGCACTGATCAGAGAATTACTGTAGCAGGAACTAAAGACGTTGATAGGGGGAGAGCAGTCCTGAAGGGCTTCGGAAGAAAGAGATGGAATTCAGCTTAGTAGCGTCCAAAAAAAAATCTTGCCATAGAAGAGGTGAAAAATAAGGCCGTAAAAGAACAAAGGTAAAAAGAACATGTGAAAGCACTTAGTTCTCATAATGTTACCCTTTCCCATGAGGAGACGTTTTGAATGGATTTCATGGTAATGTTTCTCATATGTTAACCATAGATTTGGGCAGTAAGCTTTACTTTTCCTCTAAGCCTTTAACAGAGATGATTGATTTATTAGCTTTGATAGAAGTATATAATTACTTTCAAACTTTGAAATACGTAATAAGCACCTCAGATAATTAGTAAGCATGCAGCTATCTGTCTTCAAAGTGATCAATGGAATTAATTTGGGTTGGTAACCATGGCTATTTTCTTGTTCAGTGACCATATGGTATTTCTGAGTTTAGTGTGACTTCCTGTGAGCAGCTTTTACAAAGTCAGCTGTGCTTTGGTGTGAAGTGCAATGAAAATTAAACACTCCTGGAAGGTGTGAAAATGNGGTTGTTTTTCTGCCCTAAAAAAAGCAGGTTGCTTTGTGGTGTAAGAGTGGCTTGTAGCCTCTAAACTGTATGTTCAGTGAGAACATAGTGCTAAAATAGTCAAAACTTCCAACTCCTGCATGCTCGACACTGAAGTTTTTAATCAAAATAACTTGACAGATTGTTGTTCTGTTGTAAACAAAATTTGTTTTAGCTGTACGGTAGAAGTGAATGCCGTATTACAGAAACTTACTCTTTTGAAGGGACCTCACTTACGTGAGGTGTAATACATCCATGCTGCTGTTGCATGAGTCCCAATGTTAATAGAACAGCAACGTGAAATTTCCATCTGAATTTTGATCTTAAGGCTTACAGTAGTCAAAGGCATACATTCATCAATCAAATAATTTTTGGAACACCAAATGCTGCAAGTCAAGTGCACGGTGCAGCTGCCTTGGTGGAAGCTGGAATAATGGAGAAGATGCCTTGGTTAGAAAAGCTGTGTGTGAAGGAACTTTATGGTAATAAAAGGGGGATTCTTTAAGCTATCCTCTGTCTGTGTGTATTACTAGCAACTTAACTTTCTCTGTGGGAGATTCTCTAGCATGCGATGTTGAGAGAAATAACTCTGGTTGCGAGGTTGTGGGGAAGGAGAACTGGAGTCGTGCGGTGGTATGGGAGGGAGAAGATCTGAAAGCAGAAGCAGAGAGACTTGGATGAACAGGGCAAAGAAAAGCAAGGAAGGGTGCTGGGGATGGAATGAGGAAAGCAGGGATCCCCCTAAAGCTTGCTGGTGGAAATGTGGAATAGCATAGACCTTAGAGAATAAAGGTCTGTGGGAGGGAGGGTGGCACTGAAGGGGGACAGAGAAGCTGGTTGGTGGAGAGGCAGGTAAGTGCCTGAAATATAGGTACAAACAGATCTGAATGCAGTGATGTGCTCCAGAAGAACTGGCTCCTGTAAGGTGCACGGTCTTGGAGGTAAGAACAGGAGCATGTGAAACATGCTGTTGTGAGAGGAAGCTGGAGTGCTGAGGTGGGGAGCTGCAGGCCTTGTGACATGGGGACGGCAGGTGATGCGGCCCAAAGAGATGGGTGCCCTTGGGAGTGGCACAGTGCTGCACTGGGTGTCCTTGTGTGCAGAGCCCAGGGTGGTGGTCACTGTGTGCTCAGTTCTCAAAAGCTGTGAATGAGCTACTTCTGCCCCATTTTCTTACTCCTCCCTCCATGTATTTCTGTAGTGAAGGTGCACTTTGTTTGACTGATGTATTCAGCCTCTGTCTGGCAATTGTTTGCCTTCTGTTTGCAAGTATCTGAGGAAAGGTCTTGCTGTGTGTCCTGATCTATAGCACCGAGTTGTTTTTGTAGAGACAGACAAACGCAGCATGATAAAACCATCCTTGCGCTGTCTCTAGCACAACACAGTTCTTGTGCTTTTGTAGCACAAATTAATAAAAATGACTAAATTAAGCCATAACTGCTAGCAGATGTGTGCAGTGTTTTATTCTTGTATAGTCTGTCCTTGTTAATGATCTTGACATGCGGATAAATGGTAAGAAGCTTTAATTGGAGGAAATGTATTCTTGTCATTTGAAAACATTTACGTTCCAGGCTATAGAGTGCATTCTAAGCAATAGTTCTTCCTTGTGCAGAGCCACGGTGCTTAGAATTCAACTGCTGTTATTCCCGTATTGCTGAGGATCTCTGGCCTCTATAGCTTTAGTTCTTTATCTCCTATCTTTGTGTAACTAAGGTTGGGCAAGGGCTGTGAACAGGCTTCTGTTGTAGACTTCCTGATATTTCTCCATGCCGCTGCCATCCGTACCTGTGATAAGGCATGCCTGTTGGAGCTGGAGGAAGGCGAAAATCTCAAAGGCAGTCGGTTTTATTGCCACAGCTAATGCTGTGGTTGTTGCTTGCTTTCCCAAAGTATCCCGTTGGTTGCCTTCCTAGGCGTTTTGAAGAGAGTAATGACGAGCAGTGTTTCAAGTTTGAACGTTCCAAGCACACTGTAATTGTCTTCTTATGACTTGTACTTGTTTAATCAATGAGTATGCTTTAAAAATATTTTAGACATAATATGACTAATGTAAGAAATTGATTCTTTCTGTGTGCATCTCTTCAAAGCTTCTGAACCAGTTTCAAATTTAGCTGTATGTGCAACGTACAAATTTTTATGTTTTTAGCTTATACCAGAGGCAAATGGATCTCCCCGTGTTCACACTGCCTTTCATGAAGTGCCTGTTGTGATTAAATATTTATATACAGGATGGAGCATCCAGAGTGAGATGAGAGAAGATGCATTTTGTAAACACAAAATCCATTCTGCCTGGAATGTGAGTGGAATGATGCAGCTCAGATTACAGTTGTGCTGCAGGGGAGTGCTGGCATTTTTTCTTGTGGGGCCTCATCCTTGCTTTTCTGCGTTATGCACATTCCTGTTAATTGTGAGACTTGGTGGGCGCTTAGTGCCTGGAGCTCAGGATGCTTCTAGACTTGAAGTGAGGCTAAAAGAATCTAAGAATCTTTTCACGTTTCTCTTCTTTGAAAGTAGCTACTGTGCTCTGCACCGTGGCTGATGGGAGCCACTTCGGAAGATAAAAATGTTTCATATTGTGATACCCATGCTGGGTATTTCAGTATTGAAATACCATGCTGGGCAATGGTTCCTGAAGTCACATGAGAACATGGTCTCATGCAGATAGCTTTGGGTGGGAGGAAGGAAGGAGGGGGATTTTGGGAACCAAGAGTCATTAATTAAAAATTGCCGCAGTTATGATGTTTTGAGCTTAGAAAATTACAGAGTACCATGCCACATAGTTTGAATATCTAAGTGAAAATATTTTCTTTAATATGTATGCCGTTCAAAATAATTATATAAAGCTGAAGGGAATTCTTTTTCCTGTTGGAATAAACTTTACCCTAGTCTTAAACATGTGTTCTCACTTATTTTTGATAGCTTCTTTAATACCATAAAAAGTTCCAGCAGGTATTGCAAGAATTCAGTAACTTAATCTTAACTCTTTGAAGTTAAATCATGTGAAATGTATGTCATGCTGATGCCTTTGTAAAAGCATAATAGAATTTGAACAAATCATTATTAAAATTGAACCTAAAATCATTAATATAGCTTAGAACTCACTTCAGTGAAAGTAAAGTCTGGGGCTCTAAAAGTAGAAATGTGGTGGTTCTGACTTAGTCTTGTATTAGTGAAAAGTTATAGTTGGGAACAGAAAACGTAGAATTTACATCAAAGCTTTTGGAGAATTTTTTTTTTTTTTAAAAAAGGTGGTATTTGTAAATGTATCATTGTATGATGATGTTTGGACATTACTTTCTTCACCGACTGTAGAGCTGTGGTTGGCCCTTCCAGGGACAGCTGCTGACCTGTTGGGTCAGGAACTTTTTCCCTGCTTCATCTGCTGTTAGGCAAAGCCAGTTTGAGGTCCGCTGCAAACTCAGTGCTTTGGCAACTTGTTCTCTGTTAAAAAATGGTGGAGATGGCATCAGTGGGAAAACAATTACTTGCTTTGTGAGGGGTGCTGTCGAGTTATGACTAAGTATATTGATTTGCCCAGCCAACATAAACTCCAGACAGAGTTTTTTTCCATGGCCTTTCCACAAGAGGGTCACGTGGCTGTTTGTTACTGCCCTGAATATTGGGCTCTACAAACCAAAGTGCTTTACAGAGAGGTTTTAAAAAACAGTTTTTTGGAAACAGATTTTCATCACCAATGGGTAAAGAAGGTGGATGTGGCGGGGGCTTGGCCCTCTCTTCTCAAAATCTCTTACTTTGCAGAAGCTCTTCAACTTTTGTCACAGCTTTACTGGTAACATATGCAATACAGAGATTATTAATTTTCAGAAATATATGAACTACTGTTTTTTCTAGGCAGGAGAGACTCAATTCTGTTTGCCTGTGCCAAACATGTTTTTGTTTTTGTTGTCATCTTTTCCTCTAACCCTCAAAGGTGATTCAAATATACTGTTTCAAGTTTCTTGCTCCATTTGTAACTTAGGCTGCTAAATCTGTAAAGATGACAATCTGAAGCTATAATAATTGCATACTTGAGGGTTCTTGTTTTTGAGGCCCACCAATAGTTAACAGAGCTCCCACTTGCTTGTCCATGCTTCTATTCAGTGTTGCCCCTTCCCTTTGAGGGAAAGAGTAGGTGGTCAGAGGTAAAATTAAGCAGACTGGTAACAGTGGGTCTGAATGATACCTGACATGAGCATGCTGCCTTGCTTTTCACAGCTTAATGCCAGCTGTTTTTGTGAACCCTGTTAAGAGGATGTTCTGTGGTATCTCCTTTGCCTTTACTGGAAACTTGTACTGGTGTTTTTGTTGCAAACTTTCTCTACTATGTCACAGCTCTAACTAATCAGAATGACCAGGGTGGAGTAGAAAACAAATACAGTAAGCAAAAAGATTGAGCAAAGTAAATCTTTATTTTGGTAGTTCTTATTAAGAAGCGTTTATCTCTTATGTGTGAGCTGCTTCTGGGTAGTCTGTGGCAATGGCCTGGTTAGTGTCACAAACATGGGCAAAAGCAAGCACTCATGTTTATTGCATGGGAAGAACAGTGGGTGCAGCAACTTTGGTTCATTTCTTAATTTCTTCTTTTTCATTTCACTGAGAAAATGTAGCACTTAACCATGTCTAGACAAGCTTCCTAAAACTCTCATCTATAATTTACAAGCCAGGTAGTTTAGCTGTAGGTATGGCTGCCATGTGCAGCACCTGTGATCTAGCGGGGGTAATGTTCTAGGTTGCAATGGCAGCACTCGTATACATTGCTGATTTGTATTTCCCAACAACAGTACACAAGCCCCACAATGTGGTCTTGCTTCCTACTCTGCAAATTCTTGATGCTGATATCCTCATGGCCAAAGGCCACGCAATTTGCTAAGCCAGCAAAAACTACTTGCTTAGGTTAGCTTTCTGCTTAGCAAGTTGGGTGAGCTCTGCATGTGATCAGATGCACGCTGTGGTGGTGGGTACAGCTTCCCTGGAGCAGGAGGTGAAAGACCTCGGTTCAGCGTTTGTGAACTAGTTAGATCTAACTAGTTAGTTAGATCTCTTCCATTTGTAACTTAAGGCTTGATTTTCCCTATTTACCAAATTGGACTCGTAATAACTGGAGTTAGAGATGATGCTGGGTGTTTACTAAATTAGGGTGCAGATAACTAATAGCAGAGCTGAGTGGTGAAAATGCTTGGTTGCAACCTTTATGGTTAGTTTGGGTGAATTTCTTCCCAAACCAGAAAAAAAATGTTTCTGGTTACATAATTGAATGAAAGTACAGATTTTCTCTATAAACTTAGTTAAGAGCACATGTTGGCTGAGGTCATAGTTCTGACACAGAGGTAGAGGTAGGTTAAACAACTCTTAAATGAAGATTGAAAGGCAAATGTGGTTAAATGATAGATAGTGCATGACAAATAATAATGCATGATGCAAAGGCATTTCTGTATAACATGTAAAAATGGACTGGTTATTAGTATATTCCTGTCTTCAGATGCTGTTTTTTCTATACAGCTGTCTCTGTTCACCGTGTTCGATACTCAGGGCAACACCTCCTGCTTACTGCCGTTCAAGGGCGTGAGATAGTGTACTTCTAGAATAGCTTGTGTGATGATGAGAGGAAAAAGGAAGAGGCCTTACTTCTGTGTAAAGAAATATAGTTCTCAGCATCATATGTTACATGTTTAGTGCACTTCTTGCTTCTGATTTATCTTTATTGCAGGGTAAACTGCAATTACACTGGACTCTAGAAACAGAAGTAGATGAACTTTCCTTGGACAGGAAGGAATAATTAAGAACACTTATAAAAGTGCTTATCTGAAAAGCAGGTGAAATTAAACCAAGGTTATTCTGTTTCACCTGGTTGCAGAAGCATTATTAGTTTCTGTATGAACAGATGAAGCTCTTTAAAGAAGAGTTGGGGGGAAGCAAAGGCAGTACCTTCAAGGAGGTCAGGTGGAAAAGAACTACCAGTGAACTGGAGACTGTGAAACCATTGCAATGCATGTGAACTATTTCGTAAGTTTTTATAGTCAAAAGAGTACAAAGGTTGTAAATAAATTTTCTTAAAACCAAACTGACAAACAGTCAAATATCCTTTTGCGATACGCTGTCAAGTCTTGTGGCTTTGGAAGAAACTAATATGTTTTCAGTTTGAGGCTATCCTAATGATATTGTCTGTTTGGAAAAGCAATGAAATGTTTCTCTAAACACTGTAAAGTTCGTGAAAAACCTTGGTTTTGTGGATTGCTGTCAGACCAGAAGGTTGTCTAAACTGAATGGTCTCTGCAGGGTTCTGTTACTATTTTTGACTTAAGTGAAAAGTTAAGGCAATGCAGTATTAACAGCAGATGGTACCAAGCTGAGAGTCACTGCACAGGTGTTGGGAAACACAGTTTGGGTTCAGAATTATTTGAAGAAACTGGAAAAGTGGTCTGATAGAAACATTTGGCTTTCAGGTAAGGACAAGACTCAGGGTCCTCTGTTTATTGTTGGTCTCTGTACAAGCACACGCGGGAGGAATAAACAAGTTTTGTGTGATGGATTTGGGGAATGGTGTAGTTAAACTGGATGTGATTCTGTTACCATAAACGTTGCAAACAAGTCAAATACACTGAAATACACAAGCAGGATAACTTTCCATAAATGATGTGACAGTTCTTCATTCTACGTTTAGGCATGCCATGTCAGGAAAAGCTGGATGGCATGGAGAGTGTATAGATGGAAATAAAGAGAACATTGTCTTGAAAATATTGTTTTTATTAAACATATATAAGAACAGTTTATTTTAAATAACAGAAGAATACAGGGAGAAGGAAGAGCTGTGTTCAAGTGAAATATAAAAAGGAGGAAAAAAAAGTGTTCGCTACAGCTGTTCTGAAGACAGAACCATCAGTAATGGGTTTAAACTGCAACAAAGATGTGTAAATGGACACTAGAAAAACCATGGATCACTGGAACAGATTGGTTAGAGAGACTGTGGTATTTCCATTTTCAGAGTGCCTTTTAAGGCATGGATTAACTGTGTCTAGACCATGCTTTTCTAATCCAGTTCTGAAAGGCTGGATTAGATGATTTATTGAGCTTCTTTCCAACCACTATTTTATAGCACTAGAAAATCCTAGAATAGTTTCTAGAAAGCTGGGCCATACAAATTAGAGATATCAAAGTGGTTAATAGCATTGGGTTGTGAATCGCTTTCTCATTTTGTGCTAATGGGTCTTGCTATCAAAATAGCACATCTGTACTTCCTCGTTTCCACTCCCAACCCTTCAAAGAAAAATAGTATTGTGTAATGGGGAAAATACTTTTATGAATCTTCTGGCTCACTTCCACTTTGTGACTGTAAATATCTTCTAACTGATATGCTAAGCACGTACCAGTGGCTACAAACTTCCAGAATAATCTTTCTTTGATAGCTTCATATGAAATTTTGGGGACGAGGGTGAAATTACACTCGTGAACCCCCATGGTAAGTTTGATATCAAACTCTGAGATTTCAGACTGCTTTACTCATTACTCTGAGTTAGAATTGAGATATGAAATAAAATGTTCCCTCATTAGCAGATAGCAGCCTTTATCTTGCCTGCCCTTTTTCCTAAAACTAGCAATTAAGATGCACAAATAAGAGGCAATGTAGTCTGGCAGCAGGAACTTGGGCCTAGGGAGACAGAACTGTCAGCATCTTAATCTTAGATATGGCATTGAATTACGACGTGCTGAAGGGCATGTTTAATTCCTGGCCCTATTTTCCATGCTCAGTGTGTAGTGCTCTAAGGATTAATTTTTTTTATGTAGCTGCAGACATGAAAATTCTTCAGGCACGTATCTCTTTTTTGCATTAAAAGCTAGTATGTAAGCCCAAGTGTTTTTTCATTCTTGGATTCTGAAGTTCTTTGGCTTCTTATGTTTCAGTATCTTTAGGTTACAGAAGAAGGAGTTAACGTTTTAGTAGCTTAAAAATACCCATCACAGTAGAATTATCGTTCATGTTTCTCTTAACCTTTGTATATGGAAAATGCAGTCTCTTCTTCCTTTGCTCTGTTCCTCCCCACTACTGCTGAAGGTGTCTCCTGTCTTGAAGAGTTCCAAGGTCTGGCTCAGTTGCTTGGCTTCCTTCAAGATGTGTATGGGTGCATAAAGCTTGCAGAATTTAAATTTTCTTGCAAGCCGAGTTATATTGTATTGCCTAGCCTTTCTAGGTGAGGAGACTGTGTCAGCATAAACTGATGTGACTTGTAGTGTTGGTACAGCAATAAAACCTTCCAATGATTTTCTTAATCTCAAGTTCCCTGTGAGGCTGGGGAGCATGCTGGCATGACTTAATTCTGTTTTGACAATCCAGTGGTGTTTGAAAGGGTGTGTGGGGTCTTTTGGGCAATGAAATACCATTTTAAAAACTGGTAGCATCAGCCTGAAGTCCCACTGGGTTTCTTCCTGCAGGTGTGGGTTTTAAGCTTGGCCTCTGCTGACGTTTGCATTTAAATTTATTATTACGGTGTCACCATACAGGGTTTATAGTTCCTTCAGTGAAAGAACTGGCATCATATTTTAAAAGGTTATGTTGAAGTCTGGTTTCCACAGCACAAGTTGCCATGGATATGTCAGGATCTTAATATTTGTTTACAGAGGGATGAAGGAGAGAAGGTTCATGCTAGGTATTTTCAAATTAATGTTCCGCATCCAAATGATGCTGTTCTCATTGGGAGTTACCTGACCAGTGGACATAAATTCTGCTGTCTGCTTTGGAAATGAATTAAGTTCATTCTGGAGTGAGTTAATGCAGAAACGTCTGTGTATATTTTTATTTTGTATTAGCTTTTTAGTTGTGCAGGTGTGTTTCTAGGTTGCTTTTTTTCCTCTGCAGTGAAATAAGTCTCCTTGTTGTGTGCCCTGCAGCACTTTGGAGCCATGTCAATCAGCACTGGAATAGGTAGACATGCAGAGCTCAGGAACTAAGGAATGCAGTATTGCCACTGCAAAACCTGCTGTATTTTGTGCATCTTCATGAAGGAAGGAAAGGTCCAAGATTTCCTGTAATCTGGAAAAAGGAGGTGATTTTTGTCTGGCTAAGACCTGGCATAGCAAGGATGCTGAACCATAGATCTGCATACGTAGGTTAAGTGGCTGGGAGAGACTTCTTACCTAACACAGCACTCAAAGTATGTTTCTGGTCTATTCTTTGCCTTTTTAACTATCTGCTTAGTTTCTTCCTTGCTCCTGTTTTACTTTTCTCCTCTTCCAAAATAAGGATCGTAAGGATGAATGTGCTCATGCAGCCACTCAAATCTTGATCCGGAGATGTGGCATGCTGACTTCCAAGCCCATGCAAACTACCTGCACAGCGTGCTGCTGCCTGCCACTAAGGAAAGTGTGTGATTAAAATGAGTCAAATGGTGACTCGCTCATCTCCTGGGTTACACTGGAAGAAGCGTGGGGCTCATTTTCTTCAGTTTTCAAACATGCCTGCCCATCTTTGTTACAGTGAAGATACAAGTAGACTAAATACGGCAAATATCATATTCTAAGCTCTACAGACCTTAAGAATATGGCTAACAACTCCTACAGGACACACGGTTAGTTTTCTTGTCAGAAACAGCTGAAAGAAAAGCCAAAAGTCAAGGGGCAACCTAGTGGAAAAGAGTGAGAAGGTGGATGTCCCCATGTGGATGATTAGGGAAGAGGGGCATGTATGAAAGAGGTAGCCCTGTAAAAGATAGTTGATCATTTAAAGGAGGCAAATAAACAATTAGCAGCAGTTTTCTTAGTAAAATTGAGTCTTGTATACATGCCATGAATCAACTTATCGTTCTGGAACTCCACTGTCACAACGGCTTTATCCCGTCCCACTTCATCTACAAAGGAAAGTTTCTTTAGGGGCAGAAACTTGGATGTGACCTTCTGTCACCAGTCCAGCTCAGTGCTGAGCACCAGTCCCTTCCCACGGTAGCTCAGCTGAAAACGTTTTAAAGGTCTCTCAGGTGTAAAGCTTATTAAAGGTATTTTTGACAAGTGTAATAGTCTTGTACCTTGTGTGTACCATAATCCCAAAATGCTTCTACAAAGAGCATCTAGTGTATTTTAAAGTGTGTAAATAAAATACCCTCAGTGTGCTAATTTTAGTGTGGTACATCTGAACTGAGTTTCCAAACTGAGAAAACCTGTTCTATGGATTTGGTATCCATAGCAATAGCTAGAGAGGTGCCTGTCTGAAGTGGTAATTAGAGAGATGTGTTTAATAGAAGAGCTTGCTTTACTTGTATAAATGTAGCACAAAATATCTTGAGTGATTCATCAAGATAAATACCACTTAGCAGTCACCACCATTAAATATCTTCAGTTTGCGTTCAGAGTCTGAAATGTGTATTCTGTGCTTCCTGTACGTGATTGGAGATGCCATTTATAGGGTCCTTCCTCTGAGCCAAACACCCAATCCCTGGTGTGAGGGGAAAGCTTTATCTCGCAACGCAGCCAGGCAAGCTGTAGTCTGTTTTTTTTCTTGGGCAAAGTTCAAATTCTTTGGAAAGAAGGTGGATATGAAGTGGGAGAGCTTTTATTACATGTCTAGGATTAAATGAAGTTGCTAGAATGATCATTGGAATTACTGAGAAACGCAACTTTCTGGCTTTGCATTTTGAATATGCGAAGTATGGCATGAGTATAGTATGGTACGGCATGGCTGTAATATCGTCCCCTTGCTTGCTGTAATATCGTCCGTATCTCACAAACGTGCTCATTCAGCAGGCTGTTTAAAAATGGAGGATTAATGCTTTGTGCAGTCTGCTTAATTCAAGATTCTAGGTGATGTTTCAACAACGCCAAACTTCTGCTGCTAATCACCAGCAACTAGATGCTCTTGGGTAGCCTGCTTCTTTGGCAGTTGAAGCTCAAGTTCTGGATAAAGCCTTTTTGTGTTACTTTTTTTCCTAATCATCCCATATGTCTATTTTCCATATTTGGAAAGGGTGCTGTAATGACAAAAGCTACTTGGGCTAGTGACAGGGGAGGAAAACCCATAGAGCTGCATACATCTGCTGGATTACCTCATTTTCCACCAGTCCCCTTGGCCAGCCCCAGCAGCTAGCTAGCTTCCAAAGCTAACGCCACCAGCCCTCAGGAACGTGAATATTCACAGAGCACTGTCCCTTCAATATTCTCAGATTCCCTTTAACGTATGGTGAAAAGTCTCAAATGCGAAGAACCATGGGAAGGAAGAAATCCTAAATACGAACTCACTGTTTCTTCCTTATTCCAAGGGGGTTACAGCTCCTGCGTGCATGTTGATATGAGGGCAGCTGAGCAGCCACCTTGTTCTTTAGCTGTGCATGTCTCCATATTGCTGTTGTGGAGCAGCTCACGTGATACGATGCGTGTTTTGAACCAGCTACAGAAGTAGATCAAGCCATAGAGTGAGAGTGCCAGATCTATGTAAAGCATTACATTCTGCTTTGCTGGGGAAGACTTAATACCTCAGTATGTTCACAAGTGATTTCCTATCTCATGTGAGAAACAAGCTTCTTCTATGAGCCATAAAAATCAGTCTTTAATATTCTGAATTTGCGACTTAATTCTTCAGTGTTGTTGATTCTCAGTAATCTGCTTTTGATGTGATCCTTTTCCTACAGGAGGGGGATGAACATGGATTCCTGGTTTGTATATTTGCTTTTGGTCCCCAACAACAGGCTAGGTTTCAAACCTGCCTCAAGTTCTCTGTCTTGCAGACAGGATGTGGCAGCCTTCAGAAAGCTGGTGATTTGCACTTCTGTGCTACTTTGTGCAAACAGAACTTGGTAGGGGGAACTGTTGTTGCAGAGATGTGTTGTTCTTGATCTCTGTGGGTATTGCTTGTTTAATCCAGATGCTTCTTATTAATCCTCTGTGCCGAATGCCTGAAATAAATTAAGATATGTGGGTATGCTCAGTTTAATAAGTGAAGGTATTTTTGCATCTATCTGAGGTTTCAAAAGGGGACCTCTTTACTTTTGTGTGTGACGACAGCTCTGTAAGGCTGCCAAGTTTTGAGAAAATTCATGCTTAGAAATGGTATTTTTATAGTTAGTTTCTTGAAGGGGTGTGGTTGAATTCATATTGCTCAGTCTGTCCTCTCCTATGTAAGTTACTTATTTCTCATGGGTGGGATAAATGTTGTCTTGATTCTCTTTTCTTAAAATGGCAAAGAACAGGTGTGTAGATTTACAGAAGGAGGATTGAAAAATTGTTCTTCCCATACTTTTCCATTCACATTTGAATAGCTGTGCTACTTAATCATGTTGGCAGTTGCTTTCAGAGACAATTTAGTTGAAATTTTGAGAAAATTCTTTGCTTTTGATGTGATAGCCATCATCAATAATCCTCAAGGCATGATCAAAGCACTGAGTCCTAAGGCCTCAAATTCCTTTACGTTTTTTGTGAAACACCACTATAGTAGTCCAGAGTCTCCATTTTGCTGTATTACTCTGTTCTCCTCCTTTTGAGATTATCATAAAACCATTTCACCTACTTAGTACTGGAATTTAGTGTTCTAATTTCTGGGTGAGGAGGCAGAAAAACAACAAAACACAAACCTCTAAAACAGACAAAATTTGATTTCTGTAAGCAGGTGATGATATGCAACCATTTGAAAAGAGGAACTTTTAAAATGTTTATCTCAATTTCCCAATGTGCTAGAAAGGAGCACTTCTATATAGGTACTTCTTCACACTTCTGAAAGTGTGGTGAGAATGTTGGTGTTTGTAAGTAAAAGAAAAAAAAATTTGAACTTTAAAATGAAAGCAGTTTATTTGGAATTGATGTTATAAAGCCTAATTCCTTGATAACCAGTACCATATAATCTTTTATTTCTTGTTAGATACCAGATTTTATGTATTCTAGTGAATACGTTGCTTTTTAAATGATTGGGTCGCAATTTGCATGCTAGATATTGCCTCCCAAGTAGGAGGCTGAGTTTTTCTTAGGTGTTCTAAGTATTTGTGGTAAATTCCTGGGTAAAGATGATGTGTGGATGTATGTGTTAGGGATGGCTGTTGGAAAATTCATTCTAGAGGTTTAAGTACGCATAGCTCTGGAAGTGCACAGACTGCTTGTTCACTGCAGTCCTGGGGAGGGTTGTTACGCACCAACTCTAGCATTGTTGTGAGCAAAGAAACAGTTAACTTCTGAATTGTAATAGTCTTGAGAAGAACACTGGAATCTGAACAGACACAAGGATGGTGTGCATTCTAACGTCTCATATTGAGCAAGAGACTCTGGCTTGCCTTGATTCTACATAGCTGTTAAGCTTTTATTTCTTTTTGTGATAGTCTAGCATCTGTCCCTAATTGTGTGGTAGAATGGTTTGAATGCCAGTTGGAAACAGGTGGTGCGTGTTGTCAATACTTTGAGGTACCAGTGATGGTTAATAGGGCTGTCATTGATAATTCTTCAGGCATTTTCAAAATTTTTGAGAAATACCTGCCAGCATGTATTGATTTTTCTTTTAACAGGATGTTGATATTGTTTGCTGTGGAGAGAACTGTGCACAAAGCATTCTAAAATGAATTTTGGGGGAGTATGTTGCTGAAGCATCAGTTCATTATAGATTGTGAAGCATGTATAAAAACAGCATAACTTGCTGACCTGACTGTAGTGGGTATTGATTACACCAGCAGCAGAATGTCATGACTTTTAGGTGAAAGACAGGTTTTATGAAGCATTTCATTTTGTATTCTCCGTTTCCCACCCAGAATATTCTTGTTTGTTGAATGTGTCATGTATATTTATGTAGAGGTACTTACATAATGCAGTGAAATCTTTTTGCTGCTCTCCAGACTAATGCTTTGGGAAAGCTTAAATTTCAGGCAGGATTTGTTTATTGTGCACTTTTTTTCGGACAGATGAAACCATCCCAGTTTGCAAGAACTTATCTTGTAGTGTAACATTAGCTCTGAGTCTTGAATCCGTTTGCAACAGAGTCTTGTGAACTTGCAACTAAAAGTGCATGGTTTCAGATGCACTGTAATTGAAGACTTTGGAGGCAATTAATTGGGCCTCCTTAATTAAATCTGTGGCTGAAACGCTCTCATAATTAAATCTTTTTAAAGTATTATCCATATCTCTGTACAATGTTGTGACTAATCTGTTCAGCAGGGTAAATGAGGATTGATACAGGCCTCTCTCTTGAGCAAAGTCTCTTGACCATTAGGCTAGCTAAAATAAATGTAGACATTTGGTTTTCATTAGTGTCGTAACTGAAACAAAAACACTTTAATGACTGATCCCAGAGTATTTTGAAGTTTGTGCAACTTTGCTGGGAAGGTATTTGAACTGTGGTATCAGTTGCAAGTTGGCCATACGCCAGTTTTTCCAAGCTGTTTCAAAGGGAGAGGTTGAGTTTGCATAGTGTTACAGAACAGGAGAACTTCGAGAGAGGGGAAATAGTTACAGGAAAACTTGTGCTGGTGGTATGGAACTGTCTGCTAAAAGGAGAGGGTGGCAATATTCATGCTGTAGTACAGGTTGCTACTTTGTTAAAGAGCTCTCTCAGTTCTTTGGGAAAAAGTACATTTTTAAGATTTAATGTTTTAAATAAAACAAAAAAAAAAACACTGACCAAGGAGTTTGTGGGTTTTTTTTTTTTGGTTTGGTTTGGTTTCTTTTTTGGATGGGTTTTTCTTAAATCAAATGTACAAAACGAGATCCTGCTTTTAAGGGAAAGAACTTAAGTTGCTTACAAGATCTAATTTCAAAAATACTTCTGGGAATAATACTTGAGTTGGTCTTTGGAGAGGATGGTAATAAAATCTAGTTTAATAATTAGCATGCAGACAGTCTTTGACAGATGAAAGAATGTGTAGCTTTATATTCATGGGTGAAGCTGGAGATTGCTTAAGGTGTCATAAAGTGAGGATTGCTTATTCTGTGTCGTGCTGCAGATGTTATCTCAGGAAAATCTGATGGAGCTGCTGATAACCTTCGATGTTTCAGGAGTCAGTCAGGTGTCCAGAGAGTGCTTTGTCAGGTTGGAACCACATCCCCGTGTTTGGCACAGGGTGCTGCTGGTGGTGCTTACCAAAGTTATCATAATTCTTGGTGCTTGTGGGTTTTTACTTGTGTGCTACTTGTGGGGTAAAGTGGCAATTAGAGTAAGACAAGATTACTTCATGTAGGCTATTAGGAACTTCTGGCAGCAGCAATAATAAAAAAAAAAAACCTAACCAGGTGGAATTACTGAATTGTCTGTCTGAACAGATGCAGATTTTGATGAGTGTATCACCCTAATATGTATAACTTCAGTGAAATGATTTAGTTGTAATTGAATGAAAGTATTCTGACAAAAATTTACCTATCATAAACAAGCAGCGATTTGTGAGTGGCTGAAAGTTGGGATTTTCATCCTGATTTTGCAAATACATTTAGGTTTTTATATTCGTCTTTTAATTGTAATCTTTTGTGTAGGTGTAGCTAAATTTGAACTTATGTCAACTTCTTGTAGGATCTTTTGCAACTGTTATTTTGTTCTGTCTGTTCTATTATTTGAACTTACAGTATCAGGAATACAGTGTATCCTTTCTTCACTGGCCTAAGGATTCTGTAACTTTTGGAAATCTTTGAACAGCGCTTTACAACATAAACTACATGCACAGTAGTAAAGTGGTCCTCTGTTGTTTTGATGGAGACTATTTGGAGCATGTCATAAAAGTGTTGTTTGAATGCCTGAATTAAATGTTTTGTTGGTGGGTTTTTTTTTTTTTTTTTTACAAATGTGAAATAATGCAGAGTTACTACTTTTCTGGCAAAAGTCTCAAAGTCAGTATGCTCTTCCTTCATATTCTATCTCTGTGATTCACGATTGTTTTGTGGCTTCACTGTTGGGATGCTGTAGCTGAATTATCCCTTCTGTTAAAGCTTATAAGGAATAGCTGCAATTCTGATACTGAGTTAAACATATGGGCAGTATTTTGTGTGTAGTACTGAAAACGTGTGCTTGCACCTTCCTGTTCTGTGCAAGGAAATAATGGAACAGATGCAAAAGCACATGTATGCAGTACCTTTAGTAGTTACAGGTTAGAAATCCAATAGCATCTGCATGTTTATTTTGGTTATTTTGGCTAGGCTGTGTAACAGTAAAAATCTTGACCTCTGTTTTGATCTTGTGGTCAAACTACCTGTTGAAGTTAAACTGGAGATACTTTGCCTGAATTGGAGATCTTTGGTAGTACTAGTTGCGTGTTGCTCAACACATGAGAAGGGTTTGAATCTGGAAGGACTGAATAGCTTTTCATAGCTCTATGGAAGGCAGAACTTCATTTTGTGATTATGAAACGCTGGAAACTTGTATATGATGTGGTGCTTTGAAATTGCTTCAGCCAGATTTCATTTTTTATAACTTTCTCCATTCTAATAGTCATTAGAGGATTTTAAAAAGTTATTATTTTTAGGAGCTTAAGTTTAGAACTTAATTTCTTGAGAATACTCAGTCAATATTTATTACTGTTTTGGCAGCACCATAATCTTTGTAGTAAAAGTAGATATTAACGTGGTGTTGGTACTGGCATGAAAAGAAACATCAAATCTACCCTGGGATATGAAAAGGTTTATTAATAAGGAGAGAGGTGTCCAGTATTCCTTTGCTATAACAATTTATTTGATTCTTTGTTTTTATACTCCTGTAGTTTAGGTAGAGTTGGCAGGGGACTAGGTAGGCTAAAATAAAGTCTTGATTTTAATAAGGCCTGTTGAAATGCCATGTCTATATA
Source organism: Penelope pileata (assembly GCA_013396635.1). Taxonomy (NCBI): domain Eukaryota; kingdom Metazoa; phylum Chordata; class Aves; order Galliformes; family Cracidae; genus Penelope; species Penelope pileata. Next base: position 1,721,961 of record WBMW01001901.1, on the reverse strand, counting down.
GGAAGAACAATGCTTTTGCAAGCACAGAGGAACAGAATAAAAGGGAAAAGAGTACAAAGTTGAAAAACTGAAGAAAAAGCAAGTTTAAGAAGTATATAGGTGTCTAGAGAGAATTTGCAAGAGAAAAATCTAAGTTTGGATGACACTTAATTGGCAGGAGCAGTTGATTCCCTTGAAGGTAGAGAGGTCTTGCAGAGAGATCTTGATAAATTGTAAGGTTGGGCAATCAGCAATTGCGTGAAATTTAACATGAGTAAATGCTGGGTTCTGCAACTGGGATGGGACAACTCTAGATATATGGACAGACTGGGGGACAAGAGGCTGGAGAGCTGCCTGATGGAAAGGAATGTGGGGCTGATAGCAAGTTGAATGTGAGCCAGCACTGTGCTCTGGCAGCCAGAAGGGCCAACCGTACCCTGGGGTGCAGCAGGCCCAGCACTGCCAGGTGAGGGGAGGGACTGTCCCGCTCTGGTCTGTGTGGCCTCACCTCCAGCGCTGTGTGCAGGGTTGGGTGCCGCAGTATAAGAAGGACACAAAACTATTCAAGAGCATCCAAAGGAGGGCTACAAAGATGGGGAAGGGTCTAGAGGGCAAGATGTATTAGGAGCGGCTGAGGTCCTTTGGTGTGCTCAGCCCTGAGCAGAGAAGGCTGAGGGGAGGCCTCATGGCGGCCTGCAGCTCCTCATGAGGGGAGCGGAGGGGCAGCGCTGAGCTCTGCTCTCTGGGGACAGTGACAGGGCCCAAGAGAACAGCATGGAGCTGTGTCAGGGGAGGGGCAGATGGGGGTTAGGAAAAGGTGCTTCACCAGAGGGCACGGAACAGGCTCCCCAGGGCAGTGGTCATGGCCCCACGCTGCTGGAGTTTGAGGAGCATTTGGATAACGCTCTCAGACACAGGATTTGAATTTTGGGTGGTCCTGTGTGGAGCCAGGAGTTGGACTCCGTGATCCTTGTGAGTCCCTTCCAACTCAATATGTTCTATGATTCTCGGAAAATAAGATGCACTCTCAATAGGAAGAGGCGTTTAAAGAATATAGAAATGGCTGAATTGAATCCAGGAATGTTCCACCTTGCTGCTTGCTAGCTAGTGGCTGGTGTCAGTGGCTGCCAGAAGCTCCAGCTGCTGCAGGAGGTGCTGTGCTGGGGAGAATCTCTGTGCTGGGGCATTTTTGTCTTAACAACTTAGGAGAGAGCTCCTCCTGGGTAAGTTTGGCTGTTGGAAAGGTTAAATACCTAGTCAGAGCTAGTCATCCAGGCTCCCTTTGTAATCAGTGAAGAAGGACTTGCACCTTTAAAATGTCCTGTTCAAGAACAGTGGTAAGAATAATGTTTCAGCAAACTGTTAAACTCTTCCTGTTCTGAGGGTGAAGTTACTCATTGCAAGTTCTTGTGTCTGTGCACTAGATCTACCTTTGAATCAGCTCAAGCATGCTAACGAGGGAGAAGTGCAACCTAGGGTGTTTCTTTGAGGAGAAAAGAATGGTCTTCGCTTCTCCTTGCCAATAGAAGCAGCTTGATTCGGGGCGGATGGACACTGGGGCTGGTGGGGTAGGAATAGGATTGGAATCTTATCATTAGGAATCTTATCACCTTAGAGAGACTGAAGTTATTTGTTACAGATTGAGCCAGATCCTAAAAAGCTTAACATATAAACGTCAGATTTGTATCTCTCTTCCAAGTCTCTGTCAGCGTTTACAGTATGAGCAGCTAAATGTTCTTGTCAACCATAAAAATGTGTAGTGCATGAAATCTTTCTGTACTCCATGGTTGGCATTGCATGGCAGTGAATTCTAAAGGCTGGTTGATTTCAAAGATATCAGGGTGCCAAATTTAGATTTTATTGCATGTTCCCTTGTTATGAGCAGACAACTTTGCTTCTGTTGTATTTCCCTCTGCTGTTAGGCCCCAACTGGGAGCAATATTCTTTCTAATGACTCTTGAGCATGGAGCTCCAGTAAGAGAAACATCTGTCTGTAATAAGATGTTGAGTTCTTTGTCATGCGTTGTGATTTCCACATGCCAGTTGCTGCTTTGGGGACTTCATCCAGCTGTACCCTGCTTGTAGGATCGTGAGATGTGGGGAAGAAAATGATGGCACTGTAAGCAAACACGAGATGCAGGCAGCTGATGGGGAGAATGGTATAAGGTGGACCTATAAAATGCAAATCTCATGAATGTGTGACCTTTAACTCTTTGAGACAACTAGGACTGTAATTCCCCATTTTGAGTAACCTCTTTGTGCACTTATTCTCATCAATTTTTTGTCATGTCCAATTCCATTTCTTTTTACAGTTTCTGTAGCTTCAGTGTCTTATGGTATTTTTTTTCCTCTTGCCTTCTGGGGAGATATAATCAGAATGGCAAAAGTGCTGCTTTATTAGGGAAAGGTAGGATGGAGGTTAGATGGAAATTCTGTGATTCCGAAAAAGTCAGCTTGTTCATTCTGGTAGAGCAGAGTAAAAGCAGAGGCTTGGAGAATGAAGCAACAGCATTGATTAGAACCTTGCTTTGATTGAAGAACGACCTGAGGAATCAGATGAGAAGAAAGATGTAGAGATCTTGGATGGCAGCTGCTTTTTGCCAGTACAATTATAGACTGTTAAGTGCTGCTCAAGTGAGACATTGTGTATCTAAAGGCCTGGAAGGGGAGAAGTTGAATGAAGTAGTTTTAAAAGGTAATTAAGTAATGAGGGTTACTTTTACTGAGTCTTTTATTTCCATTATTTTTCTCTTAATTATTGTCATTTCGGATCAGATAATGAACTGGTTATAAAACAGAAGAATTAAAAATTTTAAGCGTAGCACAGACGTGTGTCCTGCTGCAGAGGTGAGAACTTGATGAGTATCCTTGTCTGTTGGTGGGTGGGATGGAAGTTCAGTGGAAGCTGTGGCAGATGAGGTTCTGTAGGAGGGTGGGGTGCGCCTGAGGTTGCACCAGTGCCTAACTTAATCGCTGAGCATGTCCTTGGAAACAACCTAATCTGCGTGATTTGTGGATTTTTTTTCTCTTCCTCTTCTGTTTGCTTCATTGCTTGGGTAAGTAATGAAGGAAAGTCTGGAGTTGACTGTAGGAATGTTTACTTGAAATTTAGAATTAAACTGTTCTGTATTTGGCAAAAGGAAAAATACAGCTGCGTGGGTGAAGATACTGGCACATTTTGTTGGCAGAAATGGAAAACATACTTTTTTTAGGTGACAGAGCATGCAGTAGCATTTGCATGTAAAACTTGCATGTGCGTGCTTTTGTGCTTCCATGTTCACAGTACCCAGGGAAATGAAGGCAAAACAGCTTTAACCAGGCAGTGCCTGAATAGCAGGCTAGAAACAGTTCCCTTCTATGTTTCTAAGCCAAACAATTTAATAGTACCTCAAGATGAGAGAAATCTTTTTCTCTCACTGGCCTGGCAACTTTCTATGCTTGGCAGTTCTTTCAGTGTAGCAGTTTTCATTTGTGGCTCTCCTGCTGTTTTCATCCCAGTCCAGTGAAAGGACAAGAGGCAACAAGCACAAATTGAAATACAGGAAATTCCACTTAAATGAAAGAAAAAGCTTTATTACTGCGCGTGTGACTGAACAGTGGAACAGGTTGCTCAGAGAGGTCGCTAAGTCTTCGCTCTAGGAAACAGTGGAACTTGACTGGGCAGTGCCCTGAGCAGACTGCATTCAACCAGTCCGTAATTCTGCACTTCCCAGAAGTGAGTTCTTCTGATACAACCTCTGGAAGTGTGCAGCGGTGGGAATCTTCAAAATGGTGTGTTTTGCTTGGAAATATAGGAGGTGAGAATTTTGGGATGTTATTGAAGCATTGTCCCTTTAAAGATCTCTTCTTCGTTTCACTGGTTGTTTTCTTATGAAAATTGATGTCTTTGCAAAGTTTCCGTTCTGTAGAAACATGAGAAAGGTTTGTGCCTCTTACTGAGGGCTTTGGAAGCACAAAGCATGATTGTCTCCACCCATCTGTGTTGGTGTAACTCTTCATGTGTGGCGTAAGCCTTAATCGTTTAATTGCAAAACAGAACTACTGTGGGAAAAATAGCCTCTAACACCAGCTACTGCTACAAATTTACTTGTTTTGTAATGCAGGAATTGCAGTTTTGGGAGTATGATATAAATGGAATGGTTTGTTTGGACATAGGATATTTGGGTATATGCTTGCAAAATTCATTTTGTAGGGCCTCTGCCATAGCTCAGATTTAAAAACAAAAATAACTTTAAATCATGGACTTCAAATGTGAAACTTTCTGGTACAGTTAAAACAAAAAATCATAGTAAGGAACTTAGGGCTGGAATAATTTGCAAAAACAGGTGAAAACGTTCCTCACGGGGAAAACTGTCCGTTGTGTGGCAGTCATATGCTTTTCTCTGAAGAATCAGCTTTTGTCGTCCCTGGAGATTGTGAGAAATCCATTACATTGTGAGTTGGTTCAGCACAATTATTCCTGCAGTTCAGTCACAAAAACAGAAGTGCATATGGTTGTATATACAACTGCATATGATATTGTATTCCTGTACACAGGAAACTACTTCATGAGCTGCAGAGAAGAGCAATAGATTTTCTAATCCATAAATAAGTATGCTTCAGCACCGTTGCTCGTGGTTTCTTGTAATTTGATAAATGTTAGAAGTATGCAAACTGATTTATTTTCAATTCCTCTGTATATACACGCACATAGGTTAATTTTGCATGTTTTATACGTGTCACTACAATCCTCAAGAAAAAGGAGTTCTGGCTCATCTTCTGAAGCAAGGAAATTCTTAGCTTTCTTATTGAACGTTCACTTTAAAAGGTCCACTAATGCCGTTGAGGACATTGGATTCCAGAAACAGAATTTTAACATGATTAATCTGAGACGTTAAACAAGATTAGGCTTAAAACTTCGTAAGCCTTCTTGGTTTGTGGAAAGTAGAGCAAACCAGCAGACTGTGAACTAGCAATCAGTCTGCCTCCCAGTTTTAAACTGGGAGTGGGAGTGTTGGAATGCCAGATTTCTTCATATCCCCCCAACTTTTCTGTTACTTCTCAATGCTTTGTACTGCACTTTTTCAAAGAAAGGTTATGAGTAGGAACACAGTCCTCTGCTGTTCCTGCGTGCTCGGATGAAAGCCCCTCTACGAGGGGAGTGGAGGAGAGAGGAGTGATAAACTGCTTTCCCTATTTCCATTACCTCATCCCTCCACCTCCTTGTTCTTTCAAAATTAACCAGTGTTGCAGACAGGATTTTTTTCAACCACTCTTGTAGTGACCTGACTGGCAAATGGCATTGCTTCTTGGCTCAGTGCGAGAAGCCTAGTTTTTGTTAGTGCTGTGCCGCAGCATGAAGTGTGCACTGAGAATGTTGCTACATTGCTTAAGAGTTAAGGGAGAAAGTGATATTTGTGTAAGTCTTAACTTCTTAAAGCTATGTGAGTATCTTTCAGAGCTCATTAAGGGAAGAGAGAAGAGAGGGATAACAAAACTCCTCACTTGCAATTATCTTCTGCTCTGCCTAGCTTTGCTGGAGTCCATGAGAGAATATCCTGCCTGGAGAAGGAGAGTTTCTTGAATGCATTTTAGCTCTGTGACATTAGTGACAGCTTCCATCTGTATGCATGTGCAGGAAGAGAAATTCTGTTGGACAGGCGGCATTCTTTTTTTTTGGTGTTGTGTGCATAATGCTAGCATATGTTGTAAGTTTGGAAATTTGCAAAGTATGGCATACTTTGTCTGAAACTCATTGAACAAAGTATGACTGAAAAAGAACGTATTAAAAACAAGCAAAAAAGCCAAATGACCACCACCCTGTATCTTGTTGCTGTAATTTGGAGACTTGACCTATTTGGTCATCCATCTGTTGCAGAAAACAGGTATATTATTTTCCTTTCTGTGTATTCCATCCTACAAATGCCTTATGTCTAGGTCTTTGGAGACAGAGACAGAGCTTTTGGCTTGTACTTCCAGTTCTGACACTGCACCTAGAATTTTTTTTTGCAGCTGGCTGACATCATTTTAGGCACAGGTTCAATTCGCTGAGCCACTGTACCTCAGTCCACAAAATATGTTTTCATGCAAGAGTGGGTGTTGGTATATACACATAGTTGCTATAAATTCAGAATTGCGGATTTGGAGCTTTTTGTTTGCTTTAAAAAGAAATTCTGAAAAATGAGAATTCCATTTTAGAACAAAGACAAGTGAATTTTGATTTTTTCCTTCTAAAAATCCGGCTCTGATGTAGCGGTTGGAACTCCTCTTTGCCAAAATAGTGGTCTTTTGCCCTGCTGATTGACAACAAGTAATGGTGCAAGTCTAATTTCTGCGCCAGACGAACTGGATAAAGTCAGTGCTTTGATGGCTTGGCTTCTGGGGAGAGGAGCTGTGAGTTGCAAATCTTTCGAGGGAGAGAGTGAGCATGAAGCAAGATGTTCTTAGGAATAATCAATGTTTAGAGTAATGCATATACTGCACAAAAAAGTGTTTTCTCTTGGTTATCTGCAGAAGCTTTGAGTTTGAGAGTAGAAAACTAGCAAGCCAAGATGTTGGTGTGCGTGATCTATCAACCAAGTAGCATGTATGATGTTAGCTGGAGACATTAGGCACACACTTGGGAATTTGAAGGGGACTCCTTCAGGTGCAGAGCTACCTGAGGTCAGCTGGAGAGAAGGCAGATGGGATTAGCTGTACCCTGCAGTCTGCGCAGAAGGATTATGAGCCGTGGCATAACTAATGTTTAAAACCATTCTAATTACCTAAAGGTATTTGGAGCTAGCAGCTAAGTTCTGCTGTCTGTAAAGAAATATAGGCATAAATAAGGTTAACTGAAAAAATGAAAAGCAGGCCTGCTTGAATATTCTGTCAGTGTTGTGTTTCTTGTGCAGTTTTTTGAAAAAATCCATATTTTATTCAAATGCTGTTTGAAGTACTGACTTTTCCCTTCTGCAGCACGGCACGTTATAGTGATCGGTGTAGACACGTCCCACTTTGAAGTGGTCTATGCTTAATTACCTCGCTGAAATTCCAAGCAGAGTTCCAGTGAGAAACTCACTTGAGATTCCTTCCTGCCCTCACGAGGCTAATAGGTTCAAGCTCTGTTTATTGTCAGTCCAGGTACAACTACTGCTTTTAACTCTCTTCCAAAGCTTTAAGAAAAATTGGATTTTATGGAGAAAAAACAGAAAATGTTAAATGGCATGAAATCCTGATACTGATGAGAAGCTTTGTTCTGATCCTGTCTCCCTTGTTGCCCAAAGTATCCTTTGCAGAGATGTGGTCTTGGCAAATGCTCACGAACGCTTCACACTAAATTTTCCACCTCAAGTAAAGAACATATAAACATGAGATCATGTTCCTGACGTAAATCAGTTTTAAGAGGACTAGAAATTTGCTATCAGCTCACACAGAAATATTTACCTTTTGATTATTTAAATTATAGTTTTGATTACATTTTGGGTGCTTGGTAAGGTACTTCATGCTCATGTTGTGTGACACTTGCAGGTTTCTCAGGCTGCTGATCCATGCAGCCTTCTGCACGCTGCACAAAATGCAGCGAGTGGCCTTGGCTGGAATATGCTTGGGGGTCTTCTGACAGAGGGGTTACCTTCAGGGTGTGCTGAAGCAACTTCAAGCCATCTTGAGAGTGCTTCTACTCCCTTCCCAGCATCCTGAGGCTTCTCCTGAGTGGAAGGTTTTTACTGTGGAGCAGTGAGATTTCTAATCAAAACATCAGCTTGATGGTTAAGTGCAGTAGAAGCAGCTTCCTGTGTGCCTAGAAATTCTTGACCCTTTGAGACAGTCAGCTCTGAAATTAAGCTGTCCGTTCCATTTGCGTGAGCAGTGACAAAGTTGTATGATAATTTTTTAATGTATACTGCCTGAATCTGGCTATCAGCTAGCACGTTGGAGAATTTCATTTCTCTCTCCTAATCTCTAAGTGCCATAGTTATTTACTGAACCATTCAGCATGCAGTGTGTTTTGATCTCTTGTAGGTTCTCAATACTTGTTTTCAGGTTAGAAACTCATTTGAAGTTCTTATTTGTAATATTTAGTATTTAAGTAACCGTTGATAATTGCTCTATCTCATCAGCATTGTATAAACTTAATGCAGAGAGTAAATGTGGTCCTCTTCCATTTCAAGGAGTCAAAGTTGTTGAGCTAGTAGTAGTTGGGCTCGCTGGATAACAGCAGGATGTGGTTGCTTGTAGCCCTGTGGTTGGCTCAAAAATAGCAAAAACCATATAGCAAATACAATATAAGGCCATAGGTCCATGGTTCGCTGGGATTATGTAAAGAGTGACTACAGCCCTGAGCTCCTCCTTTCAAAGAACAGCTCTGCCATTTCTTGGAGCCCAGGTAGTCACCCGCAGTGAATTCAAGTCTACAAAAACTCTGTAAGAAAGCTAGCAGTTGCCTCCAAATGCTGCCAGCCATAAGGCTTTCAGGAAATAAAAACGTCCCTTTTTACCTTCTGCTTTTGTGATGCCAGTCCCAGTAGCTCCAGGGCAGACACAGTCCTGGGGAACTTCGTGGTCTGAGAACTCCTTACCTGTTTGTCAGTGCTGGTGGATGTGGGAATTGGTGTGCCATTTCCAAGTGAAATGTGTGTGTCATTCCCAATGAAATTATCCTCGCATCCTACCGCTTTAGGCAACTCTTCTCCAAGATGAGTGAATTTCTTATGTGATCTACATGATGTATAACCACCTGGTTGTCTGCATTACCCTAGAGTCATAGGTATCGCTCCCCGGTGTACGTCAGTCCCATTCCATAGGGGATCCAGCCAGCACTTTGCTGCTGTAAATCATAAGGCAATATCCAGATGCAAGAGCGTCTGTACTGAGCGGTTGTAAAATGTATATTGGGCCAGCTGGAGGTAGTGATGTTCTGCAGGCAGGCAAATGTGTTGCTGGCAGCCCGTTAGGTGGCAAATCCATCTCATAGGAGAAGGGGGCCCAAAGCTGCTCTTCGGGGTGGGCTCAGGGGATCAGCTTATTCCAAGCCAGAAAGAGCAGCTCTCCCTGCTGGGCATGTGAAGTACAGGGGGAGTAACAGATAGGCTTTGTTCTTACATTCCTAGGGATGCGATGTGTAGATAACTCATAGTTTGACTTACTGGAACTATATACAGCCATGTTTATCTGTAGTTCTGAGAATTAACTGAGAGCTTTGCTCCTCCTTGCCTTTCTACCCCCGAGATACAATGGGTTATATGTATATGTACTTGTGAGGGAAGAGGGAGGGAGAATCTGCCAACAAAGGAATTTCTAAAACCCTGCTTAAGCTTTTCCTGTGCAAAAAGTGCAGTCAGTCAAGACTGGGCAAAAGTTCACGCTAATGCAAACAAGATGCTGAACTTGGATGCAGAATGTTGCATGTGACAGCGGTCTTTTCAACACATGCAAGCAAACAGTGCATCAGCAGTGCCTAGATAACAAATGACAGCAATATCTTGGGACTCGAAGACTGATTGTCGTGCAGTAAGATTTATGACTTCGGATGTCTCTGTGCTGTAAGGCGAGTTTGTGTGCAAAAAACCCAAACAAAACCACAAAAACTACCAGCAAACCTACCAAAGCAACCCCTCCCCCCAGATTTGTGCAGCTGAAAAGGTGAATGCTCGCCATGTAAGCGCTTCTCAGAGCAGCAAACTTCATGTACAGGAGCTGGGGCACAACTGGTTGAGGTCGGTATCACAACCCTGGTCTGTGTTCAGACACTTTGTTTCAGATTCTAAATGTGCGTGTATTTGCATGCATCCCTGTGCTACCTCTGTCTCTTGATGTGCTGGCTTTGTTCTGTTTGTAACTTTATAAAGTGAAACGGTGTAGCTGATTGAAAAGCTTTAATTTTTCTGCTGCTTCGAAATCCGTTTTGGATTGCCAGGGTTATAGAAAGGAAGAGAAGTTAGATGTTGCAGCATGTTTTTCTGCCCTGTGACAGTGAATGCCTTATCTTAATGCTCTGCGACGTTTGTTGTACTGATTGAGCAAACAAAAGCTGCCTTCTGTAATTCTCTCATATCAGTAACAGAGAAAAGCACTTTCTTACCTGGGCAGGCTGCTTTGGGTGTATTCCCCTCTTTCCCTCCCCTAAGGAGGGAAGGAGGTCTCTTGTCATTGTTACTCTGTGGCCCGTATCTTGGCCAGGTCTTGCTTCCAACCTGATGCTGATGTCTTTGCTGTTCTGTAACCTTACTGACTCTGCTTCCTAAGTCGGTTCAGTCTCCTCAAGTCCTTTCATTCTCTTCTGGGAACCTTTGTCTTCGTGTGCCACACTTTCAAATGCACAACACTTCCAGCAGTTCTGGGTATTTCACTGAGCCCTTTGCATGAAGGACGTGTTGAGGTCCTGCTTTGTCATGCATGTGTTACTTCATACGTATCTGATGGAAATCTCTTCCCAGTTCTGCCTTGTTCTTCTCACCTTATCAAGAGGCTGTCTGGTGGTTGTTGATTTTTGGCATACAGGTTCTGGTTGTGAACCCTGCTGACCTCCCATCACAAGCTGACCGAGGATGTCTGAGCTTCTGGCTACCAAGGCATGTTTTGATGCTTAAAGGTGATAAAGTCGATGTCCATTTTCTTCTGTGTAAGTAGGAATGGAGGGAACCTAATGGAACCAAGTGTTCAGATATGATTCATATATGAGATAGGATACTTGGGCACAAGTCCTGGCATCAGTTGGGCTAAAACCTTCTAAGTGCCTATAAACAGCGTAGGGAATACATACCTGTAAGAAACCCTATGGTTCCTTTTTGACAAGTGTTTGAACATCACCTTCATTTAGTTCTCTCGATACTCAGAATTTCTCAGCTTGTGTTAAAACAGTGCTCAGTTAACTATGAGCTTTTTGTTTGGATTGCGTCTACCTGCCTGAAGCTTAATTGCTTTTAAAAACATTTTTAAAATGACTTTCCATGGCAATCTAAAATTCAACAGTGTATTATATCATAAAGAATTATGACAATTTGCATTTTCGTATCAATATTATTGATATGTTTTGATGCTTCTGTGGTGAGTGAATTTTTATAAAATGCTTTATTACCATGTAGTAAAAAAACAAAGATTTATCTGCTTCCTTTTTCTTGCAAACTTTTCTATCAGAAATACAAAATATGTAAATATCCAAATTACATTCCAGCACTGCCTAGTAGCAGGCAAGAGGATTTCCGCCTCAGTGCTGCACTTCATTAAAGAGTTGTAAACAGAAATGCTGCGAAAGTATACTGTGGGCACGTGAAGAGATTTCTGATAACCTCAAGGCTGGCTCCCGAATGATCTTATTAATTCTGTGAGTAATCTGGGGAAAATCAGTAGGGTTTCTTTGACTTCTGCCCTCCGAGGTTGCAGTGTTTACAGCTTGGAGCAACTATTAGTAACAATAGCTCCTGAAGTGTGATTTAAAAAAACCCCAGGAAATGTGTTCCTGTTTTTCTTTCTGGTGCAGTTACATCTGACAACCCCTCTTCTTTAGCCCCTAACTCAGTGTGCCTCTGTTCCTGGAAGCCTATGTGGAATGCTGTAATGAAGTTTTTCACTGCCTGAAGTACCTCGAATGTAACACACAAGCATGGTTTCCGGTGGAGACTTCATTATGTGCTCAGTCAGCTGCTGCTCGGGAGTCACACTCTTCCCTGGGCGAGGAAGGGAAGGACCTTGTGCAGCCCCTGGGAAGTTCATGATTCCACTTCTTCAGTATTGGGAAGGTTTCTGATCCAGTTGTCAGCTCATTCGTGTTGAAGGTAACTGACCCAGCACCAGATTGCCATCTTTTCTCTCTGTTGGGGACATTGAAAATTTGAGCACAGTTTCATGTGCTATAGTAACATATGGAATAACAGTGCAGTAGGTATTTTTCTTGTGAAAGCGTTCGTCTTTTATTTGTCTTTGCAGCTTACTTTTTTCTGTATATCACACTGAGAATTCTCAGTATCATTAAAATCTAAACTTCAGTGAAAAGAGCTATTTCCAACTGCCTTTCTCCTTGTGCGGCTCCTTTCAGAAGGGCAGCATCTTGCCTGGGAACAGGATCCCTCTTCCCAGATTGTTTTTCTCCTGTCCCATTTCAACTCAGCTCACTGGAGCTGACATCCTGCAGTCCGATTAGGAGAGGGCAAGATTCCAGAGACTACCAGACACTAACTGCTTTGAAAGGCTTGTGTCTGTGGCCTGGTTTCTGGATGTTACTTCTTATAATATATACAGAGCTGTTAGCAATATCTAAACATTTCCCATTTTAAGACTGATCATTACTATGCAAATTAACCTTGGCTGTTCTGTGCTGCTCTTGGAAACTGCTGTTCAGTTTAGGCAAGACATGCTTGTTTACACTTCTAATGCTGAATGGCAAGGCACGTATTTGTCACATATCCACATAACCGATGCTATTAGTTTTCCAGTTTTGCTAGCTGCCTTATTTGCCTGCTTTTAAGTCATATTTGGCTGAAGTATACACCTTTGCACTAGATAAATGAAGAAGCACATAATTCAATTCAACAAGTTTTTAAAAATTTGATCCTGTACTATTTAATCTTTAACTACTGTTGTCATATTTATCTTAGTATTACTGATTTTGTGATTTTTTTTCCTATTAAAGAATCACAATTATTTTTCCTCTAGATAGTTGCAATAAGAAAACTTACCTTCTTTAGGCTGTCCATGAACTAGAGGAATTGGGAGTTCATGTTCGTTTTTTCTGCTGGTTTCCCTCCATGTATTTGTCATTGTCCTTCAGAGACTGAAAGACAAGTAACATCTATTTCTGATCTCGAGCAAAGGCAAATACAAGTTAAGCACTGTGCTTTACACTTACAGCCCAACGCTGGGCTATGGGAAGCATCACTTTCTTACTGAGGGTATGGCTGTTGGCAATATTTAGTCGTGATCTTTATGCTTCTCACCTCTTCCAATGAAAAGAATATAAGGTCTGTGTGGTTTAAAAAAAAAAAAGTTTCTTAAATACTGCTAGGAAACATGTTAATGTGTGTGAGAAGTATTTCCAAATGGTCCTGTTACTGACATACAAAACAGGTAAGCCAAGGAGTGTTGTGAACCAGGTTTGCGATAGCTGCAGGGCTGAGATAACTGGAGAGGATGCAGAATGGAAAGTGCTTCGTGATTGTCAGTCAGTGTGAGTTTTGATACTCACAACTGGCCGTCACAGGTTGGGAAACTGGGCTTCTGTCCCTTCCGTAAGCTAAAAGGACACGCTTCCTGACTGTTCAACTGTGTGTTTAAGTGGTAGCTATAAACAAATGTTCTTTTGTTTTTATGTCTCTTCTAAAGGAAATCTTATAAAAAGGATTCAAGAAAAGTCTGCATACAATTTCACAGTATCCACTGCTGTTTCTAAAGTTCTGTGTTGTCAAGGGTTACTGTTTTTCAGTATTTTCTTTAAAGAAGATAGGAGCTCTGGTGATGACTGCCTCGTATGTCTTCAGTGATCTTTTGATGTTTTAAAGTAGTTGACTGGTTTGATCTGAAATTGGTAAAGTGTAATTGTATTGTAACCTGTTGAATATTGTAACATGGAATCCTTTCAGAATGATTTTCTGAAATATTTTCATGGTAAAGTCAGTCTGGGGGGAAAAGATCTATTTAATGACTTCTTTAAATACTAGTTACACCCTCATCTCTAACAAAATTTGATTTCATCATCTAGTAGTTTCCTCTTAGGAGGACATAGAGCTTTGAAATGGTTTTAATCTAAATTGGAAAACCCAAGACATGCCTCATAAGTGAGCTTTATGGTGCCTGACGTTTCAGGGTTGTGGAAGATGCGATAGCAGCACAGATCACTGCAATGATTAAAAGGCAAAACTGGTTAATGGAATCTCTAAAACCCAGCTGCCCATAGAAGCTTCTTAGTTACAGGTTACAGCTGTCGTGCACATCTAAACTTTTTGCAATGACAGATAGTGTTTATACAGAGAGGTATTTTAAGATTGCCTACAGGACAGATGCAGAGATTTCTCCTTCCTTATCTAGAGACTGCTTGCTGCTTTTGGAAATTAATATTCTGAGTTTCTGCTTAGAAGATTTTGCAGTGAGGAAGGTTCAGGAGCAAAGGATATAAACACAAAAATGGAAGGTGAGAGAGAAAAACCAACAGAACGTATAAATGAGGGAGATGATGCCATACCTGGAGCATAAGGACAGATGGTTATTGATACAGTGGCTGAGCTGTGTGAAATAGGTTTGCTGGTAACAACTGTATCTTTGAAGTATTTTTTCAGGTTTTACAAAAATTGACTTGATTCAGAGTTACTTTGCTCCATTAAACTGAAAAGCAGGGTTTGGCACTCTGCTTGCTTCCCTCTGTTCTGACTTGGCCATGCAAACTCCTCCCAGCACAGAGCATGCAGACACCAGCAGTGCTCAGGGCTGGATGGTGAGGAGTTGTACCTCCCTGCTCTGCAGAAAACTTCTGCTCATTTTCAGTTTTATTATATTCCTCTGTCAACTGCTGCATATAGATTCTTGGGGGATTCTGGGATCTGTGGTGATGGCCTCATTTATTTTCTTGTCCCCCAAGTTTTCAGCATCTGTAAAGGGGGAAAAATAAAATCCAACTTTATTCCATGGAATAAACACACATAGAAATGTTTACTTTGATAAGGAAGAGGCTTGATGCTCAAAGATTTTCCAAAGGGATTTCTTTCTAGTTAAGGCACAACTTGACTATTTTAGAATAAAGACTGCCATAATATATTGGTACACTTATTCACAGCTGCAGTTAAGACTGTGTGGTCAATGGCTTTGGAGGGTTTTAACTAGTCTTCTGTATGTTCTGTGTCATTGCAACAGGAGGAATAAATGCCTTAGCAACAGACCTCTGTGGAGTAGGACAAGGTGATTCCGTGCTTACAAAAGAGGAAAAGGAGAACTGATTTTTGTCTCCAATTACTCTGCAGCATCCCTTGTTTACATCTCCTTTAGATTTTACTGTACCTTGTGAAATCTAGCATCTAACAGAAGTTGTACTCAATAAATGGGATGTGGAACGTTGTGAAGCCTGGATGCTTGGGTTGCCAACAGAGACATAGCTCGCTTTCTGCATTGATAGCAGTGGCTGAGACCTCAAAACACTCATGAGCCAGGAAACAGGAGCTCTGTTTTCCTTTTTCAGGTTGTTTAATGCTTGCATTTTCTTTCCTGGTTGTTGTTTTTCTTTGCGTGAAGCTTTTACTTCTACTGAATCTTTCACTATAACTGTTTAATGTTTTTGGAGATAAATTGAAATGGCATATACAGTAAAACAACTTTTCAACAGCTTAGTGCTAAGTGTTTCCAGATACAGATACAATTGACTCGCATCTACACTTCATGAAAAATGTATATCTTCAGTTCTCAAAGGAATGTTTATTAATTCCTTCAGTGTTTATCACTGTATATGAGGAAGGTGTACATAATCCCTCTGTGTTAGAAAGAGCCTTCAATTGAAATTTATTAATGATTGGTTTACCCTGTCATGAACAAAGTGTCCTCTAAATCCAGTTCCCTCCCTTGAAAGCGTGAGAATTTTTCTGCTACTTGTGGCCTGTGCAAATCATCTGCACTACAAAAGGGCCAGGGCTCCTTCCATTTTAGGAATCTGGGAAGGGTAAATATTTAGAGTGCTGGCATAACAATAGCAGATGTAGAAGGAAATTGAAGTTTGGGATCCAGCACAGAGATGCGTTTGGCTTAAATTGTGGGTGGAAAAAAGAAAAGCTTTTCAGTAAATTGGTTAGAGGTTATGATTTTCATTTTTGGATTAAGGAGTAAGCAGAAGTGTTCTGTGTAGAACAGGCTGCATAATTTCCCAGGCAAGAAGTCTGTTTTGAAAGGGGGCAGACTTTATAGTTCTTGTTCAGAATGTTTTTTTTTTTTTTTTTCCCCCTCTCAGTGAAGCATGTTGTTCAGTTACTCTAGGACAGGTCACAGGAACTAATATTTCACTGAGTTAAGGCCAGTGCGTGAAATGAACAAGTCATTTCATGGATAACAACTGCTGGTTCAAGAGCATCCTGAATGTCAAGCTTAGAAGCTGTCAGATGAATGAATAAATGGAGCACAGTGACATCAAGACTATAGCATAGAAATGCTAGGAGTTTGTTATATCAACTCTATTTTTTAGGTTGCAAAGTCTTTTGTACCCAAAAAGAATTTTGTTGAATCTTAAAGAATTTCTAGCATCTGTTGTTTGCCGCAGCTGTTGGATATTGAGCAGAAAGATTCATCTGTCTTCAGAGTAGAAGAACAATGTATTCCTTATCTTGATAAATTCAGTTCAGGTTGAGTAACTCTTCAGATATTAAAAACAATTTTCCTGGTATATTTCACTTATCTTTGGGAGACTTTTGGCACTGCGTTCAAGTAACTGAATGTGCATGTTATAAAGGTTGAAGTCTGTTTCTGCCAAAATTTGCTGTGTGACTTATGAGCCTGTGGAAAGACTATGATAGTAACTTCAGCTGATATTTGGCTTGTGTTTTTGCGAGACAACTCCAAATAATCCTTTGACTTCATTTTGAACTATGCTACATTTTTCAGAAGGAAACCATACAGAGTTGGCTGGAGAAAGGTAACTATACTTTTGCAAAGAATTAAAATGTTTGAAACTTGATTTTTTTTTATTTTTTATTTTTTGAGGCATTCTGCTTTACAAGTTAAAATGGAAAAATGTTAGATACCTTTATAAAAAAAGGGAGAGAGCTTGTCTCCAAGGGTTTGGCTGACAACTGCCTGCAGGTGGGGGACCCTGCTCAGAAGCCTCCTCTGCTGCCTTGGGGCTCTTAGCTCTCACTCACAGTGCTCCCAGTGGTATGGGACATCAGTTAGTTCTCCTGGAAGGCTGTCAGACTTTACCATCATGCTTTAATATTTTTTTCGTTACCCTTAATATAATTTTGTTTTTTACAGTTTCCAGATGGTAGGTAATTGAGTGCAGCCCCTGGCAGAGCTTGTTGAATTTTCAGATCACCTAATGTCTTGAAGACTAGCAGAAGTTTTTCTTCAGATGCAGGTGATGGTTGTTGCAGAGGGAGCTAGACCCACAGAATGCAAACTGTAGTGAAATATTTGTAATAGAGTATTTTACTCCAGGACTTCAGTGCTTGAGTTTTCTTATGAGTTTATCAGTATCTTAGATACCTACTTATATGATTTTATTCTTTTTTAATTTCATTTGTGGGAGTGACACGCTTCACTGTTTAAGTACCTCTCCCCTCTTGCCTGAATCTTAACAAATTTACTCTAAATTCTAAAAAGTGGAACAACTCAATCATTTGCTCAACTTGGAGATCTGAAGAGCTAAACCTGGTGCCAGGAGGTAAATGGACAATGTGTTGTTCTTTGCCACAATGATACAGAAACTGGCACAGCAGAGAAGAGGCTGTTGGACTGTACAAAAGGCAGTACTAAATCTGATAGTTGTTTAACAAAGCAATTTTCCAGCCTTTTGCATCACTTTCTCTTACTAGCTATTGCATGAGATGTATTAGTTGTTAAAACAAAAACCTCAAAAATATTGAGCAGAAAAAGAGGAAACTACAAAAGGAACTGTAAAATGAATTTACACCATGAAATCTGTGTTCTATGGTTGTTCAGTTTTGTATTTGCAAATTGATATCTGTTTACTTCACAGTCAGGGTCTATATGACACCAGTTGGATTTTGCTCATCTTTTCAGGGATCTTGTGACAAGGGTCAGTGGGATTCAAATATCTTTGCACAATAGCTTTTTAAAGGCACGTAAATAAAATAGATCATAATAGAGCAAACTTCAAAGTTATGTAAGGCATGTGCAACTATAGGACTCGAGTAGGTTCCTGTTCAGTGCTAACAGATATGTCACAGTTGTGACAGCAGGATGGCATTCATTTTAAGATGAGATTTGCCCCAGTCCTTTTGGGGAGTGTTACGTTTCTTCCCTGGTAATGCAGCGACAACGTGATTTCACCAGCCGATTCCTTATGAACCAGCAGAATTAAAGGTGGTTACCTTATCCTATTTAAAAATGGGAACTCCAGGATGCTTTTAGCTAGGATGAAGTGTTAGTGCTTGTAAGGTTCTCAGTCACATCTGAAAATGTACATCAAAACTTGGGGGGAACAACAGGGACAAAGGTACTCATTGTGTGGGGGTCAAGGAAGAGTGGGGAGCTTGCTGTAAGGAAACATAACACTCCACTGCCCACAAAGTGCCAGCAACAAGGTACCCTGCTGTGTTGTAGAGCTGTGCCTGGTGCTGCTCCTGCCTGTGCTCTAGTGTCTGAATTCCACTGCAGCAGCAGTAGAGAAGCATCTCCAAGTGCCTCACAGCACTTTCGTGTGACCTTTAGACAAGTGTGGACACCTCCAAGAAAAGTAAAGCTTGGATTTGCTGCCCAGTTCTGTTGGAAGGATTTCAAGCTCTGTTTTCTTACCAACTAGCAAGGACTTAATTATCCAGCTTTCCCTGGACTGGGAACAGGGGCGTCCTTTGTACAACTGGGAGTTCAAAATTTACAGGTCCGGGGTGAGGAAGAGCACAAGCAAGGGAAACAGGGCCTTGTAATCCAATGTTGAGGTCACCTACCTGGGAGGGAGGAAACACGGGCTGTTCTTTGAGGACTGTGCATGCATTTTACATGAAGCAGTGCACAGAGTTTATTAGCAGTATGGAAGCGTAAGCAGAGCTGAGCAGGGCCTGTGAAGTGATGGATTGATCAATTTCTGTCCAAGGTGCTTTGTAAATAATTGTGCAAAGCTTTAAAATGGCACTAATAAAACACACAATGAAAGTAAGATTTTGTACGTGCCATTTCTTGTTTTTTTTTTTTCTCCAGATTCTTGATAGTTAAAGAATTTCTTTGTAATGAAGAACTTTGCATGGTAAAAGTAACTTTAATCTTACTTAAATGTGCTGACCAAGCTATGGTTTGTGTACTTGTCAGAAATTATTCTTGATCTGTTTTATAGTTTTAAGAGAGAAATGAGCGTACTGAAAATCAAGACCAATTCTACATCCACAGATGTGGATGTGGACGTTGAGGTAATAGCGGTGTGTGCCAGCACTCGTGTATTTCTCTGTTTATAACTTCGAAGCGAAGAAAATGAAAAAGTATTGTACTTCAGTGTGTGACTAAATTAGAGTGTTAAAACAGGTTCTTTATGTTTACCTCTAATTTTGATAGTTTTAAAAACGTATTTGTTATTAGCTAAATTTACACTGGCAGTTTTACGTTTCTAGGAAGCTCTAGTGACCTCTGTAAAGAGGTAATTCGGTGAACCTGTCACTAATAATTTCATTCTGCAGCTAATAGCAATGGGTTTAATCCAGAAATTATGAGCTGGGCCCCTTTCCCTGAGGGAAGCATTTCTTTCCAACTTTAAATCTAGGGTGGGGGAAGCATAGTAACTTTAACGGGACCTGGCTGTTCTTTTGTTTTTGAAGTGCAGGGGGCTTTTTGGGTACTGTACAACACAGATCTTTTTCTTGAATTACCTCCATCTGAAGTCACACTAGTGCCATGGCTTTAACCCATACCATTTCAATAGAGTACAGCTTTGCTATCTGTTGCTTTCACATGTTAGCCTGCACTTGCAAAGGGGCTCATGATGGCTGGCATCTTTTAGATGTGTTCTGTGAACAAGAGTCGTGACCATGTTAATCATGCTCTGACTGATAACCTGAAGAGCACTGATGCTTCTGATTGGTGTTTATGACAGCCGAGCTAGTAGATGGTAATGCAGCAACTGTGAAGGAACTCATATGAAATAATTATGCTGTTGAACTGTTGCAAAGCAGGAAACCTGGAAAAAACCCTTCAGCAGCCTTACAAATTGTAACTATTGTAACTATTTTTAGTCTTGAATTTGAATGTGAACAATTTAGTTCTCTTCCATCTTGTCCTAATGGAAGAAATCCCTGCCTGTAGGGACTGGAACTTCTGTTTGTAGGCATTTGAAAAACAGCTCTTTGCTTTTGGCTTGTTATTTTGTGACAATTCAGAAGGAGTTCAGCAGTAGCTTGTTTTATAAAAAAAAAAATTCAACCAGTAGTTTTGCCTCTTGCTTGCACTTAGCCCTCCTATTTCCTGTTCTACCATTTAGTTTACTGCGTGTTTTCTTGAGCAGACTTTTGAAAAAAGTTTTAGTGAAAGGTTTCAACTTTAAAATTGTTGCTTTTACTAGGTACATTATAACTTACACTTTATATGTATATATGCTTCTGAGTGGACCTCAGTCATCAAAATTGCTGAAGAAAGCAAGCAAGTGTCCTTGGAAGAATATCCACTGGTCATTCTTGCCTGGTATGGTCACCATCCTTACACCTGCAAATATGCTTCTGCAGGTGTGTGGTGAGTTGTCTTCGGGAAACTTACTGGGGTTAGAACTAAACTGTAAGGAGGAAGGGTGGGAGGGTGTTTGTTGCATGTTAGTATGCTAAGCACTTGCCTTCTAAAGTGATTGCCTAGGTTTAAAATTGCTTGTCCTCTAACCTGGCTTGAGCGTTCTGGGTTCCTTTCTTCTCCTTTCCTGTCCCTGGAAATCAGTGGTTTGCCTTCACTCCTTGCTTGTATGCCAGTAGCTTAGGAGCTTGAGGTCACCTCTTTGCACTCTCCAAACACAAATACTGCTGGTCCTGCCCTACCTCTCACACTCCAGCCATACTGCAAAGGCAGGAAGAACATTGGTGGATATTGCAGTCTCTTCTATCACCTAGGAATGGCTTTGTGTATCTGAGTGCTATGAGCAGATCCATGTGATGCCTTTAATTCACAGTGAGAAAAAGTGTAGTGGATATGGATATATGTTATGGATTTTTTTTTTATTTTTATTTTTTACTGTTTGAGTAGGAATTTACTCTTGGATCAACACGTACAAATTTGGTTCACTTTCCTCAGTTTGAAATTCCTGGTGGATTTATACAGAAGTTGTTTTGGAAAGGGCTTATAGCATGCAAGGGTGAATATCTTCTGACAAACGGAGTGATCTTCCTGTTACTGCTCATCAGCTTTGAGTAGCGGACTGGGCCCTGGGTTCTTGCTGGGAAGGTCAGTACTTGACGCATGCATTGCTCAGATTAAAATAGTATCTGGCTGGTGACTGTTAAATACTGTAGACTAAACAAGGCTGTACTGTTAAATAAGATTTTTAAATTGTAAAAAAAAATTCAGGTTTTACTACGTGAACATTGGCTATAAAGGTTCAATGGCTCAGTAATAAACAAATGTGTTAGCTTTATTGAAATTAGCAATGCCCGTGCCCTGGAACAGGTACATGGTCCAATTAAGTGAGCTGGAAGGGAGAGAGCTGCAGCGGGACCAAACTTCTCCTAGCCATCAAACTGCTTTGCAGCTGCTGCTGCTGCCGCAAGGCTGCCAGAAATCTTCAGGAGCTTCTGTCTGTCTGTCTGGTGTGGAGGTGGATTGCTGGTGGGGGCTTTGTGCAGCTGTACTGCTGCTGGCATATACCCAGTCGCTCTGGTTTGCCAGGATATAAAAAAAGCTCTCCACAGTTTTACTCTGTAATGACCAAAAGTTATTGGTCTTCTCTTAATTTCCATACCCTTGTTTCCTGTGCAGAAGACCAGGCTCAGTTCTGCTGCTTCGGAGTCCTGCAGTATTTCATGATCCTCAGGCCCCAACTTTGCAAAGAAACCATACTCATAAATACTTTTCAGCAGCTAATCTTCTTCAGATTCCTTAATTCTTATGCGAAGAAAGTTAATCTGATATGATGATTCATCTAAGGAGTAGAGCCAAGTCCTGTTCAGACAAATCTCCTAGAAACAGAGCATGTTTAATACACATAAAATGGATAGTCTGTAAGTAATTAGAAAAAGCAATATATTCTAACTGAATTGGTGACATACCTCATAGACACTGTAATAGAAGTAATCAAATTGAAGTCTGATCTTGAATTCAATCTTTACATAGCTATCCAACTGTACTTACCTGAATGTAAATCTCCAGAGGTATCACTGAGTTGGAAAAGCCTACGAGTACATCATCTGAGACATCTGGTCAATACCGGACGTCTTCAGTGTAAAAACTGCGTTTGTTAAATGGACCTCATGCAGAGATCTAATATTTCTTGCTTTGTAACACAATCAAAATTCAATTTTTTTATACACCCTGTGCTTTGCCAAAGGTTTTTTGATTTGAGAATTGATCAGGAGTGTGCACAATTGCTATTTTCTACTGACATGAATATAGCTCAGAACTGTGGCTCTGGGGATTCTTTGCATGCTGCAGGATACACCAAATCAAGTTTTTAAGATGCATCTCAACATCCTTAGGCATAATATAAAAGAAATGGGTAGCATCAGGGGGGAAAAAAAAAAAGTAGTAGAGAAATGTTGCATGGATGTTTCGTAGTTCAGACCTGTCTCAAGTTTTTCAGCTTAGAATAGCAGCACATCAGACAGACACATCTCAAACTTACTTTGGTGAGCAACTTTGGAACTGATGCGACTTGGGTATGGTAGGCAGTCATTAGGGTTCAGCCTAAACAGTGTGAAATCAGAGAGTCCCAGAGAAATCTGACATCTCCTTCTAAAGGTATGAAGGTTGGTGCTGTGAAAGGTCTGCTTCCTGATGTGTCTGAAAGTATGAGAAATTCCCAGGCTCACATCTGTTTGCCAAGAGACAGCAAGAAAAGATTGACTTCACATTGCCTGAGTTGTGTTTGGGTAACCCTCTGAAAGGCGAGCGGTCTAGTGAGCAAACATTGAGTTTGTGCTCAAATAACATTTTCTCTTGCCTTGTCTGTCAGGCCTTCATTAGGGTGCCAGTAAAGCTCACATCAAATAAAACCTCCTCTATGGGCTCCAGCGACGTTCGTTTACTCAAAACACTTAGATCTTTTTTTCCTGAAGGAACAAACTTCAGTGCTTAGTTCAGTTTCCTAATGAGGAATGGTGAAGGTGTGATGGAGGTTGTGTGCAAAAGGAGAGCAGGAACTTTTGCATGCATTGTTTGAAGATTTAAACCATTAATTTTGGAAATCCTTCAGAAAAATCAATAATCAGGAAGTTGGTAGATGTTTTCTCTCGTTGTTTTTACTAAGCCAGGGAACAGCCCACTAGGCTGAAGGCTGAAATTTCAATCGGTAGAAGTATTTCAGTATAACCTCCTTTGCTCTTAAATGAATAAAGACCTTTATCTTTTCTTTAGCTGAGATAAAATAATGAAATGAATAATTTGGATACCTCAGTGTTTGAATTAGCAATACTTTTGCAGTTGTAATAATTATTGATGTTATTAGTTTCTCTGAAATTTAAGCAAGAAACAATGGTGCCTATGCCAAAAGTAATTGATACCTTTGTTTTTTCAAAGAGTCCTTTGAATTTCAAAACCTTGCCATTCCTCAAAATAAGAACGGAAATCTGAGAATGACTTTTCCCTTTTCCAGTTAAAAATAGTTGTAGTTAACATTTTATGGACTTCTGCTGTATGAATTCTTCTAAATGATGGGGAAAATGTAGTGCTTTGTTATTTCTTTGATTATGGAAGAGCTAGTCTTAACATAGTAATTACTGTAACAGTATTGGTAAGGTGCATTTCTCCTGTTCGTTAGGAAGAACATACTGCAGTAGTAACTTACACCGTTAACATCAGGATGGTGCTTGCAGTTTAAATACTGGTATGGTCTGAGTGGTGGAATTAGTGCTGCTTTTTATGTCTCTTGTTTATTTTATGCTCAGATAAAGCATTCTCTTAGTTTTTCCCCTCTGTGGTCAGTCTGGACTATTTTACAAGTGACATGCTATATGATTCTACATGCATGCGCTTACACAAGGTACACTTACATGTACTTAGTTCATGGTGGAAAAGGTACACCTGTGAGAAAGGAATGTGGATGAGAAAATGTAACTGTGTAAACATGTTTATGCAGCTGCATTTTAATGTAACTTATTATTGGAGCTCTCTGTTTGCAGGATGAAACTATTACAACTTAAGACAAGCTATTAAAATTTTTTCCAAAACGTAGTGAGCTGAAGATAAATCAAAAATTATACATCCTCATGTCTTCATATTAGTGTCTGAAAACTTTCAGATGCTACTAAAACCTGCCTGTGGACTTTCCATATTAAAGCAATTTTGCTGAGTATTAAATCTGTTTTTTCCCCTGTTTTTAGTGATTGATAAACAATTCTTTTAGTAACGTAAATAAATTGCTTCCATGCTCATGTCAAGGTAGGGGATTTTTTTGAGCAAGGTTTTGTGTGATGTGGGACTTTGATTATTGTGGAGCCTCAGAGATGTATTTCAATTCAGAGCAAGTGTCATTGTTTGGAAATGTGCAAAGCAAAAGATTTACCTCTATTAGATCTTTACTGAAAAATCAATTCATTTTAGTATTTCTGTTCTATAAGTAGATGGAACAAGATGGTCTTACACTTCATAAAACTCAACATGGCATGGTTTGTTATAAAATTCAGGATCTGAATGGAAAAAGTTAAAGAATTTCTGCTAGTGAGTCACTTCTCATTTGGGGAAAGAAAACTGCAAAATGTCACTGTCATACTGTGAGAGCATTTTAAAAAAAATAAAAGTAGTTCAGAATCTCAGTTTATTTGTTTGCAATATCATTGAACTGACTTTTTAATTACACAAGGGACTGAGAGGATATTGTTCTGAGCACTTTATGGACAATGAAAGTCACTTTGCCCTTGGAATTTTGTTTGTGTGCTTTGACTTGGTGTTATTTCAGATGATGTGACCTTACATGCCCAGCTTCCAGCATATGAAAAGAAAGTTGATCTGTCGCTATAAGATGTAGCACACAAATTTCCCAATTACAAGCCAGAAGTTCTTTGTTGATCTAGTGGGGAAAAATAAAACCAAAAACTCAACCCAAACCGCCAGCGAACAAAACAGAACCCAACTCACCAACGAATACAAATAGAGCATGAACAGCATTAGTGTCTAACATTTTTCCTGTCATGCTGGAGAAGATTGCTCTGCAGGGTTTAAAATTTTTCCATCTCTACATTTGCTTCATCTTAAGCTTTTTTTAAGGATATAAATTATGAAAGATCTTTGTGATGAAGTCTGGGTGAGTGGAAACTGGAGAAGGACAGCCAGTTTACTTAATTCACGTCATGCATTGAGCAGGCAGTATTTCATCCTCATGGGGCTATCAGTCAGATGGAAGGCTCAGTACTTAAGGCTTCAGCTATGGGTACATGATGATACTGAATCCCTTTTGCTTGTATTACAGCCTGTATTTACCTATATTTGTATCAACGTTTGTATTTTCTCTTCCTTGAGGGGAGGGGGGAGTATAAAACAATGCCATTGTGGTTGGTTCAGCCTCTACTGCCATACCACCACCATCTGCCTCTGATGTTGTGGGCCAATGTAATAAAATGGGAGGCATTACTTTTGGAGCACCCTCATATTACACAAACTATAGTTCAGTTGAATCTTTAACATAGTTCTCCTCATACCAGTATTCTCTTTTTTCCTCAAAGGATGTACATACAGTTCTGGGAACTACGTTACTATTTTCGCTGCTAATTATATGTTGATGTTAAGCATATGATGAAAAATATTATTTTGAAGTCATGTTTTTTTTTTTTGTTTTGTTTTTTTTTAAAAAAAAAAGAAACTGGTCCTTTATGATAAGTTATGATGGTTTGCCATTTCTTCTAAGTTGAAGGGATTTTTCTTTGATCAGAACATGCTAAGTACTTCTATTTGCCAGAATAGCCCATCTGTTTTCAAAGGCCTGAAGTTCAGATCACAAATTATCATTTTTAGATTTTATAGATTATGTAATCTTCAAGACGCTATAACAGACAAATTTGCTTTTGTTCATTTTCTGTTTTGTGCATAGTGAAGCTTTGACAGTACGCTGTGTTTGGTAGAAATTGTTGCTTGTAAAATGTTAGGACAAACCCATAGACTGGAACTTCTTGGTGAAGTGGGGAGCATGGTATTGACTTGAAGCAAGGCTGAGTTAGTGCAGGCATCCTGCATATTCAATGCATATATGCATTTCCAGTTGGTGGACAGCACAGAGTGTTGTTCATCTATGTTGTCTAGGTTTCCACAGATCAAATCTGACATCCTCAATCTGTCTTTTATCATTCTAAATGCTTCCATCCTTTTCCATCTTCCCCCGGTTTTCCTGTGCCTGTATTCCACATGGTGCAGAGCCCAGTTGTGTTTCCTAATCATTCGTTTACCAACGATGAAGTCAGCATTTGGAGATGAGCAGTGGGATACTTAGCAATGTTGAAAGCTGAATGTAGTACAGAAGTGGGCACTGAAGAGTGTATGAGGGAGATGTCAATGACAAGGGTGTGCCTGTGGACATCAGACAGTTAAGGCTGTGTGGGAACAGTGCAGTGTGGGAAAAGATTCCTTGCAGCCGCTCGCAGTGCTGAGTTTGCCTTTCAGGTGCTATAAAGCCAATAATTGTCTGGGTTTGTAACTCAAATATATGATACAGTATTTAAATCTAATTTGCACAGGAAACATTTTATTAAGCGTAACCTATGAACATACATTATGTCTTCACTTTACTATCATCCTCAGGAACGAAGTACTTGCAGTAAGTTGATAAGCCAAGACATAGTAACACTATTTTCTGCAGTATATATAATACTGAGAGGTTTAAGAGATTGTAACCCTTCTGATTTTTATAGCACTCTTCCTCTCAGATATCAGAGCAATGAGAAAATATTAATGGGCCTTGAGGTGGTGAGCAAATACGTGTGGTACAGTATCAGCAGTGAACTGATATGCAGCAATATTTGCATAATTAAGAACTAATAGTAAATAGTTCTGTAAATATGTGAAGTTTTGTGACTTCGAAAGAGTAGTTTTGAGGTTATTCTTGTGACACTTCTAAGCATTTATTATGTGTTTCAGATTTTCAGAAAGTGAATACCATACCGTGGTCCTCCGTCCATTTTGACTTACGGTTTAAAGCTAACTGTTTTGCGGTATTTTTGTTCAGTACATGAGTTCCCTGTATAAACAGTCCTGGATCACGAGCATTGAATAGCTCTGCATTGGTGGAAAGGAAGTTTGCTGTTGGAGAAGCCATTAGCATCAGAAAAATTATGTTGTAGATATGATGCTGGCGTTGTGTGGGAGGTGGAAAAAGGGCAGCTGATGCCAGTAGAATTATTTTTGAAAGTGAGAAAGGCAGGAAAAATTGTTTTCTTTTAAAGTTTCCTTTTCAATGTGGGGAAGCAGAGCAGTCTTTCACCACATATTAAAGGCTAGATCCCAGTGAGCAGGAGGAGCTGCCTTGCGTCTGAACTCAGACCTGAGCTGGGATATGTATTTCTGGGGTCACCCTGAGGGACAGTGAGCGCCAGTGGTTCCTGTGGTGAGGGTGTTATTTGGTAAGGGTAAAGATGCTTGTGAATGAGAAATTCCTTTTGCTACAACAGTATTCTTTGCCCTACCAACTCAGCTTGTCCCTGAAATCAGAACTCCCTATCTTTAAGAGAATGGAGAAGAGGGCACTTAACCAAAGCCAGTCTCAGGTGGATTGGGACCTGCTTTGGAGTGGAGGGGGCTGGATGGTGAGATCTGTATCAGAGATACCCAGAGCTGAGGAAGAAATGGGAACTGTCTTGCAAAACGTGAGGCATGTGAGGTTTGGGAGCTAGTAAAAGCAAGTTGAAACCAAGTTGTGGCATTTCCCATGGCAGTAGTTTTGTTTAAAAGTTCCTCGTCACACAGTTCTGCAGATCCAGTGCGTAGTGTGTTCCCTACCCTGACAAACTGTGAGCTCTTACAGTCCCACATGTCGCTTTGCACTCGCAGCCCTAGAACTGAGAGCTTGGAGATCTCTGGCTTATTTTTGTTGGTTGGTTGGTTGTTTTTTGTTTGTTTTTCATTTTGGCCTGTATGTGACAAGCTGTTTCCTCTGCTCATTAAGGTCTCACCTTGTTGCATCTGTGATAGTGCTTCAGCCTTTACTTATGTAATTGTCAAAAACTGTATCTGAGAAGTATGTGGAGTTGTTCTCCTTTGGACGGCCAGTCCTCAAGGGCTCAGGTTAAAGAGGCTAAAGAAAAAGCATTCTCAGTACAAACATCTTAAAGTTTGGTGGGGCCCAGTTTTTCCAAGCCTCTCTTTTAAATATATATGTATTTTATTTTGGAGAATGCTGAGGGATTTGCAGCCCCCGCAGACACCGTGTGAGGGATGCCCAACAGCCACACGCCAGAGCTGGGGGCTGGAGGTGGGGAGCAGCTGGTAGGAGCTAAGAGGGCTGAAGCATGTTTAAGAAACACTTCAAGTGACACCGGGTGCCACTCTGTGTCCCGCTTTCCTCGGCTATTCCCCTTGCTTGCGGTTATTAGCAAGCTGACTGCTGTCCCTTTCCGCGAGGGCCGGCTGGGAGAGGGGAGCGGCGCAGGGCGGTTGGAAGCCCACCGGTTCCAGTGGGTGCCCGCCGCTGCGCACGCAATATGGCTTTAATCTCGGCTTTCAGCGGGAGGATCAAAGCCCGGCGCGGGGCCGAGGCCTCCAGCCGCAGCGCAGCAGCCGCGCGGCACTCCCCGGCCCGCGCTGAGGCGAGGCGGGGGGCGGCGGCCCGCTCTGAGGGGAGGCGGCTTCGCCCCG
>WBMW01001901.1:1529641-1685369 GCA_013396635.1 Penelope pileata | reverse complement strand
TTTTTTTTTTTTTCCCCGGAGTTGCACTTGAGCTAGACTGACTGGATGGTTTTTCAGTGAGATGGCATATGTCTCCCTGTCTCCCTGTTGTCCAGCATCTGCACCCTGGCTCTAAAAGTTGGAGCTGCAAGTTATTCTCAGACAGTTCTATGTATTTTGTCTTGTTGAACTAATTTTAAACAACTGAGAATATCAGACTGGGACAAATATTCGAAGTGGAAAATGTTGAAGTGAATAATTTTTTTTTCTTAAGGTGAAAGCAGATGAAAATAAGAATAATACGAAGTGCAAATCAGCTTTCCCCTGCCAGTTATTCCTATTACAAATGGAAAAACCTTAATTGTTGAAACCACCTACAATCTAATTGTTTTTTCCACCCCATACTTGCCTAATTGTTAAGAAAAGATGAAAACTTTTGAGTAATTCTGTATGCAAAAGTATGCAGGAAGTTGAACAGTTACTGAATTAGTCAGTCATACTTTTCGTCTGTCAAAATGGGTGCACTAATTTTGCTGTTTGTCTTGCTCTGGAGCAGGACTGTTTAACTTCATCTCTATTCCATACCCTTGAGGAAGGGAGTGAAATTTGATGAGTAATCTGGGTTTCTGTTTTTACTCCAGATAAGAGCTCTGAGAAGTTCTTCTTTCAGATAAATAATGATTTCCACAGTATTTCAGAAATACCATGGTTTTTTTGTTTGAACTGCTCTGATTAGGATCTTGAGCCAAGATGGTTTTTTTAATCTTGCACTTCCTCGCTGTGACGTACATTAGTACATAAATTATAAATAATTTGATAAGCGTTCATCTTAATGTTAGCAGTCAAAATAAGGATAGAATCTGACCTTTAAAGCATCTGTCTTTTTTAGCATACTCTACATATCCCTATCAAAAGTTTCCTGTTTCTTTTTTGGAATTCCTTCTAGTTAATGCAACTGAATTTTCTCAGTGGGAAGATGCTTGCAATATACAAATTAAATATTTCCATCCATCTGCTAAAGACCACCCAGCTTCTAGTTACTGTCACCTTTTTCTAGCTCTAAATGCGGTAAATAGGACTGGGGCCCCTTACCATGCTGGGGAGGCTGGACTTCTGTATGTTATTGGCATGGAACCAAACACTTTTTTCTCTCTGAGTAACCTACAAGGTGTGTCTAAATGTTGTAGTCTCCTGTTGCATTGTGGATCCAGTTTATCGTACTGTGAGACCATTGTCAGTGAAGACATGTTGGTAGACGTTAAAAACAGGACACAACTGGATGCAGCCTTGCAAGTGGGTGGATATATGCCCAAGAAGAAACAATCTGGTTCATCAGTGCTCACTTTGCAATGCTAAAGAAAAGAGTAACGCTGTACATGAGATATTTTCGAATGTTTGGCATTCCACACTCTAATTTTACTATGTTTTGAGTTTATAATCTGCACAACAGCTTCTTTTCCAGGTATTTTTCTTACAGGCTTATTGGAAAACATCCAGTTTTATAATATGTGCATATTTTAAAAGGGATTATTTAAAATACAGGTTCTCTTATGTTACATTAATTAAATTCAGAATGTAGTCAAACTAGCTTTGATTTTGGTCCTTTGTATTTAAAAATATGCATTCTAGTATTGTTATAGTTTTACGTATAGGGACTGATTCAGTAGAGGGGGGTGAACATTTTTTTGCAAGCTGTATCACTAATGCTCACAGCTCTGGGCAGGTAACCAATTGTTTCAGCACGACAGGTTTTGTCAGGTTTTCAAGCCCAAGGCTTAACATTTGTCGGTGACCTAACATTAATGGAATGTGGGTCTGGCATATCATTGCGGATCAGAGTGCATAAAGAAGACGTTGAAATGATGCCACACTTTTCCTATCCTCTTAATGCTGGCTGGATCTGGAATTTTTTAGTGTTCATCTTTTGAAGTTTAAACTAAATTTCATGCAATTGTCATCTGTACTCTGTAGATGTACTCTATACTTGAATGTCTAGGCAACTGGTAATTTTTTAGGTGGGTGAAAAAGGCTTCTAGCGTAAATTAGACAAAACATTCATAGTGGTTGGTAGTATTCAATGTGATGGTGGCAAAATAATCGATTGTGAAAGTAGGTAGAGCGAATCAACTGTAGGTCATAATGATTCTGATTTTTAGATAATTTTATGAAGTTAAAACATACTGAGCAAAGGTTTTGTGGTATTTTGTGCACACATTTAAGATGTAATTCATTCAAACAAGTACATCCCTCTTTTCTTGTGGACAGAGTATCTTGACTTCACAAACACTTCCTGTGAAATTCCAGCTCTCTGTCCACATCAGAATGTAATTGTCCAGGGGACTCACTTTGCTTTTTGACAGTTTCTAAACTTATGAGTCTGAAACATGGTACGATGAGTTCTCCTGTTCAGGTACTACTGGAGGCTTTTTCCACCCTGTCCCTTTGAACGGCTCATGTTGAAGTAACCCTTTATGTCTGACAGCGCTTATGTAACAATAAATGTGTGGGGCTTAGAGCCCCTGGAAGGTGGGTGGTTGTTGCCCCTCCTTTGCTGCCATCTGCTTCTGTAATCAGCAGCAACCTTCACCAAGCAGACCGTAGAAATGAGGAGCCAAGCAAGGCTGTTAATCTGTTGTTTAGAAGAAATGATGAAGACTGATGCTTGACAACTGGAAGGACCAAGTTAAGAGTCAGTAGGGAAGAGTGAAACCATGCAGCCAGCAGCATGTTTAGTGGGATGAACGCAGGATAAAATAAATAATGAATGATTGTATATTCCAGCAGAACTAAACACTATGGTAAAGAAACGTAAAACCAGAAAGCTCAAAAACGCTCCTGGTATTTTTCAAAATACATTATTTATCTACTTATACAGACCTGTAAATAGGGGCAGAAGAGGAAGAATGTGCAGAAAAGATTCAGTAAGTTGTCTTAGATTTGTGCAAAGCATGTGGTAACAATGTGCATGGCTGCTGTATCTGATCCAAATTAAATTGCTTCTCTCAGATGTATTGAGCTTTTTAATGGGAAAACTCTAGCTAAAAAGTAGCCGCATCCTTACTAATTGTGATGCTAACTCTTCTGGAATCTATCTTTTGTGATACAATTTAGAAAACTTCAATCTGTGGACTCAGAAGGAGAAGGGGATAAGAGGTCAGGGAGCTGAGAAGAGTGGTGAGGAAACTGCTCTAAACTGCCAGGGCATGTGCTACTTGCAGATCTGCAATATTGAGCCCATAAATTCATACAAGTACTGTTTTCTCAGAGTAGACCTGCTCTGTATCATCTACCATTATTTACATTTCAAGACTTAAATATTAATGCTTTTGACTAAAGCAAATAAGCAAAGAGAACTGCTCTGTAATGCACCTGAATTATCTGTAGTAAAAAGACAGGATAAAAGGATGCATGGCATGATCTCTCTGTTATCATGTAGTCATATCAAGCTATCACATGAAAAGAAAATCAGTTTAAAGCCTTACTGAATTGTTGATTTCTCTAAAATTGAAAACTTAGAATTTATGTGAGTTATTCCTCATCCCTCATCAGTCCAGTCTGGAACCTGTAGCTTCCAAAGCTTTTCCCAGCAGTCGGGACTGCTTCATGCTTCATTTGAGAGACGTGGAGCTGCTTGGTGCTATCTTCTGTCTTCATGAACTAGAATTCTTTGAGCACTCAATCCTCTCAGGTGAACATAGCAGCACGAGTGACAGCTACAACTGAAATTTGTATTGCTGGATTCCAAATTTTCCCTTGCTAGACCAAGCAAAACAAAACTGTGGCACTTCAGAGTCAGGAAACTGGAAAAGCATTAATATCTTCAAATTTCTTGTACATCTTCCTTTCTGTTAGAGTTAAGCCTTCTTTTGAACTGTTTTGACGTTTGGATTTATGTTACGGTTCTGGGATTCAGAGTTCTGCTGTATCTCACAGAGTTGTGTGCCACACACCGTTTGAACAGTGTTACAGCTGTAGTTCAATACTTACATTTTGATACTTTAAAAAGGAATTCTATGAAAATGCAAAGGCTGTGAAGATAGAGCATTATAATTGCCTCTTACCCATTTTGTACTTTGCTTCTAGTTACTTGGCACAAATACTAGAACCAGAAAGAAATAAAAAGCTCTTGTTTTTTCAAAAAGCAAGGGAATGTTTGCCAAATACCAGTCTTAATAACAAGACTTTGTTACAAAACAGCTCCCTGCTTGATTCCAGGAAAAGGATAATTGTTATCTAGTACATTCTGCATGGCTTGCAGGGCTGATTGTACGTATACATTCGTATACAATAGCTTTGAATATTGTTTCTCATATCCGCAACATCAACTGCTCATAAGAACTCCTACACAGAGATTTTTAGACAAAATGTTTTCCACCTATCTAAATATTTGCCACTTTGAAAATTGTTAGCTTCTGCTGTATTTAACACATTAAGGGATGCTTTTGTTTTTTTTTATACAAAATGTGCATTAATGTCTTTTGTACAATACATGTGCTGTGTTACAGGTCAATTAAAAACTCAATTCTCTTCCCATAGGAAGATTAGAAGTACGTATCTTAAAATCCTTTAGGTCAGATTTTTGAAGATCATTTCTGAACCCTCAGCTGAAGGGCAGAAGCTGTTGCTGCTATTTGATTCAGTGTTCAGCATGTTGCAGATATCTTGATTCATGCTGTAGAACGTGACTTGCTGCATTTGTATGGAAACAATACAAATTCTGATTTTATTCTCATTTAAATTATTTAATCCGTGCTAAAATAGGAATTCTTTATCCCAAGATTTCGCAGAATGAAGAGGCTGGAGGCAAATGGGAACCACAAATTAGATACTCGCTTTCACGCCACAGTGTCAGCAGCTGAGTGGCGTACTTAGATTTTAATGTAGTTGATGAATGGACAGGAAATGTATTGCAATTTCATGCATTTTTTTGAATCTGAGTCCAAATGCAGATAATCTGTTGTACAAGTGTGCAGGAAGAGCTCTCCCTGTGACCAAAAAAATAATTTCTTTTTCTTTCTCTGGATTTTGTTTTCATGGCAGTCAGCAATCTGAGTTGTTTTCTCAATTTGATGTATTTTTCTCAATTTTGCTTAGTCTTAAGTTATCATGCTCACTGATAACTTTAGAGATTTATTCTGCTTTCATTAGTTCATTTGCTGTTCCCATGCTAATTGTTGTTCACTGTTAGCTATGCAGACAACATGCTGCACTTCGTTAGTCTTGCAAAGAACGACATGCAGAGACCAGAATCCAAATAGAAAATGCCATTTATAATTCAGCAGACAACCAAATTAAAAATAACATGCATAGAAAAACAATTTAAGTGCTCTTAAAAAACAAAACCTCACAACTACTTCATTAGCAGTCCAAGGGATTCTTGTAGGCTTTTAATTGTGCTAATTAAGCACTAGTATTTGTTGAGACCAACCATTGCTTTGAGTCAAGCATTAATGCAATATCAAAATGGATGTCCCAGGTTGGTGCTCTGCTCTGAGTGCAGCTGAGGAGCAGCTGAGCGATGCTGGGACCTTCGTCTCTGCCATGTACACACTGCAGGTTCTCTGTGCTTGAAAAATTTAATTCCCTGTGCCCTGCATCCCTCACTTTGCCTTGAACAATAGAGTGACTTGGGCTTGACTAGCAGTCTGTGGGGCCTTTGAACTGTAGTATTTGGAAGATTTAATTAGCTGATAATGTAAGAGAAGTGGTTTAAGAAAAAAAAGAAAAAAAACATCACCTTTTGTATTAAATGGACTGGAAAAACAGCATCAGCTGTGTTCCTTCTTGAAAAGGACTAGTCGCTGTGTTAAGACAACATTTAAAGCTGACTGTTTGTACACTTTGTATTTGGAAAAAATATGGCAGAACAGTTAAAACAATAGCAGTTTGTTTGGAGGCTTTGCCCATGTGTAGTTGTTCTCATGCACCATTAACTTAATAGGAAGTTGTGATAAGGTTCAAATGGGAAACAAGATAATGCTGGTCAATGAAGACAAAAGTCAAAACTAAACATAGCCAGATACCTGATTTTCAGCATTCTTAGAGAGATGGGATTTAGAAGGTTTGGATATTCCTGTTTCTTGAAAATTTTCAGCTGTGCTGAATGGCAGAAAATGGGCTGTGAGAGGAGAATTGCCTTTCGAAAGCTTCTATAACTGGCTGTGGCTCGTTCCAAAATCACTTGTCCTTCTTCACTGATGATAGCTCAATGTGTTCTTCATCTCTTAGTCAGTAACAATCAATGTACACGCTTTTAAGTAATCAGTGGTGCTTAAACAGGAAAAACAACACCAAAAAAAAAAAAAAAGAAAAAGAAAAAAAAGAAAACAACAGCCCCTCCCCTCTAAAAAACCCTACCACGCACAAAAAAAGCGAGAGGAAAATACACAGGTGTCTGAGCAATTTCACATTAATTTGGTTACAGTAAGTTTGCTATGAGTTTTATGCCCAGGATATCTACTGAATAAACAAATCTTTTAAAGCCTTGACTGTTAATGCAAAATACAAATGTCATAGTAGCACTAACAGATCAGTGTAGGTAGAGGGAGCTATGGGTAGAAATCCTAAGCTATCAGGACTGATCGTATTTCAGAAATTCTGACCCCTTTACTTTGGAAATGAAGTTTTTCTAAAAATCATAAATAGATAAATGTACTGGACCAGAAACGTTCCGTTCTGTCAAGTGGATGAACTTTTGCTAACTTATTCCTGAATTGGTTTGATTATATTAATTATGTGTTATAGTCTGATTTATCTTGCAGTACTTTTTTGGCGTCTTAGGTATGATACTGAAACCATTTAAATGTACTCTGATTTTTTTTTTTGCTTGCTTTCTACTGAATAAGCAAAACAAATTTAATCTCAGGAAATGCAGAAGGTGATGCCACGTAATGTATGCGCATTTTTTCAGTGAAGTCACCGTATGCTAGAGAGCCTTTTTTTGTAGTTATTTACTAAATCCTTTTTAATCTCTTAATTGTGTTGAACATGTACTGCTTTATGTCATTTAAAAATTATGACATTCTCAGCAACCAAATTCACAAACATTGGAACAGCATCACTACACTAAAATGTTTGTTTGAAGTGAAATACTTTGCTGAATTTGCAACAAAGTTAATTAACAGTTAAGATGTTAAATATGTAGGGAGATAAAAATTGGTGTTTGCCCCTGTAGTCAGTCTAATATTTTGGAAGAAATTGTGAGAGAATTAATTCTGTCTTGAAAAAAAGCTCTGTGTTCCAGGAGCGAAGAGCAAAGCCTGTTCCAGTTGAAGCTGTGTATATCACACCTGAAGTCTCCCTATTCCAGAGTCAAACTTATGTATGTTTTGTGTCAGTCATTAATGCCGATACCAGCATAGGTTACAGCCTTTGTGGAGAAATACCTTTACAAAAATAGGTGCACTTGTACATCTCTCTCATTCTCTTTGGTATCATCTGATGGAGCTTTTTGTGCTCTGTATATTGTGATTTGTTGGGTCATGTTAATTTCCTGTCTGTTAGAGAAATACAAGATGTGACCATGACCTTGCGTTCCTTCCTTCAACTGGGAAGTGTAATAAAAACAGCTTTGAAATAAAATATATCCAAGGAAGGAACTTTTTTGCCAGTAAAACGGCTGAAAACTACTCTAGTCATCATTTAAATCCCAGAACATATCTATTAATTTCACTGTAATTATAGAGAAACAAGAAAAGACTAACAGTTTTAGACTTGTGAAGGATCCTGCAATAATATTAGTCTGCTCCAAATTAGCTGCTGGCTTGTTTTCAAATAATGATTCATGGTGCTGTTTTACTAAGCCTTTTTTATTGTCTTGAATAGTTCCGAACTTTTGTTCGACTTGCCAAGCAGTGCTATATGTGGTCCTGCCTTTAGTGCTTCAGAAATGAAAGGAATATATATTTATATATGGAACTTCAAATAAAACTTTTGCAGAAGAATATACTTTAAATTATGTATAAACTTTGCCATTTAGAATTGGGACAGTTCGTTTGAAGTATGTTTGGCAATTTTATTATTTGTATTCTGAGAAGTGTGTTTAAAAACTGCTTCAATCATTGGAGAAGGGTTTCTGAGAGAAAGAAGAGTGTAAGAAAATTAATTGTAGGGTGTATATTACTCCCTCATACGCTGTTGGGTTTTCCTGCGGAGAAGGTGATTTACTTCCTGTTCAAGACAAGTGAACAAGGTAAGCACTCTATTAAGAAGCAGAGACAGTTTTCTTAGCAGTTGACAATATTTAGTCAATTCTTGAAGATGAAAGAGAGGAGACATCAGAAGTCAGTATTGCAAAAATGAGGTTCTAAAGAACCTTGAGCTAAAGGCTTTCAGTGAACGCAGGCTCCTGCAAGGTATTCAGCCAAGGTGAAACAGCAAAGAAAAGGGGAAAAGAATGCCAAGAACCCAGAACTTTGGAAGTGTTTGTAGTAACATTTCAATTTCAAGTCATCTGTATGTTAAAAATGTATAGCATATTTTAATTTTAGCATCTCATACTGGCATTTTAATCTTATTTTTCTTAAATTTATGCATAAGAATAATCTTAGCAGAAATAATTCACAAGTATAAAGTTAAGCAAAGATTCAGCATTGAGATTTCACACTTGTTGATGGGATGAAATAGCAGTTAGTTTCAGATCGTCTCTCCCTGATAATATATAGGTAAAAAAAATAGTAAAATCCTTTTGACATTTTATGTGGG
Organism: Penelope pileata; assembly: GCA_013396635.1. Classification (NCBI taxonomy): domain Eukaryota; kingdom Metazoa; phylum Chordata; class Aves; order Galliformes; family Cracidae; genus Penelope; species Penelope pileata. The sequence goes on along the minus strand of WBMW01001901.1, from coordinate 1,676,687 downwards.
AAAGAACAAAAAATTTAATTTGGAGGCTTGCAAAAAGTGTGGGTTGGTGTTTTATTTTTTGGCAATTTAATTGGTTGTATTTGTTGCTTGAGTGTTAAAGCAGGTTGCTGTTATATCTGACAGAGCTGCAAAAGCTAGCTTGATGGGTCAATAACATTCTAAAAACACAAGGATTTTCTTCCTCTGCAGGGATTTACTGTGTATTGTATATTCTGATGCAAGGTGTACAATAAGATGCATATCTCATTCTATCCTGCAGGGATTTAGCTTATCCTTCAGTGTAATAATGAGAAAAAGCTATGTCTTATCACTTCTTGTAACCAGATCTGCCAACAAAGAGCATAGCTTCCCTCTGGCAAAGCAAAGCTTTGAGGTTAAACACCTCATAATCCTTGGACAGAGGAGTCTTTGTGTTGATATTTTTTCCAGTAAGTACAGATATTTATTGTTAATTTAACATTTTGATCTCATATTTAAATGAAATGCAGGACAGTAAAGTTAGTTTTCCTGCTCTTACCTTTTTAATGATAATTCTTTTTGGTACCTCTGTGTTTAGGCAGCTATGGTTTAGAAGGTGCTTCAAAAAGAATGTATAGTTTGTGTCCTAAAGAGTACACTGTTTCACAGGCATGCTGTATGGTTTTTTCTGTGCTACCCTTGGACATACATTTGAGCTCTGAACTTACGGTCCACTGTGACTGTTCCTATTCAAATGCAGCTGAGTATGGATCTCAGCCGGACTTAGTGAATTTATCAGCAGTCAGTAGTTTGACGTCTGAGAGCAGTTTCTGCAGTGAAGTAGGGAGCCTTGTTTGTTATTTCTCCAAGGAACAAAAGGGAAATTCTGCATCCTTCTACGTCTGAGCTTCAGTTTCTGCATCTGTGCATCTAGTGTGTACATCTACTGTCTAATAGAAATTAATTGCATCTAAGTGTCATGAAATAACTCAGAAACCAAATATTTAGCCAGGGCAACATCCAGAGTTTTGGTAGGGATTAAAGGCGTTTTAGGAAGATGTTGTAGAAGAAGTTAGTAGAACAGTGTTTTGAAATGTATTGACCCTCTTTAACTGTCTTAATAAAACAACTTACTGTATAAACAAGTAGACAGGAATGTTTATATACAAAAATTGTATTAGTATCTTTTTCAGCCTTTTAACTTATCGATAACCCCCAACACATTTTTAAATGCTGGTTGCTCCGCATTAGGTAGAAAGTTCTCTTCAACGTATGCTTCAAAGCACAACTTTGAACACATTTTCTCCTCCCTGCAGCATTTCTTGCATCTGCTCATGAAGCAACTAGCATTGATTCTTTGTGGTGTGAGGTGAAAGTGATTACTTCAATTGACAGCATTCTCACAACTGAGATTTGTGTAGAAAAACTGCAGAGGAATGTCTTGGAATATCTAGGTACATTTATTGTCATCTGACACATTTGGGTTTCTATTCCCATGAAATGCAATAGATAAGCAAAACAAATGCACTGCAACAATAAACCATCCATAATTCTGTTATTGAGTGTTAAATTCATTTTTAACAGTTCCGTGCTGAGGAACACACTCATGATACATTGCTTTGTGGCATGTAATGTCCAAGTAATGTGAAGGCTATAGAACTAGATTTAATCACACTTAAAATTTCCTTTTTGTAGTGGTTCTTGAAGTTACGGCTAAACCCTTCTGTTATACCCATACCAATCTACTCACTTGCATGAGAAAACTAATTCAATGCAGTAGGTGAAAGGAAGCTTTGGCCATTTTGAGAGCCAGAAGGCAGGACATGGCACAATGTGTTCTGCTTCAGGAAGCTAGAGCACGTGTAGTGTTCTTTCTCAGGTTGAACAAGATGTAAAGCAGTCACGTTTTTTGTATTTGTTATCTGCCCACTTCAAGCTGGTACGTACACAAAGGTGCAAAATGTTATCTATTTCCAAACTGTTGAAAATACTGATAGAAGTGCTGAGTAAGTGCTTGTTTAGGATGGAGAGGTGAATATTAGTGTTGCAGTAGTCCAGTCCAAAGTGGTGCCCTAATCCTCCCTCCTGTTACTCATCGTGTCCTGCCATAAGCTGTCTGATTTTATAGCAATGGTTTTTAAAGCCAGCACTCCTCCTTTTCACCATCTTGCACAGAAGGATGCTCGCCAACCAAATAAATTTCATGTTGAGAAATTTACAGGGTTTTTAACCAATCTATCTCCTCATTCTGTAGTTCCTAATTGTGTGATGCTCAGTCTAAAGTAGTCATTACAGAACAGCCTTAAGCAAAGCATCTGCTGAATAGAACTAAGGCTTGCAGAGTCAATGGTAGTAAAATATAAGCTGTCCTTTTCTTCCCCCTCAGCACAGCGTGCATTGGACTTTAATCTGTGGCTGTAATTTATGTAATACCTTTGTTTTGCTAGTCCCATCATAAACAAATGTGGTTGTCACTTTACGCTATCAAATTTGTGAGAACTAAGTACAAGGGTAATTCAATACACACATCAGTTTGGCTTTTGTCCCAACACAAGTATGGAATTCACCATTTCTTTCTCATGAAAACTGGTTTTTTTTTCCGTCTATACTTTTTTTTAGAGCTTAGTGGTGTTATTTAAACTGACTAAATGGGAGTATAATGCTCGAAAAATTAGACACAGCAGCATGAGTTAAGTGGGAAAGATCTGGTTTTACCATGCACTTCTGTGTTCTAGAGCATAACTAAAGAATTTTTGTGCATAGTTAGCAGGGATAACTTTTCCTATTTCCCGATATAATAGAGTCATCACAACAGCTGCAAGGGATTGGTTACACTGCTGGAATTCACTCTGGTGTACACAGGTTTCTTTAATGCATGCTTTTCGAAACAAAACAATTTGATAGCAGGTGTGACCTTTAACCCTCCCTAACTTTGAAGAACTTAATCATCATCATTTGTTCAGCACTGAATATATTTTGCAGGTGGAGGAAACAGAGGGAAATGTAGTTTGGTTTTGATGGGAAAGAGGGAGGATAAGAAACGGTTGCATTGGTATTTGTTCTCTTTTTACGTAAACCAAATTAGCCAAAGTTAATTTTGAACGTTCTATCTTAAATTTCGGTTGAGAAAACCTGTCTTGCTGTATAGTTACAGTGACATAAATGAAATACAGGATAAATTTTGATGAGAGATTTAAGATGTGTACATTTACTAAGATTTTGTATGCCGAAGGGGTTCTGGGAAAGGAGAATACACAGTAAGAAGCATTGAGAAGGTGCCTGCGTCATCCCCAGAGCAATATTGATTGCACATTGGTCCTTCCCAACAAAATTTTGCCTCACCAGATTTTTTAAGAACTCAGGTGATTCTATGGCAGTTCTGTACCCCACTGCCCAAGCAAACTCTCAGGCTTGGGGGTTTGCATAGTGCTTTGGGTACGGCTCTCTAGATGGAGCATCCAACCCTCAACAGCGTCAGGGAGATCACTGGCCATGGTGTGTGGTGCTTTGGAGAACAGTGCTGCAGCCTGGGCAGAGGAAGACATTCTCTGGGGGAGTTCTTTCTCAAATAAAGCACCTGCTTGGTTTTTCTACCCTATAGATTAATGTTGTTGTAAAAGTGGGCACTAAAATTGACAAAGTCTGAGCGTTCAGAAGGCAATTTAATGTCAGTATAAACTGGAATTGTCATATAAACCTTTACACGAGTCAGTATAGTCCTGAATTACGACCACCTGCACTCTGCTTGCTATCCTTGTGTGGCTCCTTGTTGTGCTCACTAGCTGTGTGTCCTCACTGATGAGGTCCATTGTGGCACAGCTGAGGAAGGAACTCCCTTTCACAAAGTAACTCGACATATATGGAAATGCAGATCTTTTAAAAAGAAAAGCTAGAAATTCATCTTTGAATCACCATATTAACAGTAAATATGTGTGGATATAATTCTCTCCAATCTAGAAACCCAAGAGTACATGCTGCAATTACAAAAACCTGTTATCTGGCTCTGTAGCTTTGTCCCTTTCCATACAGGCATGGAAACATGGATTCAGCTAGTGCTCTTTGTGCTGAATTGGTCCGTGAAAGGCTTCCCTGTTTAAGCATTCATCTTCATATAGAGAACTCCCTTCAGATTCATGTTTAGTGGTTTCCAGCCCCAGAGCCTAGTTTCTTATCATGCAGCCTTGCCTGTATTAAGGTGGTTTTGTGGCTGAGGTGGGATGATGAGAAGCCTCCTAAGCCTGCCATGGCTTCTTTGCAGCCTCAGGCAACTTGGTGCTGCAAAGTTATTTCAGATATCAACTTATTTGGGTATCTATGAATTCTGGCTGCTTGAAAAGTATGCTGTTCTTCTCTTGGGTTAAATTTAACAGAAAACTCTATAAGTTTCTTCAGTTTTCAAGTTAATGTAACTGCAGACTGGGGAAGCTTCTCTCCTCCTCCCCTTCTGCAGCCTCCTCGGGGCTGACAGGAGGGATTTGTGCTACTCTGCCAACTCCGTTCTTGCCCCCGTTAGCCGCTACTTTGCTTTGGTGGGTTGGAGCACTTCCAGACTGCAGTGGGTTGCAGCTGATAGAAATCTGCTTTTGTATAATTCTTATTTCTTATCACAGTGAAATTAAAGGTGAAATTAAAACAGCTCTCTATTTCTGGAGGAAATATAGAGAAACTTTTTATTTCTTGGTGACATGTTCCATCACCATTATACTTGTGCTATACTGCTCGAGGATGAGGATGAATGAGGATGAAAAGTAAAAGAGGGCTTTTTTCATCCATCCTCTCCACTGATGAAAGGAATAATAAGAATGATAGTGTTTATATCACTCTGTCAATTATGATTTAATCATACCTTTTGCTGTCATGTTATTTGACAGCACTTTGAGCACACATCTGAAGTAGCCTGCCTGTTGCTGTGTTAGGAGCTGTTGTACTTTAGATTATACTTCTTGTTTGCTGTAATAAAGCACTGAGTTTGAGGCTTGGTTTTGTATGAATTATGTCCCTTTTACAGTTGCTCTGTGTTAGAAATAGTCTGCGCAGTACTGTCATTTGGCATGGGCATAGTTGCAGCTACTTTGAGGTGGTTGTGCCAGAGTGATTGTTCCTCTGGGTTCCTATTTCAGCCCAGTGTTGTGAATCTTACTCTTCAAATGACAGCACGTCTCATTCTTGAGCACTGAATTTGGCTTTCAACTTTTGTTAGTTGAAAGGGTTTGAAGGGTCCAAAGTGTGAGCTGTTAATCTGGTGGGGTGAAAGTATGCAAATCTTTGCTCTTTTGGAAACCTCTGCAGAAATGCCAAGTGTCCTGTTTTATGCAAGCAGCTGTTTCTTAATTCATTGTTTTCTACGCTTTTTAAAGAAGTAGTATTAAATGTGGCCTTGATGGTAAAACAAGTTCATAACTTAACCAAAGCAGTAGTATCATTACATACTGGACGTATTCATTGTATGTCGCATTCATAGACAGGAAATTCTTGAAAGGATTTACAGATTATTCATGGGAATTATTTAAAGTGAAATGTATGTGGAATTTGCTGATCAATATACAACAAAATGAAGTGCTTGCTGAATAGTTGCAGGTGTGAATAATTTACATTTGAGTTTGCTATCTTATCAAATTGTTTATATTAGATTTTTAATAAACAGCAGAAACTTGCATAGAAAAGTTATTTTATATAGATATTTTTTGTCATTCTATTCCTTGTATTGTGTTGTGACAAGAGAAAAGTTATGCCAAAATCATTTCTTGTAATGAAATTATGAAGGACAATTAAGAAGGTTCATGAACATGGTGTTTTGGTTGTCCTTTACCGTCACATGCAAACTTTGTCATGATTTTTAATGGTACCGAATTTTTATCTTGTTTATTAAGTCTTCTGTTGAAAACTGGAACAGCCTCTTAAATAGTAAGCCCAAAAATCAGCTGCATAAAATTTCCCTCTCAAAAACCCAGCTGTCTTTGTAGCTATAATTATTGCCTGAATCATATGTTTGCAGAGGCTCAATTAAGTGTGATTGTGTGCCTTTCAAAAAAATTCAGACTCTAAAATGGCTGATTTTTATCATTTAGTTGCTTATCCATGTATGGGAAGAATTAAATAAATTGGCACAGGCACATATCTTTCATATATTTTTAATTATTCTTTTTTTCTCCTTTTTCCAGGCCAGCCAGACCATTCAAGTTACCAAAAAGGTAAGGTATAATAATCCTGTCACATGAGACATTTACAGAATTGTGAAGGCATAAGGTGATGGCAAAGCTGTTATTCCCCAAACTAAGAATAGGAAACATTCAAGAAAAATAGTAGGCAATCAAATTATAAAAGATTTTTTTAAAAAAATGTCTCCACCCAATGGGAGGTGAATTTCTGAAACATTTAGAAGAATTGATCTTCAGTGGGCTCCTAAACAACCACTGAAAGGAGTAGCCAGGGACGTGCTCCTTAACATCATACTCAAGCATCTGTGAATCCCATTGCTCTCAGTGACCTCTTTACTCGACTGAATCCATGTGTGGTGTATTTCTGTTTCTCTGTGTGAGACGGGGCAGTGGCTAAACTATGTCTGCCTGTAGATGCTGAACCGAAACATTTGGCACTACACAACTTTTATGCTTTAGCTTAAAATGGAAGGGAAAGCCAGATACTATTTTTTTTTTTCTCCTTTTTTGAAACCAGTCTCTAGTGGTGCCAAAAGGGTGAAACTGACATTGATTGAATTCATTATTTTATCTCGTAAGTATTTTTAATTGTTTAAATTGTGGGCAAAAAAAGACAACAACGACAGCAGAAATACTTTTTCAGGTCTGTGAAACATTGAGAGGAAAGAAATTTATGAAAACTATGTATTTTCATGCTACAAAGCAGCTTACAGCAGTGTTACCATTCTATCAACTAGATTGAAAGCAATGGATGAAATGACATAAAAAAGAGATTTCTGTCAGTCTCATAGATAATGAAAATTCATCACATAGTGCTTGAATAGTTGGAAGGAAAAAAAAAAGATAGTGTAGTAACTTAGCCATATGCCCAGCTGATTGTACCCTTGTAGTTTTAATTAGGCATCGAAAAACATGAGGCGTTATCCTGATAGCAACGTACATGCTTAGTGCTGGGGGTGTGCTTTCTGAATGTGAGTGATGCCTGAACTGAGAAACAGCTTAGGAACAGTCTTTTCTCTTGGACTCAGAAATTATCAGACATAGAATCTAAGTCAGGACAGTGGGTTACTTTTCACGGAGAAAATGTAATTAGACTAATTTTCTGGCTTTTTAATGGGTGAAAAATAAAATAACTGCCATCTGTTCAGCCACTTAGAGTGAGTCGACATCTGGGTTGCCTGTAGGCAGCTTGGTTGGATTCAGAGTTCTCAGTGGTACCAAGTGACATTCAGACAAAATTAAAATGTAGCATGATTAGGACTTTATGTTCTGTTTCAGGTCAGCTTTGCTTATCTGAATTTCAGTACCTGCTGTGGGAAACAGGCCAGCTGTGCAAATGTGATCAAACATTTGCTGTCTTCTGCACGTGGCTTGTTAACTTTCTAAGCGCTTCACCTAGGACAGTTCCTTTTGCAGCTCGTGACTGTAGGATTTAAGCAACTTAAGAGCTCCTTGGGTGAGATTGGAAGCATAGAGACAAGATGTCAAAGGGGTAAACTTGGCACTAGTGATGAACAGGAAAATAAATAATTCAGGTAAAATTTTGTGACTTCAGAGCAAATGTCTGTAATAGTCAATTTAGCGCTCAGTGTTTATGAAAACATTAAGTCCTATAAATAGGAAAATTCTATTAGGTCATTTACTTCCCTTTACTTCTACTTAGTACAGTTGCTCATTTGGCAAGCTGCCCCTTTGTGATTCACCTTAATAAAAACTAACACTTCAGATCGCTTTTCCAGCTTTTGCTCATTAACCTCTTGTGTGAGGATGTAAGAATTATGCGACATTTCCCCATTGGGTTATTGGGATACATCCAGTACTTGAGACTTCCTTGCTCCTTAAAGCTGTGCTTAGACCCCTTGACCACATCTACTTTCACATGCTTGAAAGACAATGATAAGCTTGCTCACTGCTTTTGATTTTACAGTTAGAAAAGTGGGAAGCTGTTGCTGGAGCAAGGAGCTGGACGTTACATCCCGTCTTAGGAATGGGATGGAAAGTTTCTGTACAGCAGATAATCGAGTTGTGATTAGGTAATGGCTTGGTCTGAAACTCAAAAAGAAACATGATCTTTTAAGATAGTAGAAATAAGTACAGAGAGAGCACTGCTATGAGCTTATGTTACATTGCAGGCAAATTGAGAAAATGGCGTATAGATCTTCTTGATCAATATTTACTGTGTACAAAGACAATCAGTGGAGAAAGATTCATAGCCTACAATTATTTTTAAACTTTGTGGGACTTTCTGTACTCTTTGATTCCCAGGTTAGACAATGTTGCCCTTGAAACATAAGCTGAATGAGTTCAACTCCTCACTTCAAGAAGAAAATTTAAGGAATTAAGATTTCCAGGTTTCATTTTCTTTCCTGATACTTTTTTGTCAACTTAACAAAAATAAAAATATCTTCCAAAAATGATGGAAGTAAGATTTGCACGTACAACTTTTTGCATTCCGAAAGCTGAGAACATGCTGGGAGCTAAAGTCTCGGGATATACATTACTCCAAAAGACTGAAAAATGAATGCTAATTAGCTTGTGTATCATGTTGCAACTCCCTTTCACCTTTGAATTTACAACAGATTTTATGGATAGTTAAAGTATAGGTTTTGAGCATTTCTTCTAACTGACAATTTTAAATATAGAGGAAATGTTTTACTTTGGGTTCTACTTAAAAATCTGTTCTTCTTCTGATATTTTTCTTTAAAAAGCTGAAACTTTCAAATAAGAACCTGTAATGTTTTCTATCCTGAAATTTTTATTAAAACATCTATTTTTTACTGATCCCAAATAAGGATAATATGTGTGCCAAAATTTGAAGTATAAAATTATGGAAGAAGTATTCATCTCAAAAATTTGTATTTAGGCTTCGATAGGTTTCATTTCACGCATGCTTGCTTTGCATTTTTAATGTAAAAATGTTACACAAATGATTGCTGTGGCAGTTTTAATTACTAACATGCACTGAACAGCAGAAGTATCTCTTCCCAGTAGCCCATAATTTATCACCTCTCCAGCAGCATAAAGAAAATCTAAGATAAAGCTTGCATTTTTCCTGGATCTGATATGAAAAGCTTTTTTATATACGAGTAGAAAGTTTCAGCAGGGAGGAGATGTGATAGCAAGTGAGTGTTTTTTGTGCATGACTTTCAGTTCTGTAACATCTCTTTCTCTGCTCCTCTCCCTGTAGCTATGCAGCTCTGATAGCTGACTGGCCCGTAGTGGTCCTGGGCATGTGTACTGTGTTAATAGTGGTGTGTGCACTGGTTGGAATATTAGTTCCAGATCTTCCAGATTTCTCAGACCCGTTGCTGGTAAGTAAATATTTACTCACTTGTACTGTCAAGTAAGTAGTTTTGGTTTGCTTTTTTTTCTGTATTAGCAGTAAATAGCAGATGCAAGTATGGCAACTGGTACATTCCTGTGACACTTAATGTGCCAGAAAAGATTCCCTATACTTTGAATCTGTTTGGGAATCAGTTTTCTGAGAGATTGCATCAGTAGTAATGTTACAGAAGCAAGTTTTGTATAATGTATTTATGGCAGAAATAAGACGTTCAAAAGCCTGATAATTCGACTAGCAAAAATAATTTTAAAAAAGTAATAGGTTTTGACATTGATGATACAAAGATACAGTTGCCATCAGAGTATGTTAACCATGAGTTTCAGTTACTTCTTCATTTTGCTATTTAAGTCTCCTATGCTTTAAAACAGAACTGCTGTACGTTGAATAATGTAAATTCATCCCAGTTTTAGATATACAACACAGTACATCACAGACGTTCTAAATCAAGTTTCAAACAGTGAGGTTCCAGGATCTATTAAAGGAAAGGGTATTCTAAGTGCCTTCTGGGGATGAAATGATATCCATATTGAAAGACTGAAAGCAATCTTTATCAGATTCTGTTAAATACTGTGCTCATTTCTTATTTCTCCTGAGCTATCTTAACCCATGAGTAGCCTTATAGGAAAAATGTATTGAATTATTATCCTCAAATATGGATATACTATTCCTTTAAGTTATCGTTACATATATTGTTGTGGCATCATTCTGTACGTATCCATCTGTAATGAATGTTTATTGAAAACAGCTGGGTTATTCAACTTATGTTGCAAAGTCAGTTTTGAAATTAAAGACTTTCCTTATTCTTGGAGAAATAGAAAATATAGATTTGAATGTATTTTAATCATATTTAATCAGTAAAGAGTGATAATTGAGATGCAAAAGAGGACATTACAGAAATCCTTGCTCTGAAAAGTAAACTGAACATATGATAGACTAAATAGTCACCATTTCTCAGGGAGATAAGTAGTATGTGCAAGAATTCATTATCAATCTATATAATTGGCCATTATTTTATCAGACTGGCCTGTCATAAAGCATTTTACTTCTAGAGCAGATGCTTGGACTAATTATGCTTCGTAATTAAAACTATCCATCACTGTGGTCATATTTGCACTTTCTTATTTGAGCTAAAAATTGAAAAATATTAATGGAATTTTATTATGCTGTCTTAGGGTTTTGAACCAAGAGGGACGGCGATAGGACAGAGATTGGTTACATGGAACAATATGGTGAAAAACACAGGGTACAAAGCAACACTTGCAAACTATCCTTTTAAATATGCAGATGAGCAAGCTAAAAGGTAGGAATTTGTATTAAAGATTTTTTTTTGCTTTGTTTTGTTTTTTTGTGTGTGTGTACATAGCTATTGCTCTAGTACTCTTTGAAGTGACTGTATATAGTGCCAATAATGTCAATAAATATTGGATCTGATCACCTACGGTTCTCAAAGGTCTAGACACTTCTCGCCATAAGCTCTTTAAAATAGTTTGCCATTTTAGTTTCCTCTTTGAAATACTGATATTTTTAGTACTGGACTCGATGTAATTTCCTTTGAATTCTGAAATTACAAAAAATACAGTGAATGTTTCAGTTCTTGAATACAGAAGTCACATTGTACTGTAAGAGCTATGAGGATGTGTAACTTGTTTGGATACTTCTTTTTAATAGTTTCTTCGCTAAGATAAGTTAAAACACCTTATTCTGTTTTAGTCATCAAGATGACAGATGGTCAGATGATCACTACGAAAGAGAGAAAAGGCAAGCAGAATGGAACTTTCACAAGGATACCTTTTTCTGTGATATTCCAAGTAAGTGGAGAAATGATGGAAGGAGAATAAGCTTCTCCCAGATGATTTCTGAGCTCTTCTGTCTGTTGTATGCCCAATTAGAAAAATATTTTTTGTTTACTGTATTCACAATGAATACTTTCTTTATGTGTGCAGAAGCCTTTGATGAAATTGAATACAGCTAAAATGCTGTATTCTGTTGATTCTTCCTAGGAACCAAATACTTCCTTAAAGTGGTTCAATTTCCTATAAAGATATCCTGTTGCTGATAACACTGATCATTGTATCAGCAGTGTTTTATATATGCTCGTAGACGTAGTACTTGATTCACCCTAGGAAAGAAGATGTGTTTTGTTTGTGCCATCCAATCTAAAAGGAAACTAAACCAAAATGCTTTTTCTCTATGTTTACATGAGATTCTTTCCTAAAAGACATCCGCAGGTCATACCCTGCCCAAAATTTAGAGTGTTTTTTTAAAACAAAACATAAAAAACACTCAAACCAATCAAAAATCTCCCAAAATTAGTGAAGGCTTTTGAAGATGTTTAAGTTAAACTAGAGGACAAAGAAGTCTTTATTAAACTTTTTACAAGGCATGCCGCAAAACTTTAAGTCCTGTTCTAGCAGAAAGTATGCATTATCAGATGTAGATCTTGCTTTTATTCAGAGAATGCCTTGGGACTTGGTCTACTTGCAGCTATTTCTGTATTTGAGGACTGATAACAGAGCACAAAAACATGATTGTGAAATTATTTGTTTATTTTATAGATGTGAGAGAGCAATGACCAGTAAAAATGGGGGTGAAAAACAGATTTATAATTTTTTCAGTTACACTGAGGTTTTACATTTAAGTAAAGGGATATGACCAATGTTGTCACTTCTGCTCCTGTGAGCAGAACCAAATTAAACTGAGCGGATATTATGCAAGGAAGAGGAAATGTATTAGAAACACTACCATGCAATAGCTGCAGCTCGAAGCAGAATTAACTCCTTTGACCCTGCCTGCTGTTTCTGTATAGTCTCATTCTTTCCATTACTGTTTCTGTATCGTCTCAGTTGTGGCAGTTGTGAAAGAATTATGCTTCTATGGGGGTTTGCCAGCTTACTATGTAAAGAAAACAGTTGGTTTCCTCTTGACCCATGTTGGTCATTGATATCTTTCTTTGTCCGCTCCAGGATCAGCAGATTTCCCTTTTCTTGATCCTAAAGCACAGTCAGAGATCATAAAGCACTACCTCCAAGTCTTTTTATTGCATTTCTGTGAAAGGCAACAACTCTGCGTATTCACAACAGTGGGGAAAGATTCAGCCTTTCAGTTTTGGGGATATTGTAATTAATGTGATCATGTTTCTTAACCTGAAGTACGGTATTGTGTTACTCTGTGCCATATACTTGTGCATGTATACATGTTTTGTTTGTTAGCTATGCAGAAAGATTTTGCTACCACTGAGTAATGATTTCCTTTCCTAAAAGCTGTCTTCTAATAAGTGTAATTTAATTGTAATTTAAGCTGTATGGATCTAAACTGCAGAATTATTTAAGGATATCACAACAATTTACACTGCAGTCATTTGCTTCTGAAGCAAAAACAGTTGTGTAGAAACATCTTCATAATTATTATTTATATTCCAAAATGTCTTAGTAAATCAGCCTTTGATTACTATTATCTATGCGCTGCCATTATGCTGTGCCAAGAATTTCATAGTTTGCTGATTAGATCTTTTGATTTTTTTCTGTTTGCTGTAGTTTAGAAGATAGATTGCTTGAATAAAAGTCTGTAGGGCTTCTAAGTGGTATATAATATTTAAGATGCTTTATTTACTGTAGGTGCTTTAAGGAAGCTGAAACTTTCATGTGGACTGAGTCTTAGAGATAAATAGATCATCTTGAAAATGGGGTGGATTCCCATAGACTGAAAAAGATTTCACTGGCATCATTTGAATGGTGGGGTTTTTGCCTCAGTCTTTGATATCAGACACACCTACATAGCCCATAAACCCTCCTCCTGTGATTTCAGGTGATCGCTATTCACGAGTGGTGTTTACATCAACAGAAGGAGAGAATTTATGGAATTTGAATGCAATTAAGTCAATGTGCAATGTGGATAACTTGAGGGTAAGTAAAGATGCTGTTTAATTTGTTTTATATGCAGATAAAAAGCATTTAATTGAGAGTTTATTTTGCTGCCCATTGTCATCTGACAGTATGTAAGAACACTCTGCATTGTTTGCATCCTTGCAGAATGCTCAGTCTGTGTACAGAGGAAGCTAACAAACAACAATCTGTACTATTAGATTATACAGGAGAGTTCGTTTTTACTAATAATGCCATCCAGAATAGGGTGGAGGTGGATTCCTTTAGAAGTTTCTGTGCAGAAGGGACTATCTTAACTTGTTGTTTCCTTTTAAAATATTATTCCATGAATTTTTGTTCTTGTTTCCCATTGAGTTATTTCCTTGCTTTTTCACATTCTGGTGAACTGTCTGAATCCTCATAGTATATGCAGTTTTCTCTGACAGCCAATGAGTCTCTCAGATTTATGGGGTCAAAAGAGAGTATGTCGGCAGATGGACATCAAAGAACACAGGTACAGTAGCTAGAAATATAGCCCAGTTAATTACATCTGCATAGTGATACTGTAAGAGTAATATTTATTTTCTCTGTAAATTTGAGAAAGTGAAAGAAGATATTTTGGCTACCGTAGCTTCTGTTACATGTGTTAGAAGATAATCTAGCACGCTGATTGAAAACAATGTCTGGCTTCAACTGATGGAAATTAACTGACACAGGCTGAAATAAAGTAAGCATTCAGATCGCACATTTGTAAAATAGAAGCTTGTCACTTGCTGAAAATGCGTAAACCTTTGTGTACTGAAAAATTTGTATGGAAATTAAGCAATAAATTTTTCTTCTATTAATAGTGATCCTTAGATTTTCTGATAAGATACTGATTTTGTTCTCCTCCAGAACAAAAATAATAATAAACTTAATATGCCACATTTATTTCATGAGAAATTCTTTAATTCTTAATTTGTTTATCATTGCCTCTCAGACAACTCTCTTTATTTAGCCAGTTTCCAAAAGTGCTTTTGCTAACAGCTGGCATTTGCTTGCTTAAAATTTTGAGCTGTAGTGTGAAACATTGTGTAATGAATCTCCCTAGAAGTCTGCTGACAGGCATTTTGTGCTGATTGGCCTCTGTTGCTGTAAGTGGTTTTTGTCCTCACACGCTCATGAAATATTCCTTATTTCCCCATCAGAGGTTATTGCGCTGACAGGATGGCTCGTGTTATTAGCCTTTATCTCTTTCAATCAGAATGAGCCAGGAGAAAAAAGGGCAGTATTTAAACTAGACCAGCTCCATTTTGGGTGATTTGAGCTAGGGAGTAATCTGATGACTGGTTCAGTCAAGAAACACAGTTGAGAATAATCTTCAGCAAGAGTGAAAATGGAGAGTTTGGGAGAAGATTAAGCTTTTTTCATTATTATTTCTTTAATGCTTGGTACTTAACCTTTTATATACAATTCTAAATATTTCTAAGCATTTGTAACACCTTCTTAGTGCTGTTATAAGCTTCATTTTCAAATGCAATGTTCTGCTAACTACCAGTCTCTAGAGTGGATGCTGACTTGCACTGTAGATATCAGAAGATATTGATGACTTTTGTAACCTTCAAGTCTTACAGACTCTCCTGTGGCTGTAGTCAGCTGTGTTGTTGAGCTACTTGCTGAGAACTGCAGTTTTGTTTCTGTTCAAATAAGTAGGGAAACTTTCTGTATTCAAACATTGGACACTGTTCTCTGAAAATGCAAACCTTAGACTTTATGTAATTTTCTAACGATAAGCAGGATTTCAGCACCACCTACTATTTGCTTTTAATATGAGCTAATAGTATATCCCCTGTGTTAATTGTATTCCCATCTGCTTGTAACTACTTTAACTGTATATTTTACTGACACTCAGGGGCTCCATCTTACAGCTGCTCAGCATATGGTAGTCCTATAATCTTCATGGAAACATTATATACAAAATAGCCGTAGGAGGTGTTCTAATTTTTAACAACTTGGATGAGAAGAGCTCTTTCTTTCACCTGATGATTGCAGGATGTTTTTCCTATAAACCGTAAACATTTATTTTATAAACTTCAAAGACTGTAAAAGATCTCCTCAGACTGCTTCCCTAAAAACTTGTAGTTGTGATTTCTGTCACTGCATATATCCACTTGGGCAGATCTGCCTACGGATACGGCATGTGCACAGGTTGCGCTGCTTGGTTTCTTCAGTTGTTCCAAAATAAATGGAAATCTTGCCAGCAGCAGACCAAATTTGGCAACAGCAAAATGGCCTTCGTGATACCGTTGGATCACTAACAAAGCCCAATGCTACAATATATTAACATTTTACATAGTATTTTAATAAGCTAAATTTTGAATTTTAATTTCTAATTTCCAGCTGCCAGCTCATGTTACTTTATCTTTGGCAGCAGTTACTTTACCATTGAATGTTTATGGCCTGCAGCAAGTGTTGAAGAACAGCATATAAACTTCATTGTCCCATCTTGATGTGAATATGCAGAGAAGACAATACAATCCTTTCCTCCCAGCTTGCCTGCCTGACCCAAGGGTTTGCCTATTATATCCTCATAAGATAAACCTGGAAGCGTGCCATGAAAAATACAGATTTGCTATTCCAGTGCTTCCTTTTATTTAGTAGGTTGTTCAGTTTTTCCTGAGTTTGCGTGTGTGAGTGTTTTTATCTGGAAACAATCAAATGTGAATTATCCTGTTTTTTTGGAATGCCAGTTTGTTATTGTTCAGAAACTGGTTGACAAAGTTAAGTCCATATTAAAGCTTTTATAACTGTCCTGAGAATCCCCAAGTGCAGGGTTTTGTCTGCATTATAAATGATTGCTGATAATAAACCCATGCAGTTTTGCTAGAAAAGCAAAGTAGTATGTTTTAAATTTAGGTGATCTAAAATATACATGGATAATGATTTCTGGTCCCAATCCTATAAACTCTTAAGCTTTTGTGACTTTATTAATATGTGTTCATTGTATGCAACTTGATTAAAAGACTGAAATTTTACGTGTATCTAAATATTTGAAGAATTAATTCTATTTCATTATGTACAAAAAGCCAGAAGCTTTGTGTGGAAGCATACATGAAATTTTTAGGACTTAAATTCTCTGTGCTGTATCAAGATTGAGTTTTACCAACTTGAGAAAATTTCCATGATATAATCTTATTACTTAGCAGTTTTGGCTCTACTTTAAAGATGGTTTCATTTTGCCTAACAGTGCCTTATGGCTATTTTGCTAAGTCCTGCACTTATTGGTTTCAAGCAAATCTGGAATATTCTTAAAGTGAAAGAAGAGTATCCATGTAAGGGATTAACACTTATTTAGCTAAGGAGGTTTCTTGACCAAAATGTTACAATTGCTGATGTTTCAAAAAGCTCTGATAGTAGTTCCTAGGCTTTGGGCAGTCACTCAAGCTGGCAACTGAGGTTCCCCACTCCATGACCGCTCTCTGTGCCCTGTCTGCTCTTGGTGCCTGCTCATTCCCATACCTCCTCCTGGCTTTACTGCTGCTATATCTTCCTCTGCTCCTTCAGTCCTGTTCTGAGTCTTAGAGCTTCTTCCCGTGGTGGGTGCAGTATTCAGAGGCACAACTGCCATCTCTGTGCAACAGAGCTTGTTTTATGGGGCTTTATGCCACAGCTGAATTATCCTGTGCCTTGGAAATCCTTGTGTGACTCAGGCACGCGGTGCCTCGGAGGCAGGTTGACCTGTTTGGAGGAAATGTGTCAGCTGTGGGAGATCAAGAAGAAGCTCTGAAAGTGAGGGTTGTAGAAGTGGGGTCAGACAGTGGAAGTCATCATAAAAGCTGTCACATCCTTTCTTTCTGGATGGTAAGTCCCTGCCTCTCCCAGGAACTTCAGTACGCAACTCTAAGCAGAATGAAACCTCATTGATGTATAGCTGATTGTGTATTTCCAGGGCTGTAGCATGAGATAATAGAAGAGAGTTAACAGTCCTCAGTGTGGAAAAAAAACTCAATGCATCTTCAAACAATAGAGCTACAGTATTCTTAACACTTCTGCCAATTTTATGCTGCTTTGACAAGTCAGTACACTGTGTTACTGCTGAGTCAGTCTGTTGTGTGTGAGAGGTTGCTAATCAAAAACGATGCAAACAGAAGGAAGAATTTATAAATGTTAGCAGAAAAGGACCGTAAGGTGAATTTTTTATCACTTCAGGATTTTTTTGTGTATGTGAATGTTTCTGATAAATCAGATTATTACTTTAAAATGGATTTTTGCCCTGCCTGTCTTTATACAGATCAGATCCCATTCCCAGTTTGGCGATCTCTGCCAGAGAGCCACTGCTGCTTCGTGCTGTCCCAGCTGGACACTGGGCAACTATATTGCCATTCTAAACAACAGGTCGTCGTGTCAAAAAATTGTAGAACGAGATGTCTCTCACACCCTTAAGCTGCTTCGCACATGTGCCAAATATTACTACAATGGAACCCTGGGGCCAGACTGCTGGGATATGAATGCCAAAAGGAAGGACCAACTCAAGTGTACAAACGTGCCTCGCAAATGTACCAAGTACAATGCTGTTTACCAGATCCTCCACTATCTAGTGGACAAGGATTTTCTAAGCCCAAAGTCAGCTGACTATGTCTTACCAGCTTTAAAATATAGCATGCTCTTCTCTCCGACCGAGAAAGGAGAAAGCATGATGAGTATTTACCTAGATAACTTTGAGAACTGGAACTCTTCTGATGGTGTAACAACCATCACAGGGATTGAGTTTGGAATAAAACATAGTTTGTTTCAAGATTACCTGTTGATGGATACTGTGTATCCTGCCATAGCCATTGTAATTGTTTTATTAGTTATGTGTGTATACACGAAGTCCATGTTTATCACGCTGATGACTATGTTTGCAATAATTAGTTCCTTGATTGTTTCTTATTTTCTCTATCGAGTAGTATTTAATTTTGAGTTCTTTCCATTCATGAATCTCACTGCATTAATTATTCTTGTTGGGATTGGAGCAGATGATGCTTTTGTCTTATGTGACGTTTGGAACTATACAAAATTTGATAAACCTCACGCTGGAACTTCTGAGACAGTGAGCATCACGTTGCAGCACGCTGCTCTTTCCATGTTTGTCACCAGTTTTACCACCGCCGCTGCCTTCTATGCTAATTATGTCAGCAATATCACAGCAATCAGATGTTTTGGTGTTTATGCCGGCACTGCCATATTGGTGAATTATGTTTTGATGGTTACTTGGCTACCTGCTGTAGTTGTATTACATGAACGATATCTTCTCAATATTTTCAGTTGCTTTAAAAAACCTCAGCAGAGGCTGTACAACAACAAAAACTGCTGGACAGTGTTGTGCCAGATGTTCCACAAGATTATTTTTGCAGTCTCAGAGGCATCCAGGATATTTTTTGAAAAGGTTTTGCCATGCATTGTTATCAAATTTCGTTATATTTGGCTTTTCTGGTTCTTTGCCTTAACAATTGGTGGAGCATATATTGTGTGTGTAAACCCAAAGATGAAATTGCCATCATTGGAGCTCTCTGAGTTTCAGGTATTTAGGTCTTCTCACCCCTTTGAACGCTATGATGCAGAATACAAAAAGCTTTTTATGTTTGAACGTGTCCACCATGGAGAGGAGCTCCACATGCCAATTACAGTAATCTGGGGTGTCACACCTGAAGATAATGGTGACCCTTTAAATCCTAAAAGTAAAGGAAAGCTGCAGCTAGATAGCAGTTTTAATATTGCTAGCCCAGCTTCACAGGTTTGGATTTTACGCTTCTGTCAGAAACTAAGAAATCAAACATTCTTTTATCAGACTGAAGAGCAAGACTTCACAAGCTGCTTTATTGAAACATTTAAGCAGTGGATGGAAAATCAAGACTGTGATGAGCCAGCTCTTTACCCCTGCTGCAGCCACTGGAGCTTTCCATACAAACAAGAAGTCTTTGAGTTATGTATCAAGAGAGCTATAATGGAGCTAGAAAGAAGCACAGGGTACCATTTAGATAGCAAAACCCCAGGGCCTCGCTTTGACCTAAATGACACTATCAGGGCAGTGGTGTTAGAGTTCCAAAGCACCTACCTCTTCACGCTGGCTTATGAAAAAATGCATCAGTTCTACAAAGAGGTGGACTCATGGATTTCAAGTGAGCTTAGTTCTGCTCCTGAAGGTCTGAGCAATGGTTGGTTTGTGAGTAATTTAGAATTTTATGATCTTCAGGACAGTCTTTCTGATGGTACTCTGATTGCCATGGGTCTTTCAGTTGCTGTTGCATTTAGTGTAATGCTTCTTACAACTTGGAACATTATTATAAGCCTTTATGCAATAGTGTCAATAGCTGGAACTATTTTTGTCACTGTAGGTTCTCTGGTTCTTCTTGGGTGGGAGCTGAATGTGCTAGAATCTGTCACTATTTCTGTGGCTGTTGGCTTGTCTGTAGACTTTGCTGTTCATTATGGAGTTGCTTATCGCCTAGCCCCTGACCCTGACCGAGAGGGTAAAGTGATTTTTTCTTTAAGCCGTATGGGTTCTGCTATTGCGATGGCTGCATTGACAACGTTTGTAGCTGGAGCAATGATGATGCCCTCTACAGTGTTGGCATACACGCAGCTTGGCACTTTCATGATGCTGATAATGTGCATTAGTTGGGCTTTTGCAACCTTCTTCTTCCAGTGCATGTGCCGGTGTCTGGGACCCCAGGGCACTTGTGGACAGATCCCACTACCAAAAAAATTGCGGTGTAATGCCTTCTCTCAGACCTTTTCAGGTGCCCAAGGGGGCAGAGGTCAAAATAAATCACATCCCATTAACAAATATCAGCTGGACTCCAGAAGTCAAAAAACAGAAATGGAGCATGAGCACTACGAGCTTGAGCCGCTGGCATCACAAGCTGGCGTCTGTAACCCTGCAGAGAAAGTGACTTACGAAGAAACTCACATCTGCTCAGAACTCTTCAGCAGCAGGCCCCAAAACACCTGTATGCCTGTGCATTCCGTATATAATAGCGAAGTGAGCAAAAGCATTAAAAATGTTGCTAGTTCAACTGTGCTACAGTCATCTATTGACCAACATACTCTTTGCCCACTCTTCTCTCAAAACAGACAGTGCAGCTGCCCAGATCCATATAAGCAGGTAGCAGTGAAGTGGAGCCCACACTCGTGTCAGCAGCTAAGCGATCCCTTCTGTTACCAATGTTCTCCTTCGCCTGGGGCTGTGCAGATCCAAAGCTCTGTGGCTCCGATAAATACTTTACAGCAAGCTACTGAAGGTTATGTGCATCCTGTCCAGCATGTCCTCCACTGCAGCTGCCTTCAAGGAAGGCTCAAAAGAACAATGACGCAGAACTCGCTACCGAAAAATTTTTTCCTCCAGTCAGTGCAACAGTTTCAGGCACATCAGAGAGTAAACAGGACAGATCCACATGCTCACCAAAACCCAGAGGAAAACGTAAGAACAGTTCCAAAGGTGATGAGCTCCTCACAATTTCTGTGCCGAAATGTAGGGCCTCTAATAGTGCGTTGCTCTGAATGTGAGAATGGTGTATCTAACAACCAAAAGGGACTCTGTCAGAAGGCAGACAAGTGTGATGAAAAGGGTGGCATGGAAGCAAACGGGGTTGAAAGCAAGAAAGCCTCCATGTCAAAGCAGAAGAAGAAAGGCGAGAGCAAGACAGATCAGCGTTCTTTGCAGAATGACCAGGTTTTAAAGGCTGAGCAAACTGCTAAAAAACACCTGTTGAATAGGTCAGCGGGAGAGGCTCACTGTGAGGGTTGCCATGAAAACTCACGCTGCTGTAGCAAGGCTGTAGCAGTGAAGTGCAATTCTGTTGACTGTCAAATGCCAAACATCGAAGCCAATGTGCCTGCTATGTTAATGCGCCCAGAACTTTCCAATGAAAGTTTGTTAATAAAAACACTATAATAAATCTTTAATTTGGCCATCCTGTGTCTTTTTTTTTTTGGAAGTTTAAAACACCAAACGAAGAAGTCCTGAATAAATATAAATTATAATTGCATTTTGGAATGGAAAATGAATTTTATAGAAGGGTAACGTTTATACGTTTCATAAAGCCATTACGTGTAGTAAAACCAGATGTTGTCCAGAATGTTGGTGTTTTTTTTTTTTTTTTTCTGTAACTCATAAACTGGATTATGCTTAATTTAACTTTTGCCCCAGGGCACTGGAGTTCGAATTCTCCATATAAACCATCTTCAGAAAAAAAGCGTTGCAAAGAAGCTCTCCCTTTTCTAAGCCAGGGCTTGTGAGGTTGATAGTGTCCGGGGTGGGTGTGATTGCCACGTTTTCTGAGTGCATTGTTTCCCTTTATCCACTTGGCAAGCTTCTGTTCCGAGCATCTTGCATGCCTTCAATCAGTGGGAGGACTGTAATGGTGTCAATTAAGGATTGTCTGGAAGACCAGAGAGTGGAGTGTGTTTGGGGAATATTTTTAACTGTTAATCCTAACCAAATCCTAACAAAAAGGAAATGCTTTTGTAGAGGTCAGTGGCACTTGCACTGCCATTGTTACAAATCTATGTATACAGTGCAGTAAAACATTTAAGTTGCCCTTTCTGGCAGTTACTGTGTTGACCTACCATTAAATACTAGAGAATACAGGTGGAAACAATAGTAAGTAGATGTTATTTACTTCTCAGTGATGACAAGAAAGGTGTAATTTGTGAACTTGACATATATTATATCAGGAGTTATAAAAGCAGGCATGAAGTGCCTTGCAATACTGTGCTTTTCCCCACAAAGTATGGCAATGAGAAATAACGCTACTGTAGAGAAAGGCCTGGTGAGTGCATGTGTTCTGGACTTACTGCCAGTAGGGTCAGGTGAAGTCAATTCAGAAGGCTCAAATGCATAAATGGAAGTACTGTGCTCTCAGTTTTGCTCACCCAGAGAAGTTCCAAGGTGTAGTCACAAATATTGACCTAAACCCCGTGAGTGAGAAACTGGATTTCAGACACCGTGTTTGTGTAACTGCAGCATTTAGTCAAATGACAGATACTGTTTTGTCATGGAGACGCTTGCTGGTCTCATCGTTCAGAGAAAGTGGATCTGAGAGCTGCACCTGTGTAGTTTGTTGTCATTGGAATGTGCCATAATGCCAAGTCTCTCTTTGGGTAGTAGATTGGTTATGCTGATCGTGCTGATTTATTCAACATAGATAACAGAAGATGAATTTCATAGACTGATGTGAAATCATATACTTGGTGTGTTATGAATCACTGGAGGAAAAGCCTGGCTTTTTCTGTTCTAATGTTCATATTGAAGGGACAGAGAAAATAAGTGTCATATGGCAGACCACTTTGGTTTCTCTGGGAGTAATGATGTTAGTGCTTATATATCCCAGTGTCTGGAATAGAGAAGAGTTTGAGCTCTACTAGAAGAAGCTAATGTGATTTTACACGGTTTAAGTAGAGTAGCAGTCTTTCTTAGGTATGAAATAAAACTCGTTTTTAGGTCCTTTAAAACTCATAACTCAATTTAGAGCCAGATTCCTTCTAAACGTTTGTAATGAGAGCAATTCAGGGATTTTCCATGCACCATAGAGGCCATTAATTATAAAGAGCTAAGACATGCAGTGCTGGCAATCTAAAGAAAATAAAAAGGTTAAGAAATAAATTGGACTGTTGCCATGCATTATTATCCAGCTTTCTTCCTAACCATTGCACCTGACTGAGTGCAATTTCTGTGAGGGGTGTATGTAGCATGCTAGGGAATAAATCTGTTAGACAACAGTAAGCCTGAAATATAAACGATGTTTTTATAGTTGAATTGACCTCTAGCCAGACCCTGCCAAAGCAGCATGTAACACTCACAGAGTGCCTGCCACGTCAGCTGTCACTCATGGCTGTGCCTTTGAGACATGGGCCTTAGGGGGGTCCCATTAAACACACCTACAGAACATAGGACGTTCTGAGCTGGTGAGCTCAACATTGAGATTTATTCCGAGTTTGCTTTCCATAACTGCATTCTGCATAAGTAAACTCCTTCTTACTGCTTGTGTTAATAAATGCTATTAAATAATGGTGAGGTAAGCGTTGAAGACTAATTTTGTATTTTCATTGTAATTTATAAGTTCTCAAGGGCTGATGCAGTAAAAAAAAAAAAACAGGAGCAGATGAGGAGTTGTAGTGTAATGTACTCTTAGAAAAGATTAAAATGGACTAGCAAACAGTGTCACTGTTGTATGTGACTTTGCCGTTGCCTCCCTGCTAATCTCTTTATTCTTTTCGAATCATATAGCTGGACAAGGAGCAATCATTGAAATAGATAAGTATAACATTTAATTACATGTGTGTGTACGTGCATCGTCTCTGTCAAATTCATGCATAGACTCCGAAGTTCAAGTCAACACAAGACTCCTGGAGAGTGGAAGAGAATAGGAGCTGGTTCCGGTGGCAGTCGAAGGCTAGTGAGGCTGGACATTACTCTATCTGCAGAAAACCCATAAGATAAGTTGTTATAGGCTTCTAGGAGCAAGCAAATAGAGGCTGGGATCCTGTTCCACGCTGCAAAATCTTAGCGAGGACCACTTATCCTGCAAAGACATACCTTTTAAGAGTTGCCAAAGATTGTCTTCTCCCAAGGGAAGCTGATGATCGTTGAATACTCTAATTTACTAAATTGAGCAGGATATTCAGTAAGTGTTCCAGCAGTGATGACACGTAGCTTGGGACATGAAGACTACAGAAAAGACTGATGAAGGGAAGGCTTTGCTGTCTCTTGTTCCTGCAGCGAGTCTTCAAAGTAACATCTCTGATTATCCAAGGCAGGAAAGACTTAATATAGGAAGGTGGTAATCTGTTTGTGTCTCTGAGGTTGCTAGTATATTTTCTTCAGGAATAAATTGCATGAACCAGAATCTTCCTGGGAGCAGGACTTGCATCTTGAGCCCAACATCCTGAAAAAAAAAAAAAAGCTAGTTACTTAACATATTAGACACTTCAGTTATTTGTGTTGTCCACAGGCTCTGTATTTCAGATTACATTTATAGTATGGGTAACAGAGTGATTAGTTTAACCAAAAATACATGGTAATTTAAAGTAAGCCCTTCAACATATTACACTCTGTAATCACTCTGAATGCAGCAGCCTGTATTCCTTTAAAATGCTTTCAATTAGGAACACCTCTGATTTTGTCATAGGGAGCCCTGGCACTCATTCTGAGAGAGGTCTGAAAATACAAGTTGACAAAGGACAAAATTTTAGCACTGTAAGAAAGGTCAAACGTGATCAAAATTGAATTTCTTTGTATAGACAATATTATACTACTTAATATAGGTAGCAGATGGCTGATTCAGACCAAACTCGCACTGACTTCATGGAATTGGACCTTAAATTTTTTCCACGTGCTGGCAAGTGATATTAAATCTTAGTCCTGCCAATAATATGCCAGTTGATGATAAATTCCCTCTGTTGATGCTGACTTTCTCCTCTGGGTGATAGAGGAGCCAGCAAGGAGAGGTGCTGGGCTGGACCCTGTTCTCACTGACAGGGTGAGACAAGGGACTAGTGGGGAACGTGAAGCTCCAGGGCAGCTGTGGCTGCAGTGACCATGAAATGCCTTAGGGCAGTGAATCTATTTTTTTTTCTTTGCCTTTTCCTAGATGCCCTAATAGCTTAATTTCTTTCCTGACATATGCTGAATCTCTTAAGTGCCAAATGTAGCTCTTTTTGACATTAAAATACACTGAAGGTAACTAATTTGCCCTGTATTTCTTGTTCTGATAAAACTGCGCATTTGGATGCATGCCTTCCTCTCCTTTTGCTCATTCACCTTTTTCTGGAGTTCTTGAAATACAATTTGTGTAGCATAATCTCTTTGATCCTTTTTCATTAGAGATGTGTATTTACATTTGGAGAATACGATATGTCACCCTTTTAACAGCTCACAGCAGTATTTCTCCACTAAATAGGGCAGAAATAAAGAGAACAGTGTTACATTGACACTACTTTGAAGACTTCTAGCAGTAGATAGTTATGTGATTTGGAGGTGTTTTATTTGGCATAGCACTGAAAGAGTGTAATCTTCAGAAAGAGGCTGTGTTCTAAAGCATGAATTTTGTAACATAAATGACAGTTAACGACTTCTCATCTTCTTTTGTGTAGCATTATCTTCACACAAAGAAACTGTAAAATGGTAATTCAGGAAGTATTAAGCAAAGCACCATAAAATTGAAAAATGCTCAGATTATAGTGACTTGCCAGGAGGTGAGCTCTGCTACTTTCTCAGTTCTGTAAGGACCTCGCTTCATATGTCCCAGGTGAACAGCATGCTGCTGTAGAATGAGAATTCAAGAAACTCTCCTCCAACATCTCTTGATGGTATCACTTGCCAGAGAAGTTTGACAACGTGAAATAATTTTAACAGCACTGGGGAAAGATACCTTACCAAAAGAAGGTGTCCTAATGAAGACAATCATTCAGGCGTTGCTCTATCTGGCATTGTAATCATTTGCAGCTGAAAAGCAATAGGGAACTTGAACTAATAGATTTTAAATGTGAGATACGTAAGAGTTTGAGACAGCTCAGTAGGTGCACTGAGTAAGTTAGATCTATAGCCTTCAACTAGTCTAGCTAAGGTGGAGTGGGAGGGGGAAAGAGAGGTACCAAATCTTTATTTGCACTGGAATACTCTTGTACACAGTACAGAGGGACTAAATATCTTGAAGATGTGTGGAAAACACAGTATTTTGAGACTGAAAAATTGTTGTGATCTCGAAGTCATAAGCATTAAACACAATAGCAAACCATAGCATGTAAAAGGTGGTTGGTGCTTAAGTAGGGAACTGTAAACTTTGGTGCATTTAACATCAGTGGTGTTTTAAAAGGACACATTTCATGAACCTGCAATAAGTGTTGGTGCTTGTTCAAGATGACCAGTAGCTCCAAACAGTTTCTAGTGCTACAACTTTGATGTACTCCACTTGGCATCTATTATACAGGTCCACAGGCACATCAGTGCAGCGGATTCAGCCATCACCAGTCAGGACTTTGCGTGGAGTCTGAAGTGCCTCCTGGATGAGCAGCTCAAAACCGAGACCATCTGTAAAAGCAGAACGTGAGTCTGCCTGACTGTCTTCTGCCAAATGTTGTGGGCAATGGAGGAGGGAGGTTGAAATCTGTACTTGTGTTTTACCCCTGAAGAAAGAAGCTGATAACTTTGACTAGCACAGATGTTTCAGAAGTCAGAAGACAGATAAAGTCAACATATGAAGTCCTTTTGAGGCTGTGTAGATGTAGCTGAAGCTGTGTGTGAGTGCTTGGATTTTTTGGTGTGCCAAATACATGCTTGGATTTTTGTAGCTGTTACTGACTTTCAAACTGATTGTCCAATTTTTCACTTCACCCAGTTTATGTGTAAAAAGTGGCCTGATCTATTTCTGTTTTGGCACTCTCGAGGAAATACTATGCTCTTATGTTTAAGTTCGTATTTATTTTAGATACATAAAATCTAGAATAATATTCTGCAGTCTTAAACTTCTATTATTATAAACTGACGTTTAAAGTTGTTATCTTCACTTCAGTATTTTTATAAATAGTCCGGCACTGCAGAGACATATAAACTCTGTTTTCATTTACCATTTTTAGTACTTCATGATTGTATTTCATGATGCCTTTAAAATAAAAAAGTGTAAATGCTGGGCCTGCACACACAGATGATTCAAGGTATCTACAGCTAGCTTTAAAGCTGCTTGAAACAACCGGCAGAAAAATAACAACTCAACCTGTAACCGTAAAAGAAAAGCAAAATATACTTCATTGCTAGTGAGTCTCTGTACACACGTTACATGCAATTTGCCCCTTTCACAGCCCTCCTTGCAGGACTCCTTCCACCTTTATCTCCGCCAGTTCCCCTTCCCAGCTCAGCTCTGTTTCCTTGCAGTGTCTGAACACACGTCATAAGGGACGAGAGCTGGTTATCGTACTGCAAGGGGCCAACCAGTTTGGAGGGGCTGCAATTATGTCATTGTGTGCCTGCTTTTTAAATACACGTTCCCAGACACAGACCTTGAATAAGACCTGCTATTATATCTCTCCTCATCCTCTGCCTATGAGTGATTGATCCCAGCAGCAGAGCAGGTGTGGTGGCCTACGCAGCAGGGGGCACAGGGCTGTGCAATCCCCGAGGATTAGTCTCCAGTCCTAAGAACTCTCAGCAATTTATCTTTCTGATATTAGGTCTATGTTTGCCTTTTGTCCATTGTCATTGTGCTGCTCTGTGAGTTACTCCCCCTCCTTCAGGCATCCGAGAGTGGCTCCCTCCTGGTGCTTGTGTCCCACAGTCCTTGCAGCCGCTGCTGCGTGCAAAGAGGCCTTGCTGCAAGAGGAGCCCCCCCTGCTTGCCTACAGCCTTGTTGGAGCCCCTTGTCAGTGGAGGAGAGCTGGCAGGACTCATTTATTTAAGTGACCTTGCCCCAGAGATAGGCATTGTTTGCATTGTAACCTCCTCTGCCACCTGGGGACTGGGAATGGGGCAGGGGCAGCATGAGCTTCTGTGGGGACTGTAAATCTAAAGGCTGCGGATTTAAGTCTGTTTTGTCTTCTGTCTGTGCAAGGGCTCAGAAATCGTCCTGACATCTAACATTTGTTGTCTCGTTCCTGTTTTTTGATACACTTTAGCCTGAAAAGCCTGATTGATGTGAAACCCTGCTGGAGCCTTCAGCTTTCACACTTGGTCTGGTTTCACATTGTTGTATTTTAAGACAAGGAGAGCAAAGATTCATGTCAGATGTCGTTGCTGCTAGAGTCTTCCCCCTTCCCTCCACCCGAGTCCGCGCTATCTGGAAATGGGCCCACCCTTCCTTAGGAAGCCAGGACAGCAAGGAAGCCACAGCCTCTTTGTGTTTTTACATTTAGATGTGCCCGAATGAATGTGGATTTCCTCAGAGCTATCACAGCTCTCAGATTGGTTTGGTTTTTTTTTGTTGTTTAGAGGATCTAAAGTCTTATCTCTAGTGTATCCAACTAGACACAGCTCATTTGTAACCTCTCCTACAGTGGAGGGGAAATGGGGAAGACAAACTGGAACTGTGCCAAAAGACTGCTGTTCTCGACCTCTGACATCCCTTCTCCATGGGATAGTAGCTGATTTGTAATTGATGATCTGAGCTGAGGTCTGGCTCCCAGCTTGGAAGTTAGGCCGTATACTGAAATAGTTCACTAAGTGAAATCAGAGGGCTCCTGACTGCCTGGGTACGGATGCAGCAGACAATAAGTATGCCAGCACCTAGAGCTCATTGCTGCCCCTGAGAAAGCGGATGTGCATCCTGGGCTGTGGTGTCATGCCTGAAATCCCTCTGTTCTCATGGTAAAAAAAAATTAAAGATGAAATAGGAAGCTACTGACTGTGTAGTAGCAATCTGAGGTATACTTCCACTACCTTTTTCAGACTTCCAGTCCAGGTGCAACCTTCTGGAAGCACTTTTATCTCTTCCCAGTGACCACCCAAGGAGCCCAGGATCCTAATTTAGGTTTTCAAGGATTGCAGTGTCTTTTTGGCTAACAGTGCAGTATAGTCTTTTTCTTTCCTGTTAGCTAATGTATCAGTGGATTGAACCCGGATGTGGAATAACATGGAAAAGGTGAAAAAGTAGGGGAAGAGGTGAAGTATTTTCTTCTGTTGTTGACGTAGCAAGTTTGGCAAAGGGGCTACTTCATTTCCATAAATGTTTTTACTTGATCAAGCAAAGGAAGGGATTGACATCCTTGCCTGGGATACTCACCCTGCTCCTCTTAGCCGCCACAAGACAACAAAGGAATTGAGTTGGGACCACAGCACTGGGCTGGCTCATTTATCCTGCTTTCAGTACTCAAGCTGCTACCTTTTTCTCCATGCTATGGTATGGTCTGCAACAGGAAATTAAGAGAAAAGTCAATGTTGTCTTGTGCTAGAAGCCATCTTATATAATACGATTTAGCAATTGCCTTCTGGGGACAGAAGACTAGACTAGCTATAAGGAGGAAATTCTTCACCGCGAGGGTGGTGAGACACTGGAACAGGTTGCTCAGAGAAGTTGTGGATGCCCCCTCCCTGGAAGTGCTCAAGGCCAGGCTGGATGGGGCTTTGGGCAACCTGGTCTAGTGGGAGATATCCTTGCCCATGGCAGGGAGGTTGGAACAAGATGGTCTCTAAGGTCCCTTCCAACCTGAACCATCCTATGATTCTATGACAGAGGATCCTCTCTTCTGAGTAGCTATTTCATGATAGGGCAGAATCAGTGCTAACAGTAGTCCCTGGGCACAGTGCTTTCAGCCTAGCTCTTACCTCAGCTTCCCTTTGCTGATGCTTTAAACTCAGTACAGGTTGCAGCAGTGTGCTGGCTTGGGAAAGTTTAATTCAGTTGACTAATCTATTGTTCTCATTTCTTTGTTTGTGTAGATTTTAACAGGAAAAGGTGTGGAGTTTAGTCTATGGCAGCAGACAGCACTCACCCAGGGCACCTGGTAATGCTTCTTTGTGTGCACTCTTCACGTTAATCAAGAAGTTTTAAATCTTGTGTTCCTCACCCCGTCCCCCCAAAATACTATATTTCTAATTCAGAGCCTTCCAGTATGTAAATACAGAGGCTAGATAGCTTTCTTGCAGACTTCTGTACTTACACATAGGAACCATCATTTAATTTAGGTTTTGAATGCACCCTCTCTGAGCCTGGAATTTACAGTCGTTCTTTCTTATAACAAGATACAAAGAAAAGTGAGCGATTTCCAGTGGGAAACGATTCTTCTTGTAAAGTTCTAGCATTGTATATATAAATTTAAATGTCTGTGTAAAAATACAAAATAAATAAGCAGGCAGAAACTCAGCTTTTTATAGAGGTTGGATATGGTCATAAAGGTGAGGCTGATCAAAAAAGAAAAAAAAATCCTGTTGTTACGGTGTTTACTTCCGGTGTTTATGCAGTTCAGGCTTTGAAACACATCAGCATACTTTACATAAGGAAGCTCAGGTTTACATTAGTTTCTAAAAATGTCATCTTGCACTTCCAACTTTCTAAGAAAGTTTGGCCTTTCTTCCCTTTTGCTGTGGCCAGATTCTTCCCAGATCTGGCCACAGTATGCCAGTTCATTCATTATCTCCAGATTGTGCTGCTCTAGTTTGTTATACCTAAGGCTGGATTCCAGGTTGATGCACAGATTTCAGTGGGGACAGCATGTGGTTACTTGCCCCTTTTCTCCAGGCTTCAGGTCATTGTGGGCACGTAGAGCCTGCTCCTTACCTCTTCCCATTTAGCTTCAATACCAGTTTAAGGTACTGATCTAATTTTAAAATCAATAAATGGATCAAGCTTCAGAAATATTAGAGCTGAATGTTAATCTATGTTTGACTTTACTTGCTGCACTCTCCTAGGACCATGCCAAGCACACAGCCCAGGAGTACCCGTTCTCTTGATGACTGGTGAGGAAAAGCTCTCAAAAGTTATCAGATGCGTTCAGAATCAGAACACCCTGAGGACACATTTCAAGGCTTCCTTAGAAAGTCTTTTCATACTTGGGTACTTAAACTGTGAACTTCATTCTTGTATCTCTGAATCTACCACCTGCCCTTCCTCTACTAAAATGTTTACCCCAAGCACAGAAGAATGTTGACCCCCAGGAGGGGAAGACTGACAGGCACTACATGGTATCTGCTTGATTTCTGCATTATTACAGAAAGGGCAACAGAAAAAAGAGTGTCAAAATAAGGCAGGTAGTTTGGTTGTCCAGCATTTTTAGTTATGCATTGCTTCTACAGCTCTTTGTGGGTGTTTCAGACTCTGTAAATAAATATAAGACCAACTCTGGAAGGCAAGGGTATTACCAGAGAGGCATAGATATAAGCAGTAAGGAGAGCCAGGTAATTAATATACATATTAACTACTGCTGATTCAGAATTTACACAGCTCCAGGAGAAGGCACAGTTTCATAAATTACATCTTTACTGTGATTGCTTGACTATTCTTATTAAAAATTATGTATGAAATAGAAAGACAAGCCTAATTCTCAGATGATGGGTTAAATCTACTTCACTGGCAGATAGATAAATTTTCTTCTGACTGATAAATAAAGCAGAGACAGAAACAGCTACTCAGAGGTGTATTTAATATTGATTGAACAGGAATAAAAGGGATGGATGTAGAGGCAGATGAGCTGAGCCTGAGTTGTGCGTGTGCCTCTGAGAGAGTACATTACTGTCTTGTTGAGTACTGAACTTTAATGCTTTAGAGTTGAGTTTGGAAGCCAGACTTAACAAAGGCAGTTTGACCTTGCAGGACCTGCAATTAGAACAATTAGAATTAAATAGTGTGTGCAGAAAATGATTGGAACTGTATTATGGGTCCTTGGTGGATATGCAGACAATATGCTGGGAAGTAACTGTAGTACCTTACCAGACACTCGTTACTGTGTTGGCATGAATTGCAGCAAGCAGCCATATGTGGTTCATCTGCCAGCATTTGAAGAGGAAAGCCAAAATTCCTTTTTGCCTTGATCTGGATTGCTACTCTCACAACTCTTTGTACTGCTATAGGAATTTTCAAGGCAAATGAGTTGTCTCATTTGCCTTTCCAGTTGTCTTTCCAGTGCTTTCAGTTGTGGCTGCCTCAGAAAAGGTTTAAATCCTCATTGTGTTTCCATTGTAATTGTGCTGAAGTGTTGTGTGGATGAGGGTGGGGAAGCTATTTTTTCTTGACCTCAGTTGACAATCAGTTTATCCCCTTAAAGCATGACAGTTGATATCTTTGGTCATTTTTTATTAGCTAGTGTAATATTAGATACTATTCTTATTCATACAAATGTCTAACCCAGCTTTTGTTCTCTGAGCTGGTTCTGCCAGAGGATATCTGAGCTGGAGAGAAATAAAGAGCAAGGAAGATGGTGTAATGATGCAGTGTGACTGATGTTGCGAGCAATGTCTAACAGTAATTGCAGGTTTTCCTGCCCTAGTTTCCTCTTCCTGTTGGTCCTGAAGTTAATGAGGATTTCAAATAATTATTTGATATTGTGTTTGTATAATAATTATTGATATTATGAACAATGAAGGTTTTAAACATGCAACATACTGACATTCCATCAGGAAATTGTAAGTGCTGTTGCTGCGGGGGGTTACACAAAATACAGTGCAAACAATATTTGTTCAAGTGAGGCAGGAAGTCTGAACTGTCCCCGAGCCTTTATAGTTTAAGAATTTGTTCTAAATTTTGCCAAGAAAGCAACGTGTCTATGAAAGCAGTTTCTGGAGCAAATCAAAATCGTTGTTGCCCTTAGGGCCCCACTGAGATGTTCTTCTCAGATATCAACTGCATGAGAGGCAAAAATAAATGTGTCTTTCTGACTGACTGCTGTTCTACCTTGTCTTTCCACGAGCCTGGAGAGAATTAGCAGAGTCAAAGTTCTGGAATGTGCACAGAGTTGTCAGGAATCTCAATATCTGGGAGGCTTTAAGTGGAGACCTAAGAACAGAGACTGAACTAGCAAACTTTTAAGGAAAGCACAAATGCAGGAAATTTCGACATTTAAAGCAATGAACTGTTTATCAGCCCAAGAAATTACTGACTTAGCTGTAAGTGGCCATGGATTGGCAGTAGCAAGTGCTTGTTTTGTTCTGGTTGCCATTCAGTGTGAGATACTGGGCAGCAATAAGAAACATAATAAGCTCTGTGCTCCTGTAAATGTTGTCTTAAAGAGAGAAGCTGGAGAGAGAATAAGAAATTAACAGTCTTCTTACCCACTTGGTCTTCAAACTGATGTTGAATGATAGCCAACTTCAGAGGCTCAGACCTTCAGGAGTGTTGTTGAAACTGTCGTGATTCTAATTTTATTCAAATACAGTTTGGAAAGTCTTGAAACATTTTGTAAGACTCAGGGTGTTATCTTAGTGTGTATGAAGCAGGGAAGTAATGCTGTGAGAAAAACAATTTAAAAAAATGTTTTAATTTTGAAGACCTTTGCAAACAGCATAGGCACTATTAATTCAAAGTATCCCACCAGCATTTTTACAGAAGATGTCCGGGTTTCTGTGTGGCTGCTTGACATGATTTCTTCTTGTCTCTTACTGAATCTTTTCTACTTCACCACTGAAAAAGTGAAAAAAGAAAAAAGTGATTAAGAAAAAAGTGAACAAAACAAAAAAAGACAGCTGAAGCATGTTTTGTTGTATAGGAAGATGATTCTGACAATCAGCTTTTTGCTGAAAATTAATGTTGTATGTGTTTCCTGTAATGAAAAAATCTCCTCGATCTGATAAGGGTAGCTTGTTCTGTCTGAGAACTTTGATCTCTTTCCTGCCCCTGGCCTTCGTGCAGCTTTGTCTCGCTTTGTATAAATCAGAGCCTGGTCTTTCCACTCCAATTTGGGAAGAATGTCAGGTATGCCTGTGTCAAATTGCCCACATAACCTTCACAGCTTTAAGGCACACACTGACAGTTGCCTCTGTGCGACAGAACCTGAGCAAGGTATCTGGCTTATCTCTGTCACTTCAAGGGAGAGCCACATTCTGCACTGACTTTTTCAGCTAATGTGATTGAAATCAGTATCTGCCCAGACTGCTCTGCTCTGCCTTTTGGCACGGCAATGTGCCCCCGCAAACTGAGATCACAGGTGAAAGCCAGCTCCCCTGAAGTCTGAATTCCTGTTAAATTTAGCGCTATAGGATTTGAATAAAAATACCTTTCGTTCTCCCATATTGATGAACTTTGTATGTGGAGATACCTGCATCTCCAGAACCCTTCACCTTCTTTTCTTCTTTTGTCTCCATAAACGTTGCATCTTCTTTGAGATTATGGCATCCCCACAGACTATCAGTGCTTAAAAAAATCAGAGATCACTCACAGTTTCAGTGATTTGGACATTTTTGATTCTCATCAAGATTCAGACGTATAGTTGAATTTCTATTTGCAATTACCTTCTTTTCTTATCTCAAATTAGACTATTCCAGTAGTACTTGGTTCTGCTTCTTTGCTGATTTTCATTTTTCACACAAAAACTGTTTATGATATTTTGCTTAGCAAAAATACTTTGAAATTTGGGAGATGATGAGAATAACTGTGTATTGCAATGACTTCTTTTCTCTCAACAAACCTCCTTCCCTGTGAAGCAAAAGCTTTTAGAACTTGAAACGAGGCAGGTCATAAAGACCATGTGGTGAAACTTCTGTCAGAGGAAATTGGCTGCATCCTTGGATTTGTCTTCCATTGGAGCTTCGACTCAAACCAATGCGATGAGAATTTAACTGGTATCCATTTTGTTCTGTTGTCTGTCTGTTTTCTTGTTTTCCTGTATGAATTATTTAATTATTCCCCCACATTCTGTAGTTATTTCCATTTCATACCTTGTACCTTGCACCTACTTACAGTTCTTCATTATCTCTATTTGGTGTTGTCATACTCGGAGATAAATCTTAGTGCAGGTTCATCTCATATTTCAGATATTGCTTGGAAACGACACAGAAACCACTGAGTTGGTCCTCCACATGATACTAATACTATATAAAAAGAAATTATAGATGCTGGAGCACTTCTATGACTTAACTGTTCTCTCCAGGTACTTGCAGTTTACCATCCTGAATCCACCTTGTCCTAGGTCAACTGTATTTCTGTTTGGCTCTTGGAAATAGTTTCCTTTGGTAGCATAAGCAAATGGAGTGAAAGTCACAGATGCCATTTATGTATAATCCAAAGTCAAATATAGTGCTCAAAAGTTGAAGAATTTTGCCTTTAAAGTGTTCTTCTTGATCGATTACCGATTCTTCCTGTTCCAGTAATAGCTTCTCTGATTCTTTCTCTGAAAAACGAAATCACATTATGAAATTACATTAGTGTGCATTGAGAGAGTACCAGTTATCTGATCTGACATTTTATATATTGATTGAAACTCTTGAGAGGCACGAAAGTCATGATTTATAACAGTACAGTGGAAAACTGAGAAACAGTTGAGGTGAGGTCACTAAACATGAACAGTAAATGGCACAGGCCTTACAGGGCTGCTCTGTGATCATGTGGGATGTGGTTAGGAAGGACGAGGGGAGTTCTTGTTCCCTGAATCAAGTTCTGTTCACTTAGCTGTTTTATTTTTCTATCTAGTCTTACCAACCTGTATGGAGAAAAAACTACTGATAGTAAGAATATCTAATGATGCCTAACCCAGAATTTCATGTTTATACGTCTCAAAAATACTTCAGAAAAGTAAATCAACAAGGACGCCCCAATGCAGCCAACCCAGCAGGCTGGCAGGGCAGCCGGGACAGCCTGCAGCACTCACGAGGCTCGGCCCAGAGGTCTGTCCTTTGGGCTGTGTGGCCTCTAACCACGAGAGCAAGGAAGGGTGATGTCAGGAGCGTGTTCCCGTCCGTGGTCTGAAATAGCGAGTCAAGTTGCATATAACTTCAACTGTTTTGTGTGGCATGTTTGGTTTTGTCAGCCTGCCAACCTTGGCCACTAGGAAAGAGCACAGAGTATCTTTTAGTGGAGGTTTTTTTAAAACAAGTATTTTGTTTTAATTGCTATTTACACGTTCCACCCTTTGCCCTTTTTCAGCTGCAGGGAGATCTTGTTCTATTTTAAAAGCTGGGGCAGGAACTTGAGGCTGGAGACTGTGGCCAAATCAAACAGGAATCTCACCAACCTAATAGAGGGCTGGCTGATAATAAAGGCTCTCTTCCCAAGCCTTTAAAGTTCTGTTCTTCCAAAGACATTCACTTATCTGAAGCCTCTGGCTTCCCATGAGAGGGTATAAACATCTCCCTATGCAGCAGGGTACCCTTTGACATTAAGAGGAAAATACAACTCAAGATAAGTTGAAGAGGCTTTTATGTCTAATCTCAGTAAGCAGTCAGAGGCTGTGAATGTCTTTTTATCCCGGGTTGTTGGGGTTTGTTTTGTTTTTTTGGCTGGGAACACATTTTGCTTAGAGTTTTATTACATCCCTCATGGCTTTTTCTTTTTTTTAAGCTGAGCTGTCAGTGCAGTACTTGTTTGGTCAGGACTCGTGTGTTTACTTGGCATCTTCGGTATATAAAACCAGCGCTGTTCGCATGGCTTGCATGCAGCCAATTCTGCTAATATTTTAAGGCTCTGACTAATGCGGCTTGAGAGTAAATGTTTTCTGACTTTGTAACATTGTACCTTACTCACAGGAGCAAGTTTTGGTGTTTTTTTTTTTCATTGGCAGAAGTTTCAATGTTGTCAATTCACTGCTATTAGAGTTTTTAAATAGATGGCAATGTTTTTAACCTTTCTTCGTAGGTGTTGGGAGCGTGTCAGCGAACAGCTCATAGAAAGCCCAGCTCACTGCCATACAAATGTGTGAGCACATTTTGCGATTGCTGAACCCCTGCTCTTCCGCTGCAGTGCTGATCTCATTTCCAGGAGCACTGCACTCCAGCGTGCACTCCAGGATCGATTCACTGATCCGTGCTTCGTGCCCCTTCCCAGGAGCAGTACCAGAGCTATCTGGGTGATAGTTTGGGGAAAACAGACATTTCAGCATCAGATATACTCTTGTGACTTAGCAGGAGCGGAAGCTTTATTCAAACCTCCTCCTTCTGTCACGCGAATGAAGTGTGAATGGAGTCCCTCACCTCTTCCCAGGCCCTTCCGCTCCAGGTGTTCCCCGTGCTTCAGCCACCCTTCAGTTCCATTCATTTCCTTCAAAAGGAAACCTTCCACTGAGCCTCACGATGCAAACTTGTTTTCAGATAAAGCACATGTATTCGACCACCATAATTAACCTTCCATTTTAAAACCCCTGTTTTCAGATCAGCTCCCTACAGGCTAATGTTTCTGTTTGCAGGAATGCACGAGCGATGCACAGATGCTCTGTCGGGATACTTCGCCTATTCATTAAGTTTGATTAGGTAGCATTTGCTCTTTGCCATCTATGAATGCGCCACTTTCTGATATAATTAGTGTTCCTCCAATTAGAATAAATGGCTGTTTCATTACTTTTAAGTGGATTATTAAAGTGCCATTCCTGTCTTATGCCTCCAGAGCTGACAGGGGTACCTGCACGCTCCCTTTTGCAAAGTCAGACCTAATTTCAGAAGGCTGATGGAGAAGGTAATGCACTGGGGCAGATGTTGCTGTGACTCCTGCTGACAGCAGTTCCTGGACAGTCGGTTTTCCTGTGATTTATTGACTCAACAGAACAGTTTGCTGTAGCACCTTTTGAAGAAGTTTCTGGAGGCATCAAAAACCTGGGAGACATTTAACATACATATGGATAATCTGTTACCATGTGAATCTCTGTTAGGACTGTGGAAGTGTGTGGTTTTTACAGGGAAAACACGCGGATTGTGGCTTATCAGGAGCAGTCCTTGGCTCTTTGTTTTCTCATCCCCGCATGCATCCACAAAGATGTCCTCTCTCCAGGGGTCACACTATTTGCTTGTAACCTGGGTGTAGCAGCTCTTTGTGTTTCTCAGTGAGGCCCTGCAATTCCTGAATCATTAGATAGTGCAATGCTATAAACATCATTTTCTGGGAATTGAAGGGCAGATTTCTGGCCCACAGCAGAAAAACTGTGATTCATATTTTGGGAAGGGATAGGGATATCTTTTTTGTGATTTGTGAGTCACCATGGTGGTCTCTTTCTGGTAAATTCTCCTTTTTAGATGTGGAATCCACAGACAGCTGCATATTTAAAAAATGCTTAAGGCCACATCTGCAGGAGAGTCATCCTGATCATTTTGGATACGGTAAGAAAGAAGCTGGTCTAGGGCTGAGATCATCTAGTTTTCCTCATGAAGTTCTAATATTACATTAAAAATTTCTCAAGAAGGGCAAAGATTTTAGAAAACAAAGTTCATACTACTTTATATTCTGCTGTTGAATTAATCTACTCAAGATATAGTAAAAATAGTTCTTTCTGAAACTAAAACAGTAATGGAACTCCTGGGGTACTTTTCAATTGAAGAAAATGTGTCAGATCTTAGATTGTTAAAAATGTAAAACAAAAAAAAACAAACGGCAACAACAACAAAAATCCCACCACCAGCAAAACCCCCACATTTCTCTCTGCATTTTTTTGTTTTTCACTAGTTTTCCCTGATTTTCAAGTGTTTTTTGTTTTCTTTTTTTTTCCTTTTTTTTCTCTTTTTCTTATTCTTTTTTCTTTTTCTGCCTTGTGGTCTCTGGTTCTGATCTTATCACAACATAATTGTGTAAGACTTCTCCTCCTCAGTTCATCCAGGTTACATGAAGATATTTCTCTGGCTTTCATCTCAGGTGAGTCATCAAAGCCAAAGCACCCGTTAATCAGTCACCATCTTATTGAGTAGCTTGATTTCTAGTAGTGTCTTTCTACTGAGGAAAAGTTGTTTCAAGATGCTCTTCCCATCCTCCTCAAAGTCAGTGGATACAGTGGAGGTGAGCTGCAACCAATACCCCCTGCAACACTACACAGTGAGTAGGTCAACATGTACAGAGTAGTGACAAAAGACAAGTGGGAGCCAGACAGGAGAGATTTGTCCTTTGGGAGATTTTAGGATTTAGGAATTTTACATTGTCAACCTTCCTGCTAAAGCAATTGCATCTCACTTCTCAGACTCTTACCCTCCTACATCATGTTTTCTCTATCAAACTGTGAAGAAACATGCAGAACCAATCATTATCTTTTTTGCTGTTGTTATGTTTATATATATTTAATTTCTGAAGAAGCAAAGTGAAAAATATGAGTAAATTAAATATGGAAATATTTACCACTGCACAAACAGTTGTGACCCTGATAAAAGTCTGTGCAGCTGCTGGGTCTTTGTGGGAGGCAAGCCTGAGTGCTGTACCTTGAGCCACTTGTGACAAAAGTTTGCATCGCTCCCAGATCCTGCTTTGAAAACCGATGTCTGAAATGCTTGCTGGTTTTGCTGGAGACGGTGTTTTGGTGGTCTAGCAGCATTCAGTGAAGGTCTTGGCTTTGGATACATGGCTCAAGAGAACAGAATGATATTTTGCAAAGCCAACTTCAGTGTCTAAGGCTTTGAGCGTATTGTGATAACTCATCAAGCATTATTAATGCTTGTATCCTGGAGCCCTAAAGGTGAGGGTCTGGCCAAAGGTTCATGGGTTCAGACAGGATGTGCTGCTTTGTCATGGCGATAAAATACAGTCAACAGGATATTGAGAGGGCTCCAGCCCGACTGTAAGGGCTACCAGAGGGTCACTGGAAGTTTCTTCTATACATGAAGCACAGACTGTATCCCTCTATAAAGGCTCCTCCTCAGCTTCTTCCTTGAATCTTGGGCAAAGGAGTAAAGCCAAGGTCAGAGAGATGTGTTGTCAAATTAAGAATCTCGGTGTTCTGAGGCCATCTGAGAAGCAACAGAACCTGTAGCATGGCAGAAGGAAGGAGGAGGCTTTGCCAAGAAGAGTCACTGTTGTTCTTCTGCAAAATATAGGGCTTTTTGGTGGATTTCATCACTTATTGCTTCACCTCATGCATGTGAAGTATGGGCCAGTTTCTTGATAAATGGCCTGCTCCCAGCAGGGAGAACAGACATGAGGAATACGCCCTTCCTCTGGGAACTGAGAGGACAGAACAGCCCAGCCGTAGTGGTTAGCTGCAGCTACTTTCTAAAACACTTTTCTGCAGATACTCCTGATAGATCCCTATATTACAGTGCCAGGTCACGTGTCTAAAAGCTTGCAGATAATGAGTACTTGGAAACCTGAGGTGAGTCCTGGGATCCTTCCTAAACCTTGGAACCTGCAAGGAGCCTCTGGGGGGTAACTGAATGGAAGGAGCTGCTGTTTCCCATGGATGGTATCCCTGGTGCTACTCCCTGAGGCCAGGCAGCGGTGTCTGAGCAGGTGGCACGTGCTGCCTGCTGAGTGCGAAGGAGACAGCTGGTGGGGGGCCACTGCCACCTCCAAGTCCTGTTGTTGGGAATTCTGATGTTATA
Source organism: Penelope pileata (assembly GCA_013396635.1). Taxonomy (NCBI): domain Eukaryota; kingdom Metazoa; phylum Chordata; class Aves; order Galliformes; family Cracidae; genus Penelope; species Penelope pileata. The sequence continues at coordinate 1,636,493 of WBMW01001901.1, read as the reverse complement.
GCTACTTAAGTCTGGCAGCTACAGTATCAGGATGGATTGTCCCTGGGTACCTCTGCTAAACAGTGCTTTTGGCAGCTGCCAGCAAGTGTGCTGTGTGGAAAACCGCAGCACCTTATATGTTTGTCTTCCTTGGGTTTCCTATGGCTGGGCAGCACTTTTCTCTCCTAGTGTTAGGACTGTATCACATGTGCTGGCATAGTGCAGTCATGCATAGCAAGTGTGAGATAGGCTTCGTATCTATGCACTCTGTAGAGCTGTCACGTGTCCTCTGGTGCTAACAGGGCAGCACACACCTGGCATTGGTCGGCAGCGGCCTGGCCTCCCTTGCTCTGCAGGGACAGGCTGCTGGGCAGCTGGGCTGGCCTTCCCAAAATGGTTTGCTGCATCTGCTCTCAAGCACTTTATAGGCCTTTATCTCTTAGCTCGCAGGTAGCTTATTTCTCTCCCACCAAGTGTATGGTACATGTTCTGGCTGCACATGTGTCCTGGTGTAGAAACAGTCATGCTGCCGATTCCTCTAAATATTGTAAAATTCCAAGAGCCAGTCCAAGTCTCTTAAAATAGCACATGTCTGAGCAAACTTCCTGGGGTTTTTTAAACAGCCTTCTGATGTGTGTGTTGGGGCATGAATGGAGCTGCGGATTCTCGAAGTGTCGAGGGGGTGAATGTGTATATACCCAAATGAGAATATTATGAATGAGTCTCTTCAGAGAAGAACACTGATGAAAAGGACACTGTTAGCAAAAAACAACCACAGAAGTATGAGCAAATACTCAGAAGGAAGAACACCCAGGGGGAGTGGGTTCCCACTTGCTAGTGAACTACATTATTTTATTTTCAGAAGTCATGCTAAATGGGAAAGATTTTCCAGTTTTAGCAAAAAAACTGAAATAATGCCAGTCCTCAGTTCAAGGCCCTCAGGGCATGAAGGTAAGTGCCAGAGAAATGTACTTCCAGGGCAGTAGGACAGGCAGAACTCTCTTAGCAGGGGAGTAAATTTAAGAAAGATTAAGCTCTTATCTGTCATCTTTGTTTACATTGCTCCATCACCATAGTATTTAAAAGCCTCACAAGTTTTGATGTATTTACCACTACAGCCCTCTTGAGACAGATGGATGTGCTGGTCTCCCTGTGAAATAGATGAATAAACGAGGCAATAAAGACAGTGATTTGCCCAAGATTCATTCAAAGTTGAATTGGTCACCTGCATTTCAGGTTATCGGCTTCTCCTACCATTCCCTACCTTTCACTCAGCCCCTGCACCTGCAATATGAGCCGACAGGGAGCTGGTAGATACTACACCCTCCATAGTAATGCAGCTCCCCTATTTCTTTACCCTGGAAACTACCACCAGCTTCTGATCCAGTTGTTTTGCAGTTGTTGGCAGTTCTTTTGCTTTTGCTTAGCTGGGTTCTTCAGCTTTCAGATCAGGCTACAGATCTTTTGCAGCCTGACTTTTCTTTCATGAAGTGTTCTGTTTCCATCTTCAGCCAGGATGCAGGCGAGGAGAATTGCTTAAAAATGGGGAACAGGGCAGAAAACTAACTAGGCTTTTCTAAACCCGCCTCAAGCTTTAGAAGGAAAAAAAGCAGAAGAAATTCCTTTGCTGTTTAAACTCTGTCTTTCCCAGCAAGAGTCTGCTCTCTATCAAATCAGAATCCTCATTGCTCCTGATAAAGAACTGTAAAGCCAGAAGCGAGTGAAACTCAGCTTGCTTTTTATTGATCTGCTTTACTCCTTGCTCTCGTGGGAGTGTCCCTGTAGAGCACCAAGGGATCTTGGTAAACGTTCTGGATTTCTCTTCCACAGGTGCTTGTGTCTCTCCTGGTGCCATGAGTTGTGCTGGTGGCAGCGCTGGCTGCTACAGCTGAAGGTGGGGCTGGCATCCTCTTACAGTCAGGCCTCTGGCACAAGAGGCATAGCCCAGACATCAGAGAAAGAGCTGTGGTGACTCCATGAGCTTTCTCAGAAATCTGGATAGTCAGTGGGGTAGATGTGCCCAGGTAAATGGTTTGTAGATTTTTCCTAGCTCTTATTCATTGCATGGACATTCCTGCCATGCAGCGTACGTGACTCACAGCACAGTATGGCCCTTTGGTCTTTTTCTGCATTGCAAATCTGTTGCAAATCCATTTGCAACAAAAAGCAGCCCAGGAATTCTTGACAACGTGGAACTACGGAGGTGACAAAAAGGAGTCACAAAGCATTTAAACTTTGCAATTAAAGAAGCTAACACTGAGAACTGCAAGATGCTTCTAGCATGAGCAGTTGGAATGTGCTCACTGTGCAGTTTGTTGTTTTGTGTGAGGATTCCCTGTTTGCTCCACTGCTCTCTGTGCAGGCTTGAGGCAGCCAGATAATGCTGTTCTTACACTCTGGAAGCGTACAGGTGATCAACCAGGTGCAGTGACTGCTCGTACATCCATTTTTGCAACAGGCTGGTGAACCGGTAAAGATTAAGGTGCTCTAAACAGCATTGTAGCATTTGAGACACACTAAATAGAGTGAAGACTTTTTTGATACTTACTGATATTTACATACTATGTAATATTATTGTCATCATTGAAAATTCCGACTTCCTTTCTTTGAACATCATGTCTAAACAGGAAAAAGCTAACCTTCCTGTTTGGAGAATTGTTAGTTTCAGAAGGAATACATTTTTCTCTCTTACTTGCAGTTTTCAAAGATTTTATTTTTAATACAACTGGAAAAGACAAACAATAGGCTATCTGAAAGGAAGGAAAACCGCATGTCTGAGACAAACATAGTCTGCTATGAATAGATAGTGTTTGCTCTATGAAATAATTCATGTCACATCTATATACTGACTTTTGCATATTGGGAAAGGAAATGTAGACTTATTTTTGGCATCTGCTACACTGTATGTACACAGCACAGAAAGCAAAGGTAAGGTTAGAAAGGGAAGAGAACCCTCCTGTCGATCTGTGTGCAAGAGAGAATCACTTGGGAGTTGGATTGTCCCAACAGTAGTGCTTAGATATGATACCAGACTGAATAAAAAGGCTGAATTCAACATTTCTGTACGTGCTTGGCATCGAGTGTTCTCCGTGGTTCGTGTCTGTGCTCACAGCGACCTTCTGGGTAAACCTCAGCTCCTAAACTTTGCTCTTGCAACTTTGTTTTGTCGAAGGAATATTGGTGCAGCAGCATCTGCAGTTCTGTTCCACTGTGTGGAATGTTGGTGGCTGCCAGGAGCAGCATGAAGACTGAGATGCTCAGCTCATCTTTACAAGGGACAAAATAGATAAGAGGTAACTAAAAGCTGTGTATCCAAAAGTGTTCCTACCCCACAGCAGAACAAGGTGTTTGTCATCCCGAAAGTGTTTGCCACCTTCTTGGAGATTGACAAGCAGCCTACTGGAAAAGTCACCGGCATAGGCTTTGTAAGGGCTACTGATGTTAATTTGTCTGTGTGGGAAGTCTTCATATTGTCATTTCTCCTTCAGGTTATTTCACTGCAGTCAAGGCCATCGTTTTGCTGAACCATTTATCAACAACTACAAAACCTTGCAAGATTGAAGGATGAATGTGGTGTACAGCCACCACTCAGAGAGAGCTGGAAAGGCCAGCCTGTGTTGTCTTCATGATCTTCTTATAGTTCTTCCTCCGTACTCAAGGTCTGACTAATTTATTCACACTTCCCATTTAAGTGGAAGTCTTGAAATACTTGGGTTATTTCTTACAGCATTGGCTCTTGTATTCATGACTGCATGAATTTCTACCTCACTGTCACAGAGAAAGTGTAAAAATGTGGTCTTATGGGGTCAAATACCAGACATCTGTCATTGTTTTCTAATCTGTTTGTTGTTTTTAATGCTAGTCCTACTTCATCTACTTGATGTATGAGAGAACGCTGTTTGATCCTGTTTGCAGACTCGGACCCTAAATCTTGTTCCTTGTCTTGTCTTTGCTTGTTTCAAGTTTCTACTTCTCATGGGATGGAGTGGAAGTCCCCTTTTGATGGCAAGATGCTCACGCTGCTACATGCACTCTTCCTAACTTTGGAGATCTCCCAGAGATTCATATGTGCTGCTCCTGCTGCATTTGCAGTGTTTTCACCACTCAGTCCTGCCACTCAGTTGTGTATTGCTCTTCACCTGTAAGTACTTTGCCAGGCATGGGTCTTGCTTTGTGATTTAACTGGACTGCTGAAATACACAGTTCTAGCAAGAAGAGACATGTTAAAGCCATTGTAAAATAATCAGTGCCACATGAAATTGAGAAGGTGGGATACAATAATCTGAAACCCAGATGGTCTCTGGCAGTGAGAAGCAGGAGAGCTGTCATGCTGAAAAAGACCCAGAAGTCAGCAAATGAGCTGAGTTAATGATGTGGCACAAGAAAAAGAAAGGCAATGTGATTCTGAGCAACACGTGCATGAGTGTCTCACTCCAGAGAGTGAACTCTCTGTAGTCTTATCTGTGCTACCACAGAGATAGCACAGCTGTTGAGGTGGGAACAGTGATGGATACTAAGTGTAAATTAACAAGGTGATAGCTCCAGCAGCATGCTGAACAGTCTCTCTGGGGAGAGATTAGCGATTGGGATTAGCAAATATAACAGGACAATACTTTGATGAGCCCAGTGTGTGTGTTGGATGGGAAGGGGAGCAGAAGCCTGGTTTTGCCGTATGTGAAATAACAATCACGTAAAATGTGAAATAATATGTAGTCTTGTTTTTGGTGGGTTTTGTTATTCTCCATAGGAATACGTTTGTGGAATCTGGGTTCTGGTCCTGAGTGCCCTGATTTCAAGTAGGAGTCCGTGTAACCTTGGACTCTGACAGGTTTGCCAGCTGTAGCGCTTGAACTGCACTGACTGCCCGACCAGTTAACGTTCAAAATACAAGCTGCCATGTTGGAGGTAAGGTCTTACTATCAAGTATCTCAGCTGATACCATGTGGCACTGAGTCACTGTCCTCTGAATATTCCCTGTGCTGCTATTGCAAATAAATTCAGCAGCTTCCATCCTAATAACTTGTTTTAGAGCCAGTGTCACACTTCACACCCTATTCTGGACACTCTCCAGCAAGTTAATGTCTTTCACCGAGGAAGGTGAGTAAAACTGATGAGAGTATCCTTAACTGAAGAGCCGTAAAATTCTAATAGAGCAGTAATGTTCCCAGCGAGCCTAAAGGGAATCTGATCAATAGTTATGAGGTGGAGGCTCAATTTACGGCCCTAATTCATCAAGCATAGTCGTTCTCCTTTTTTGTACAGGATGCTCTTGTGATTTCTGCTGAGCAGAGCAGTATAAAGTCTGCACAAGCCCTTTCTCGACAGGTCCCCAGGCTTTGTCATTTAAGAAGAGGTGACTCCACGGTGGCGGTGATCACAGTCCTATGATCTATTTGCAGTCAGTTTTTCACTCTGTAGGACAGACTGTGCCAACTGGGAAGACTGCATTTGTTCTCAGAGTCTCATGCGTGGAGTGGTTTCACAGTGAGTAAAAAAGAAAGTTATTTCAGATTTCTTTAAAATTTCACACTGGAGTTATTCATTTGCCTATGAACCACTCTACAATCAGGAATGGTTCAGTAGCATTTTCTCCAAAAATCCCTTTACTGCCTTTTGTCAGACCCTTGTAGAATTTGCAAGGTGCAGACAGGGGCCGGGCTATTTCTGTTTCTAAGACACCTCTGTGGTATATGGATGTTTTCCCAGCTGTTTCTAGCAGTTTTGATCTCTTTACACTTCCAAAATGGTATGTAAGGATGGAGGCAGGCAATGAAATTTCATCCAAGGGCTTCATTGCCTTTATGTAAAAAGTCAGACCAAAATGAATGCAAGTTTGATCTAGCCACCTCCCACCCATGGCAAAAGCAATAGAGAAAAGCATCTCGGAGTGCTAAAGCCTTGGTTAAAGCCAGCTTGGCAATCTCAGTATCTACTTGCATCCAATAGTTGCTGCATACGTAGGTCAGATTAATTAAGTTTTAAGTATCTGAAATGATAGGAGTGTCTTGTAAGTACACAGTACAGCCCTAATTGGAGAGGGCTCTCAAGTGAGAAAACCAAAAATGTTTTGTGACAGTCATTCAGATACGATTTCTGAAGCATGCTTTAAGAATTGCCATGTCTTATGCCATGCACGGATGCCTCAGCTAACAGCCTAGGCCTGCATGTGATCTTGGCTGTGCAGATTCATTCCTGCTCTGGCTGCCTGTCAGTGACACTTAACGTCAAATACTCTCTGGTATAACCTCTGACATAAAAGAATGCCTTTAAATATTTGCACTGCCTGGGGAACAAAAAATAGTTGGACATTTTCAGAGACCTGTGAGACAGGCACAGAGTGGTGGCTGTCCTGACAGCCCGCAGGGTCCATGGGAAGCTGAGGCTGCCGGTTCTTTTCCTGACCTTCTGCAGCAGCGTTCTGTCCGTAATGTCAGCGGCCGCGGTGGACAGAGGCAGCTGTTCAGGGCAGCCCTCGCTGTTACCCAAGCCAACAGCGACACCCAGGGCTTCAGGAGCACAGTCCGGGCCGCTCTGTAATCCCTCTGCCCCACGCGAACGGGAACATTTTCCAAGGTTTAGCCTTTTTCTGTTCCTGAATGACTACACCGATTGAGAAGGAAGTAATATTTTACTGTAGTAGTTGTATAAATAGAACATTGAAAGTAGATTAGATCAGTCACAGGCGCTTCTATATTCAAACAGCCGCATTCATATGAAGTAGATTGTGCCCTTTTATTTCTGTGAAAATAGCTGATAGGATTGTTTGAAGCTAAGGTCAAGACAGTCTATAAAACTCTCCATTCCTGCTTCTTCACTACAGCAAAAAACTCCCCCAGCTCATACTATGTGAGGTTTTTTTACAATTAAAAATTTTAATTTTTAAAATTAAAGATAATTTTACTTTCATAAGCTTTTATTGAATACATGTGTAAAATCAGGTGAACAATACAGTCAAGGAATATGTCACATTCAAAATATTGGTTGCAGGTTTTATAACGGTGTGTGATTGTCGTGGTTGGGACAGTTATTTTCTTCATGGAGGCTCATACGATGCTGTGATTGGGATTGTTGATGGTAATAGTGGTGATAACACACCAGTGTTTAGTTGCTGCTGAGCAGTGCTTGCACAGAGCCCAGGATGTCTCAGACTCTCATGCTGCCCTGCCAGTGAGGGGCTGGGAGGCACAGGGAGCTGGAGGGGACAGAACCAGGACAGCTGACCCAGGCTGCCCAAAGGGATGTCCCATGCCATGTGGTGTCATGCTCAGCAATAAAAGCTGAGGTAAAGCAGGAGGAAGGAGAGGACGTTCAGAGTGATGGCATTTGCCTTCCCAATAAATCAGTAGTGTGATGCGCTCTGCTTTCCTTCAGGAAAAGTGGCTCCTTCAGTGGCTGAACATCTGCCAGCTGATGGGAAATAGTGAATGAATTCCTTGTTTTGCTTTGCTTGCATGTGCAGCTTTTGTTCTACCGTGTGAACTATCTCCATCTCAGACCATGAGTTCTCATACTTTTACCTTTCAGATTCTTTCCCCCATGCCACCTGCGGAAGGTGAGTGAGTGGCTGCGTGGTGCTGAGCTGCAGTTGGTTAAACCACAAGAACGATGGGTCAGACTTTTAATAGAATGACCTTGAGCATCCCCCTGAAGATGCACACCTTAGCAAGACAGGGGTAAAACAATTTTAGAGGAAAGAGTGCACCAGACATTTATGACTCTAGAAAAATATTTCAATAGCACCAGAAAAAAAAAAATCATAATTGATCAAGATACAAGATGTACTGAGAACAACCCAAATGACACACGAATTACCCATATTTTCCACGCACAGAATGTGAAAGCTGCCTGGCAGCCACTGGGCTATTGGCCATGGCACTGCTGGGCAGCCCTCGTAGCTGTGGAGGTAGTTTCTTTGGTTTTCAGGCTTGCTTCAGATCTGAAGGGGATGCTCATTTCTCTCTGCAGGGTGGGAGGCAGCTCAACTGAGAGAGTGCATGACTGAAACAGCAGCAAATGAAGTAGCCCAATGTTTGTAGCTCTACCACCAAGCAGAGAAGTTGTAGAAGGAAAAGGGACGAAGGAAGTTCAAAGGTTGTACATTGCAGGTGAGAAGCGGAGGCTAACTGAGTGGAAGACAAATAAATGAAATCTGTGTAACACCAATTTAAAGCATAAAGGTGTAAAGCACTCCCACACAGTACAATGGGCTCTTTTTGAAAAGAGAAAAAAAAGATGGGCATCCTCCTGTAACTGAAACAGAGACCTGTAAGTACGCAGCACTCAGTACTAAGTAGTTTGAAGCTGAGCATCCAAAATGGGAGGCATTCAGAATTCTTCTGAAAGTGAGTGCCATAGTCCATAAGATAATTGCACTTCCTTGTACTTGCTGGTTGCTTTCAAGTTGTTTCCATGTTTAGTGGGATTTGATCTGAAATAGTTCTCTCTCTACCTTCTTTTTCAGGGAAAGATGGAGCAAAACTTCTGTTCCGTCCTGCCATGGCACAGCTAGAAATAGAAAGTATTGAGAAAGCCAGCAGCCCATACATCATCAATGTGAGACTGTCGCTATAGTCTGCAGCTCTATACCGCTGACATTCCTTTGCACCTTTTTCTCCTTCAGAATTTGGTAAGAAAGGTTATTTAAAAACCAATCTACATCTTGATAATCTTCAGGCCACCGCAGATATCGACTCCTTTGTAAAAAGATTCTAATTGGTTTGTGTTTCATCAGTTGATATTGAGAAAGTGACCCAACTACTACCATAATGAGGACATCTTTCAAATCACTGAAGTACCTGCTCTGGGCAAAATTAAAGGCTTCTACACACCACCCATCTTTGAGAAACTGTCTGGTCACAATGCAAATTGTTTTTCTGCTATTCCAAATAGCATCACGAATATTGTTGATATGGTCTTCGCCCGGCAAGAAATCTCGTTCCTCAAAGCACAAGGTAAATTTGTTTTTATCAAAATACTGTGAATCCAAGTGCTTTAGCAAAGAATTCTGGACCCATTCAAAATCATTTTTGCTATAGCACAAATATGCATCATACCTGTATTCGCTTGTATCTGCTGCTGGTGGATGGCTTCCAATCAAATTCTTGGTGATAGTTACATACCAGACAAAACAAACCCCCCGACAGCGAGTGAAAATGATGGCTGCCATTAGAAACATCACCAGGCTGACAGATGTGAAGATGAATATCGAGGACCGGAGTGCCTGCAGGAGTTCATCTTCATCACAATCATCGTATGTCAGAAGCGACAGTGGGACACCTGCAAACGCAGGTGGGTACACACAGTACCTGTCAGACTGTGAGCCAGCTAGGGTTACATTGGTTTCATTTAGCCACACTAGCAAGCTCTTTAAGGAACAATCACAGACATAGCTGTTATGTGTTATATCCAGAACACTCAAAGTCATAAAGACTTTAGGCTCAGGTGAAAAAAGCTGGTTACCTGACAAGTTTAGGTTTGTCAGGCTTTGGGGAAAAACACCAGGAGAGAGATGAGACAATAGGTTGGAAGCTAGATTAAGTCTTCTTAGAGAGGCTAGACCTCTAAAAATCTCCTGTGGAAGAGCACTAAGGTAGTTGTTGTTCAAATGTAGAACCTGAAGTTTGGACAGCGCCCTGAACACATCCAAACATAAACCTCTCTCCCACACAAGCTGTAACATGTTTTCTCCTAGGTCCATATAGAGTAACTGATTATTTTCTATAGCATTAACACTTTTCACACAGTAAGAGAAGCGGTTCTGTTTTAAGAAGATATACTGCACATCTGGAACTTGGAAAAGAACATACAGGTCACCCAGGTTTGCGAGCCAATTTCTCTCTAATTCAATATGTGTTGCAGCTATTGCTGTGTCAGCTATAGACGTTAGCTTATTGTCGCCTAAAAAGGCCGAAGTCAGATGTGGAAAGGAAGGGAGGTTTTTAATGGCATTGTCTCGGAGATCAATTATTTTCAGACTTAGTAAGTTACTGAATGATTTTGGACCAATCATCCCAATATGATTTTGCTGTAAATCAATATACATTACACTATGTAGCCCCTCAAAAGTATAATCATACAACTCACCTAAAAGATTACTTGAGAGATTGAGAATTTTTAGGTTTTCCAAGCCAAAAAATGCTTGCTTTTGGATTTGATTTACCTTGTTTCGGAAAAGGTTTAGCAATTCCAGATTACCAAGGCTTTTAAAGATTAAAGAATTGAGAGAGAAAATGTAACCTCTGGAAATATCAAGGACATGAAGATCACTTCTTGCTAGTCCTGTAAATGTATCCTTATCTGGATTTTTTAAGTTATTAAAGCCAAATCCTGAACCCATTGTATGAGAGCTAAATTTTAAATGATTGATTTGAGTCCCTTTAATGGCTGTACAGAAATACTGGACTGTCTCTGTGCTCCAGCCATTCTCACTAACATCCAGTGAGTTAAATGTAATATCTCTGAAAGGATTGGGACATTTGGCCCAGACCTTTTCATCTGTCTTATACAAAGCATTAGAACTGAGGCTAAAAAATGAAAAGTGTTTTCCTTGGAAGCTGGTAAGATTACTTTCACACAGGTTGGATACCTTGTTGAATTTCAGGTCCACAGTTTTCAAGACTGTTAGATTATGAAATAAGGGGTGAGGGTGAAGTTTTGTGATTTGGTTTCCCGAAAGATCCAGTTCTTCTAATGAGCTCAAATCTTGAAAGTAATGCTCCTCAAGGATGGAATCCCCAAGGTTGTTTTGAAACAGCCGGAGTATAGTCAAACTTTGCAAACCCACAAAAGAATCGAGATCCAGCTGAAGAATCCTATTGAATCCCAAGTCTAAGACACGAAGGTTTGGCAGGTTCCTGAAAGCTTCTTTTCCTATACTAACAGGAAAGACATGTTGTGTTCCAATTTCCAGCAAGAACAAATGCTCCAGCAGTGGAAATGAAGTTGCAGTCACTTGTCTGATATAGTTGAAAGTCAGCAAAAGCTTCACAGTATCCTTTGGCACAGGTGGAATACTTGTGAGGTTGCAGGAATTATACATGGAGACTTGGGCTTCTGAATAACAGCTTCTAGATGCACACATATCTCTAGCTAGTGATATTCCAAAGACAAGTACTAGCTGTTGATGTAACATCATGAATCTGCATGAAAGAAATGAAAATCGTACGCATTAATTCTGCTATTGGCTATCCGTGCAATAAGCTGCACAGCAGGTTTTTAAGAGTTTTAAATGTTTTTAACACTTTTAAGACCAATGTCATGCTAAAAATGACATTAGTGATTTGGGATTTATCCTTTCTCTGAAGTCTAACAGGTATCATCTGATCACCCATTTGCTCAGAATATGGATCCTGAAGAGACATGAGCTCCTACGTGAAAAGTAACCCTCCTGATACACATCTTAAGGTCAGCACCAAAGCCTGATTAGTTGAGTATGAAAATCTTGGCCTACCTATTCAGTTTGCATCATGGAAGTGACAAGGCTGGTATATTAGCTTAATTCCTTTACTGGTTATCCAAACAAGTTCAAACAGTATGGATTACCAGAGTATAAGTGCAGTCATCCAGCCAGCACAACAGGGCAGCCCAGTGCTGCTCTCTTCCTCAGCTCTCTCCTTGTGCAGGCAATGATGCTATTTGGAATTTAGGTGGCTGTAACACAGTAGTGCCTAACAGCCATGAATTTTTAAAAGGAAGACTTGACTTGAAGGGGCTCTGTGACTCTGAGATTAACCCTGCAATGTGAAATTGTTCTTGAAAGAGTACTAAAACAGTTTTAGTATAGGCAGCAGCAAGGCTAACAGTGAAGGAAAAGCAAATGTGGTAGCCTGAAACCGTGCTGCGAGATATAAAAAGCTACATTCGCTGAACTGTAAATTGCCGAGTTACACAAAACGGTACATAACATAATTTATACATCTCACTGATTAATCCATTTATCAATTTATTTCCACTCTGGATTTTGCACACTTTATGCCATCTGTCTCTCTCTCAGACAAAACTCTCTCCAAAGCAAGGAAAGTCTTTTTTACTGAGAATGGTGTAGAATGGTTAGCACTGAAATGTTTTTGTACTGTAGGTAAAAACCAACAACAACAACAACGCAGTTAATTAAGATTGCAACCATCTGCCTTTCCTTTTAAAAACAGCGTTCACTGAAATGATTTACTGACTGACAACTCAGTGTAAGGCTTTTTGTGACCTCCAGCACAATCTGCTTAAAAATTGGGAAGCGTAAATCCTTGTGGAACCAAACCCCTGGATGGCCACCTGGCAGCTACAAGGTAAATCTGCTTCAGAGAGGAAAGAGTAGGGCTTTAAGCAGTAATTAAAAAGAGGTAAATCCTATTAATTATGATGATGATTTAGGCACCCTACTTCATTAAAGAACAAGTACAGAATGTGATGCAGAATTTAGGACTTGAACTAAAATCATCTTATGCTTGTTGCCATTGTATAAACTGCACGGATTTCTGGGAAATGAAAAAGTATGTCAGTAAAAACAGTCTGATACTCACATTTCAAATACCAAATGAAAGGCTGAGCCATTTTTTATAGACTGCCAAATAGGGTTCTTGTAGTACAATCAAAGCTCATTAACTTTGACACAGTTTCACAGAATCTAACATTTCTGTTGAAGTAGTTTTCAAAGTCATTATACTAAAATCTTAACTTGCAAGCATCTAGCCATTATGACTACCAGGATCAGTCTGCAAATTTCCACCCCAAGGGCTCAAAGACCAAGTGGGGAAAAAACACGCCCTATAACTTCATATTTAGTTTTTAATCTTGTCATTTTTTAAGACAATTTCATGGTTTGGGACAAGACCTGTTCTTGAATGCAGAAGAAGTTACAAGTACAGGATGAAGTGCTAAATTACCAAGTTCTGGCATTCAAAATTTGTCGCAGTAAAGAATTTAGGATTTGCTCCAAAGAAAAGCAAATTGCAGGCAGTGAGTATCAAATTTCTGTTATGAGATTTTAACGACATGTATGAGGAATTACCCCTAGTACTAGAAAATAATTGTATTTTCTACCTTTTTTTGGACCTAGCATGCACTGTTGAAAGGATGCATTATAAGTAGCAAACTGTATAGTATCGTAAGTCTTCATTACTACAAGATGTTGTAGGTTATTAAAAAAAGACAACTAAACATATCATTATCCTTCAGATGTTTAAATTTCCATTCCAGATATTTGCTCAAATGCTATTGATAGTTTTCAAAATTTAGACAAAGTCACAGCATTAGCAAGACTGGTGACAGAGAGAAGTACTTTGGAAGTCAACATTTAACAGACATGGATACCAGTAACAAGAGAAAGCTCTACATGTTTAGAGTGGAGCTATGAGAAAATACAGTGTTTGGGTTTTTTTTTTTTAAATAAAAAAAATATACTTTGATTTTCATTATCAAAAACTAATAAATTGGTAAAATATTTTTAACCACCTTTGCTTTTGCACTCTATCATCTGCTTCTCCACATAACTGGAAGTTAAAGAAGTCTCTAACAATCTCTTAGCAGTCCTTACACTCCACCTCCGTTCAGGTTTGGTGCCAAGGAAGGTTTCATTTGTAAACTGTTTGCTCCCTGAATGTTTTCTGCATAAGCTACAAATCTTGCACCCCACGAGCAAGAGCAGGAGGCTGGCAGTGTAATGCCTGCTACTGCACTCATGAAGACAAAAAAGATTTTTAATTTAACAGAATCCCTCTAAGTAGTACTTTCTAGAACCCTTCACCATTGTACATTAGCACCTAAAACTTTTGGGAGGAATGTTCTTCCTACACAATGACCATCATCCCGTTCAGTTACATGCATGTGCATGGACATGGAGATGAAGGGTTGTATAAACGCTTAGTTTGTTATTGAAAAATGGAACAACGAAGTTTAGAGAACCAGAGCTCTGCATGTGGGGTTTTGTTTCATTCTACTGCATTGATGTCAGAAGGAGTAAGAGGTAAAGGGAATGGCAAAAGTAGTAATAGTAGGAAAAAAACAGCAAATGCTTTTGGGATAGAGAGTTCTAAGTAGGGTTTATTTCTTAGCAATGGAAATTACTTTTACAATGCAAGGTGGACACTCAACCTAGATCTAAAAGCAGCAAGCAAATGCATACAGAGTGCAAACGTTGTCCCTTTGGCCTCAGACTCCCCAGAAGTATGCATCAGGATCACTGAAAGCAGATGCAGCTGCTTCAAGTAGTCTGGAACTGACCTATACAACTGCACTATATATATATATATATATATATAAACTCATTTTTGTTAAAAAGCACAACAAAAAAGGAAAGGAACCATTAGTACCTGTGAGTGGATGTTGCAGTTATGCCTGTCCATCTCAGCTCAGCTCTGTACACCTTAACATATCCACAGAAGCTGTCAGAGAGCAGGGCCTGAAGGATAGCTGAAAAGGGGGACTAAGGCTGTCACCTTTTTTATGTATACAAGTCAGAAAAGAAGTTAGAATAACAGCTATCACATGGAGAGTCGTAAAGTTATTGTTCCCCTTTTCCATGCCCCCAAGAAAAATGCACTGGAGTACCCACAAATAAGGAATGGGTTACATGCCCTATTTTTCTTCTTGCTGATGGCTGAGAATGTCCACCTATTTGCTTTTTAAAAACTATGATACAAAAGGAAAATTTCAGTTTCAGAAATGGTTTTGGGCAGCAATCATTAGCACGCTTAACCTCCTGAGCAGCGTCCCCTGCTTCCGCCACGTACCCCAGGTCAAACATGAACCAGAACATGCCAGTTCCACTGACGTGCGCTCATGAGAACGAGCAGCTGACCTACAGGGCTCTGAATCATCAGCCAGAGCTCTTGGGAACCAAACAGCAGAGGTGCTGGCTATCTGGACAGGTTCTAGAGAAGACCAGTCTGATACAATTAGCAACAAGATTTAAAGAGTTAAAGATTTTTTTTTTTTGAGTAACTTATTGCAGTGACTATGGTATCCTCAAAAGGAGAATTTACCTAGATGATGACTCAGTCAGCCAGAGGAATTGTGCACCTACCCCAAGAACAGACTGCTTGAAATAATTCCATAAAGATAAGTCTTGTGATCAAAATAGTGGTAATTTAAACGTTTGGGATGTAGTCAGTAGATAAAGAAGACTAGCAAGAGGTAAAGATGGTCAATTTTTTTTTCTTTATCTGCACACACACATGATAAAAGGATGTAAATTGTTTGCTCATGCTAACCTTTACCACAACATCCAGGCCATTTTCCATGGGTCACTGAATCACAGATGAGCGGTGGACATATAAAGTAATGGTACCAACATCTTTTGGTAGGTGCATGACAATTTCATCTACAATTACTGGAAGTCTGCAAAGGGAATAAACCTTAATCCTACTCCCAACTAGGAAGGCTTTTTTTTTTCCTTTAGCTTCAAATCAAGAGGTCTTGCAATCTGGAAAGCTGGATGGGAGCTCTCACTTGCGGTTATCCTGATGTCTTTCTATGAAACGTCGCTAGCTGTCACAGGCACCCCAAAAGCTCCCAAGAGAAAGAGAAGAAAGATAGGAATAAACAACATCAGGGTTTATTTCTTGCCTGTAAAAGCAATGCATAGAGGATAATCTTCTTTTTCCCCCTCCACACTCAAAACCATGATGTACTGAAAAGACAAAGATCATCTTAATTGTCCCTTTTGATTTTTTATCTGTAATGAGATGGGTCTGTGTAAGAAATTATGCTGACTTAACGTAAAATTTAACATGTGCACTGATTTCACCATCAGTGTACAGTTTTGCTTGTGAATGTTTACAAAATACATTGAAGCCAAGTTCTATATGTACCTATCCAGAGTCAGGCTAACTGAACAGGGACTGTTTCATACTCACCTAACCACAACCACACAGAGTTTGCAACAGATTCTATGAATATGTTTCTAGACAGACTGGAGCCATACTTTTGCTTTCTGGCAAATTCTAAGAGTTGATTTAACTCTCTGGTTTCAAACCTAATCATCAAGAGACGTTTCTGTGCAGACAATCATATAATTCCAAAGACACTATGGATGCCCCATCCATGGAGGTGCTCAAGGCCAGACTGGATGGGGCCCTGGGCAGCCTGACCTGGTGAGTGGCAGCCCTGCCCACAACAGGGGGGTCAGAGCTGGGTGATCTTTAAGGTCCTTCCTTAAAGCCATTAAAGCTTTAAGGTCCGTCCTAAGCCATTGGACGGTCCTATGATTCTATGATTTCAGACGTTTCACTTCTAACTTCTAGATACTAAATACATTCTTTCTAACTTCTGTCCCTCTCCTGTGTTCATGCCCAGATACAGTTTCTGAATTGTGCTTTAAGTAGTTATAGTCTTAGTAGGAATTTTTTTTCTGACACACAGAGCCTCTCTACATGGCATCCAACATTACTGACAAAGGGTGCAGGACATTAGCCTCACCTCTGTGCCTTGGAATATCACAGAACAGAACTTCCTGGAAGTTTTATTAAGCCATATGGAAGACAGGGAGGTGATTCAAGACAGCCAACACAGCTTCCCCAAGGGCAAATCGCACCTGACCAATCTAGAGGCCTTACATGATGGAGCGACTACATTGGTGGTGTTCCTGCCCACAGCAGAGGGGTTGGAACTAGGTGATGTTTAATGCCCCTTCCAACCAAAACCATTCTATGATTCTCTGTTTTTCCCAGGCCAGGAACACATCCAGTTGTTAAATCCTTTTGGGACAAAGCATTAACTGATTCCTAGAAAAGTTAGTTAACCCAGTTAGTTAACCCCAGATCTTTCTGCCAGAAGCCGGAGAAGTGCAGCACTGATACACAACAGTACCAGTAAAGAAGTCCCCCACAGGTTCAAATCATACGAGCATGAAAGAGCCACTGAGAAAGGGAAGAAATTATCAGGAGGAGTTTGGAACCTTTGGACTGATGAGAATGTTTCTGCATAGTTTCACGTTAAACCTGGCTCAGTATAAACAATCTCAGCTAGGAGGACACAGGTTTCAAAAGGCTCTGATTCAGTCCGTGAGTTCGGGAATAAAAATCCCGACATAGTCAAAGAAGACCTTTCTTCCTTCTCTGCTCTTCCCTCTTTCACACCCAGTTTACTCCTGAGAGCAATCATTAGAACAATGTTCGTATCTTAGTACCGAAGTTTTAATACCTGATCGTGCACTTGTTTAACTGACCTTGGACCACGTTGGACATAAGGTGCTTGGAACTGCTCCAGGAGAGGACTTATGGCAGATAAGTCTGTTACCATTCAGACATGATGACAGGAAAAAGCTGAGCTGTAAGATAGGATGAAACATACATGCAGCTTTTTGGCAGTTAGTATTGAAATGGTCTCTCTCAGTTTAGCAGTGTAGGACTGCTGAGGCAACCCAGAAGTATGGCAGGGGTCTGTATCACAGCTTCAATTCTATTCCTGACCCGAGACTTGAGAAGATGGAAATGGGAACTGAGATCACCCACTGACATCTCCTCTTCAGTCCTTTTCTGCACCCTTTCACTTTTATCCATCAAGTCCCACGGCAAGCAATGGAAACTTGTCTCTGTTACTTACATTTCATGGGAATGAAACTTTCTCTGAAGTACCTAGAACAGTTGGGCTAGTTAACTACAGCTTTCAAGTTTTCTGAGAATAGGTCAAGCCTACTGAGGCTAGAGGCTGTAACTTTGGAAAATGGTACATGAAAGTGGAAGGAGACACTGAAAGAAGAACTACAGAAGAGTTAAGTGCAGCTCTCCAGTTTTGGTGAACAAAGGGAACACTGACTGGATGCAATTATGCCAAAGAGGCACATCCTGACAAATTGAAGAAGGGGACAGTAGCATCAGGTGCTAATTCTGTACTCAACACTTGACTCTGAAGATGAAGCTAAGCTAGCTTTTTGAATTCGACAAACCAAAATCAAGCAACCATTATTCTATTCCCAGACAAGTCCAGGAGTTTATCATGTTCCAGCCCCTGCTCAGCAGAAGAATCCTCACAGCTCTTTTGCATTCCTGTTTGCACAGTAGCCAAGCTTCTGCAGGAGACACAACATACTGCTACCTGACATACATACGTGCTGACAGCCTTGTGGGTAAAGCAGTTTCTTCAGTAGAACCAGCTTGAAGCTTCTCAGACTGAGGAAGGCTACGAACACTGTTCTTCCACTTCCTTAACAGACTAACTGGGTCATGATACCAGAGGTCCCTCCTTTCCATGGCCAGTCTGAAATAAAACGTCTGTGGGCAGTGTGCTCTGCTCTTGATCCAGAGCTGCAGCTCTGGTGCAGGCTCCCCAGAGGACACCCATTTGCAGCCTTGTGTAAAACACAGCCAGCTGCCTTCTCACACGGATCTCCAGAAGGTCTGCAACGGCTGTGCAAGTCTCCTCACCCTGGGATGCTCCTGTGCAATGGCTTGCACATAATAGGAGCAGCAGAAGAAAATGGTGGTGCTCTGTAGGTTTATGGCTGAAGGAAGGGCATATGGATCAGATTTTGGGGACTTGGCTGCCTAAATTCTTTTGAAATTCACCTGAACAGATAACTGTGCTTTTGTCAGTCTCGATCGTCAATTCTTGGGTCCCTTACTGCCACACAAATGAAAGAACTCCCCTATTCTGTTATCCCTGTGTATCCACAGTCATGACACAATTCCATAGAGAACAGAGAGGCATTTCTGCTTCTTGGGGAAAATCAAGGAAAGTACCCTTATCTAATACTGTTATAAGTTTTTCTTTACTCATGGCACCACTTAGGGACATCCTTCTAAGAGATTGGTTATACACACTGACTGTGAAGGACTATCTGTATTTGGTACTTGGTAAAATTTCTTACGAAAAAACCCAAAGACCTTCAAAAAGCACCCTCTTCCTTTGGATCTAACAGTAATCCTGCTGACAAGGAGTTTGTTTATAGTATTCATCTAGGCCATAATAGAGATCTTAAAAGACACATCAGCAACAGTAAGCCTTTGTTCTCAGACTGGCCAGACAAAGGGCAGTGAGAATGTGCTATTGTGGGAATACATGAGTGCTGTTATCCTATTAGATCAAATCCACTTACTGAAACAAAAATAAAGCTCCAAACTTTTGCCCTAGTTCTAAGCCATCATAATATGCTCATTTGTGCTCATAAAAAGCTGTGCAATGTAAACAAACTGTTCATGTGGGGCCCCTGTAGCCAATTACAATCTTTAAAAAAAAATAAAAATCAAACGATTAATGAACATGCCTCTTCCAACCTCCTCAGCCTCTCCCTTGAGCTGCTAGGAGGCTTAACCCAAATACAGCATTTTCCAACTTACTTAAAATCAGAAAGCACACTATAAGGGAACTGAGTACTGAGGCAGCTCCTTTCACGGACGGGGGACCTAAGGCAGTAAGGCATTACGTGACCTGGCAGAGCAGAAGTGCCATAAAAAACAGCCACTGGTCTGGGTAATCAGGAACTACATGTTGGATGTGATTATCTGGTTCCTGCTCATCACTGAGATTCATTTTGATATGCCCTCAGATTATATGATGAGATGCAGACATGCACATTTCAAAGACAGTGCGATTCCTCTATTCTTCTGTTATTACAGCTCTCATAAAACAACGTGGTCTCCAGAAGGACTGGGAAACAAATTTGAACATATAGACTAAAGCATTCTCTGGGCCAAGCACAGAGAGGGTGCTGCAGCCCCAGACTCCAGTCCCCAGCACTGTTTTGATTGTCTCCCTCTGGAGCAGGACCAGCCTGCTCTTCTGTGCTGGGCTGGTGATTCCAGTTAAGGCCCCAGGGCTGGGCACTGGTCCACCTGCCGGCCCTAAGCAGCCCTGGCTGCTTTGTCACTGTGTCTGATGGGGGATGATGAAGGGAGAGAGACTCGCCTAGGCTTGAGCAGAGGACCAACACAATTTCTGATGCTCTTCCAGGCTGTAAGGAAAAGAACTTCTCAAGGCTTCAAGGATGACAGTGAAGGTTTCCCGTTTTTTCCAATTTGCTGCTATGGTTGTTTCCCAGTGGGGACACTTACTCAAAGCTGCACAAAGCACCAGTGCTCAGGTATTCTTGCCTCACACCCTAAATCCATGTTGACTTCTTTTTCTTTGAAAATTAACATGAGATACAAACTTGGCCTAAACTAGAAGCCACTCTTGGGATGTAGCATTCCCTGTGTGACCACTGCGAAACTAAGAAAACTAAGAAACTAAGCTGTTGTTCTGGACAACATAAATGTTGTCAACAAAATGAAATACAGCACAGGGACAAAAGGGCCTTTTTTGTGCTTTCAGGGTAATTAGAAGCAGCCATGGTTAAAATCTCACCTGGGAAAGATCAAAGAGATCATAGGAAGAGATCATATCAAGAATGACAGCTAAGGTAGAGGTTGCATTTTTTAACTTATGAGAGGCCAGCTCTCAGAGATTTGACAGAAAACCTTGAGGAAGGAGCAGCAGATGGAGAGGCAGCATTCAGAGCACAACTCCCAGGGTCACAGGCAGGATTTGGTACAGCCTTACGTACAAAGCTGGTCTTTTAATAAAGCCACTCTTTCACTCTTGGGGCCCAATCTGGGCAGAATATTTATTAAGGAATTATTTAGAAGAGTATGGAGACAGGTGCTGATAACAGATAACAAGGAAATATTTACTTTTGCGAGTAAGTTTTCTGTACGGGTATTTTAAAGAAAACAATCAAAAGACAATGAGCCTCCTGTACAGTGCAACGCCAAACCCTCGTGTGCCAACAAATACCCAACAACTGTGGAAGCACTGGCTGTTTTGGGCTGGAGGCACTCCCCTCCTATTCTGTTACTGCTCTTCCAACTCAGTGCATAAGGCTCCAGGTTCACTAAAGATGTGTTCCTGTCTAATGGGGGAGGATGCTCTGCACAGCAGCCAAGGGAGGGGACAGATCTGCTCCAAGCAGACAGCCAACTGCACACACCTTCCACCCAGAAGGCATCCTCAGAGAACAGCTTTTCCTGCCCTCCCTGCTATGTGGAAGTAGTTCAGCCTCTAACCAACTCAGAAGTTCTTGCACAATAACGCAGACAGAAGCTGAAGAGTGGCACCAGCCCTGTGGCCAGTGAGGAGGAAGACAGATCTCATTTGCTCTCAGGCAGACAGCAGAGCTGAATGAACTCTCCCATGACCTGGGTGGATGCTCCTGGCAGTAAGTCACAAAGGCGTACTGTAACAACAGACCAGCACTGCAGTTTGAAACTACGCAGCAGCCACTGCTGCATTCTGGACACAGGCTGAGCTGGAAGTATGCCTACCTCACAGCACTCATGCAACACAGCCAAATCAGATGCCAACTGCTTGGCCCTGCAGACCCAAGGCAAGATGTTGTATGCTCAAATACTTCAGTGTGACAAAAAAGGGGTGGAGACCCCCTCTGATGCCCAGGCAGGTGAGACTGGGCCCCACCAAGTCCTGCCTCGGATGCCTATTGCACCCTTTAAGAACTTTGCACCTTGAGCATCTACTTTTTTCCCACTAAAAATGAGCGCAGCAATCCCTGTCAGCCTTGGGGGAACAACACCCAGCTTTAAGAGCACACGAAGTGCAGCACCGCAGGGGAGGGACCACCCCCAGCAGACAACAGCTCACCTCTCAGCGGCTCCTGGGCAGCGGCTCCGGAACGTGGCATCTCCGCGGCTGCTCCAACCTGCCCGGGGGAGCAGGAGGCGAAGGGGGAACCACAGGTGCACCCAGCACCTGTCCTCCCCGCATCGCTGAGCAACGAGGCTCACGGCCACGCTTGAGGAGCGGTGTTTAGAGGTGAGTGCTCGCTGCAGAGCCGCAGGTAAAGCCTTCAGGAAGCGGCCACGGGACGCCCGGGCCCACGTTTTGCCCCGTTGCCCCACGCCGCCAGCCCGGCCCGTCACGTCACGTCTCGGAAAGGCCGGGCCGGGCCGCCCCTCCCCGGGCACGCCCGCTGCAGGCCCGGCCCGGGCTGGAAGGCGTTCCCGGGCGGTCAGCCCGCGGCCGAGTCTCGGTGCGGCGTGGAAACGAGGGCTTGGGCCGGGCCGGGAGAGAGGGAGGGAGTCAGCAGCGGTTACACGGCAGCGGGCATGGGAGCTGGAAGGGGGAAGTGCTGCCTGCCTGCCTGACGCCAGGAGCCCAGAAAGGCATCCAGCTCCTCCCAACAAGCGATGTGACCTGCGTGAGGGGATCCCACCTGCTCACCTCAGTCCAAACGATGTAAACGTTGCGTTTGTCCGCTACAGCAGTGCTCAGGCCCTGCCCCACGCAGTGCCCCTGTCCCACGCCGGCTGCAAGCTGCTGCCCTGCACGCACCCTGCCCGGCTGCTGGCAGCCTTCCTGGCCTGCTTCCATCGCCCTGCGCCCAGCAGCACGCCTCATCCTGCCAGCGAGTGGTAGCTCTGCAGCTGGGCTGCTTATCGGCCGGGTACGGTGATTCTTGGAGAAGAATGGGGTATCCAGGAACAAAAAGGGGTTTAAAAGTGAGGACAAGATTATTTTTATTTAAAAAAAATTACAGCAATGAATTTGCATCTGACGACATCTTCAGGAAAGTGATGCTGTTTGTAAAAATGGCTATTTCTGAGCTCTGGCACTGGCCAGCTAGGAACTTTTTAGCATGCTGCTGCTTGGCTGTATCCGCAGCTGTGAGCTGGGGAATTAGTTACACTGCACAGGAGAGAGGCTCCTAGAACAGTACATCTACAGGGTACACCCTGTTAACCAAGGCGTGACCTAATCTGGACAGCTGGAAATGCAGAACTGAGGGTCGTGTCCTGAGATTCACCCCTGCAATGAGTCTCAGCGCTGTGGGGGTTGCACAACTCAAAACTCCTTTTGGAATCAACACCTGAGACAGCCCTTACTCCGGGTCAGCTCACCCCTTCCATGTATTCCCATAGCGGGATCTGACCTCTGCTTCTCTCCCCAGCGTCCCACCAGACCGTGAGGATATCTGGATGGGACGTTCTGTCTTCCCAGCTGAAGCTGTTCTGCTTTATATGGAACAGATTTGGCCAGAGATGACACCCAAGTGCCTGTGTTCATGTCAATATGGCTTTTGTACTGTGAATTACTGACATTTTTTCACTTCTGTATTAGGCACTTAAGAGTAACAGCACATACGTGTGTTTCAGTGGTGTCAGTGCAGCTCTTTGGTTGCCTGCGATCTGCTAAATCAGGTGGGAGACTGCAACACATGCAGGCACTGAAGCAACAGCTCCAAGGCCACAGAAAACAGGACCTGGGTATCTAGGGGTTCATGTTGCTAAATTTGGAATATTGCATTTAAACATAACACAGGGAATCAGATAAAGCCAAATAAACCAGTTTAGGAAAAGTCCTATGAAATTCTGTCAGATCATTTGGGTTACTAAAAGGTATCTCTTCTGTGCAAATTTGCAGCTTCAGGAAATGGTTTTGATACCTAAACCAAAATATGTAATACTAATTTTCTGTTTGTTTCTGCTTTTCTCTCTTGTAATTGAATAGATGGAAGTGGATGCCTGCAGTTCTGAATATTTTCAGTACTGATCTCAGCTGTAATTAAAGGGAAAAGACAGTAAGGATGTGGTAAGTCTCATGCCTGCCACCCCAGCACCTCTTTGC
This sequence comes from Penelope pileata, assembly GCA_013396635.1. Lineage (NCBI taxonomy): Eukaryota > Metazoa > Chordata > Aves > Galliformes > Cracidae > Penelope > Penelope pileata. The sequence continues at coordinate 1,612,967 of WBMW01001901.1, read as the reverse complement.
AGGTGGTGACAGGAAGACCCAGCAACAGGATTTAGACATGTTTGCTCCCAGTTTGCACATATCTCACCCTGTGTCTTATGTGGGTACTTCTCTTACCATTCCTTTATACACGTGAGAAATGTGTAGGCTGGCAGGCTTTTTTGTGTCCTGTCAGACAACTTCGGCCTCTAACTGTTCACCATATACAAACAAGGCTGAGATATTTTATTTTAAAGTTACTGAAGCAAGGCCTGGAACCCAGAGATGGTTTAGTGCCAGCTTAGCTGATTTCAGATTGTGAGTGAAAACTTCCCAAGTGTCTGAGTAGCAGCTAAGCAGGACTGCTGTCCTTTCACAGGTTCAGCCTTTGAGCATAGTCTTTTATTTAACGCATTTTGTACGCTTCAGCACCGAAGCTCATCTCAGGGTGACGCAGCATTCACCGCTGCTTGTTGTACAGTCAGTTCCTGCTGACAAGTGGCCACACAATTACAGGAATGGCTTTTGTGAAAGCTCCTGCCAAGCTCTGGTTGAAGGTCCAACCTAGAACTTTTTCAGTTTGTTGCACTGAGTTTGATTTATCTGAACTATGCTCACACATTATTATTACAAGTGCAATCTTGCATCTGGATTAAATCCTTTTCAGTCAATTATTAAAAACTTTTGAGCTCCTGTGCTTGTGTAACTCATAAAGAAACGAAGCAGCTTTGTTGTTTGTTAGAGCAGCCTGTTGCTTTCTCATACTGCCCCCGACATGCACACGCCATATTTTCTACAGCACTGTGCTGACATCTTTAAATGCCTTCTTGCACAGAGGAAGTAATGTAATTCCAAATGATGCAGAGCATGCTGTGTTTTGATTACAAAAAGAACACCTACACAGCCATCTCGTGTTGTTCTGTCACTTGCAAGAAATGATGGAAACTAAAACAAAAGTTGTCTTTCTGCCGCTGTATCTGCGCAAAGATGCTTCCAGCTCCCCTTTGCCTTGTGCAAGTCAGGTACACATGGCGAGCTGGATACCCAGCAAGCAGGTGCTCCATGCAGGCGCCACTGCCCGCAGCTCTACCGAGCTCAGGTTGGACACTCCTAAGCTCTCTGGCTGGGACTCCAGTGGCACCATAAAGAATTAGGAAAGATCTTCTCTCCACTATGCACATCAGAACACCAACAATTATGAGTAATTACTTACAAAATGTTACTGTGCCCTACATTTTTGCAGCTTCTTGAACTTAAGCACTGAGATACTTAACATTAAGGATATTAGTAATTTAAAGAACACACCTTATATGAAAGTTGAGTTATAAAAGGCCAATAAAAGTCTTAACAGTTTTTGTAACAAATAGTCATTTGTTTCATATTTTGGTAAAGACTTCAACAGGTTAATAGGCTGTTTATTGCCACAGTTTATTACCAGCTATGATGTCTCCTATGGCTGTGCTCCTAACATTCCCAGTGTATGCCACGCCATTTTCAACATGCTAATAAAATGTATTAATAATCTACAATCTTTATAAGCCACCTTAAAATGCAACCAGGATATAATCTTTATTGAAATGAGATCCAAACATGTGTTCTCCCTTGTATTTAATGGAGTGGATTTAATATTGAAAAAATGTGCTCCCAGCCAAAGAACAGGCCCTTACCTGTGCTGCTTGTGCAAACGACATTTGCCAGCTGCAATGAACTCAGGCTATGAAATTCTAAGCCACAGGAGGTTATCTATAGCAAATGACTAATGCCTTCTAAATTAAGGTCTATAATTGCACTCTAGTGATTAATGCATTAAATTACTGATTTCTTACACGTAATTCTCTTAGCAAATGTATTTCTTATTGTACCTCTGGGCTCTCCTATAATGTACAATAAGCAGGTGAAATACATGATCATTTCCTCCAGTTTTTTTTCTAAAGCAGGCTTCTACCCACAAAAGATCAACACTGTAATGAAGTCATTATTTCCGGAGACACACATTTACATATCTTGAATAGCTAATGACATTAAGTCTCTTTACCTTATGAGTCTCAGTTGGAATTATCATGTTAAATACCAGGAATTATTTGATTTTTTTTCCCACCTGGATTTCACAACAGGCAAATCTGTGATGTTAATAAACCTCCAGCTTTTTTTTTTTTTTTTTTAAAAAAAAGCCAAGCTGTGGGCTGTGTTAAGTGTTTGGAAAATGATTAGTGTTTTAGAAAGCTTTTATCAAAGCAGTGAACTCAACAGTTTGTCCACAGAATGGATAGAGTGAGACGAGACAAATTTCTGTGTGTAGAAAGATAATTATTCTCCCTTTGTGCGTACAGAAGGATCTAAAATGAGCCTCTACAAATGATATTTGTCTGCTGTAGGTAGCATCAATTTTGAGCTGAATGTTTGTCTGTGAGCTCCATTCCTACTGAGACCTGGAGAGACTTAGGAGAGGCAGATTTTTGCACATAGATGCATTTATAGCCTTGGCTACCACTGAGTTCAATTAGAAATGTTAATATGAGCAAAGAAAAGAAAGATCAGCAAAGTTTGATCAATTTATGAAAGTGCTCTACCGGTCTTGACGTCAGAATAATTCAGCATTCTACACTTACAAATTCCAATATTATCATTTTAACACATGTTGAAAAATGGAAGATGATTGATTAGCAGACTGAAGTATCATCTGTTGAAATCAGTGTGGTCAGGTCTTGGTAAAACACCTTGGAGCTACGCTCACCATGTTTTGAATTCTGAAAAATAAGGCAAAAATACATAAAACGATAGTTTGTTAGGTACAATTGTGCCACACCGATCTCAAAGGTAGGTTGTAACAGAAAAATGTACTGCCATGCTTAAAACTGCAGGATCTAGCCTGCAGGCTGTACAGCCCCAGACTGCCTGAGCTCCACAGCTGTACAGGGCACACCCATGTTTTGGGCACTGCTGCTGGGCCAGACAGACACAACTTCCTCCCATGGCCACGCAGGACAGACCTTCGCTCAGGCAATGCCTGCCAGCCAGGCATTATCCTGCTCCCCAGTTCTGCAAAACAATGCTGACCTGAGCAGAAAGCTGGACTGTAGTAAACTGGTCTGTGATGGCTTCCATGTTACTGAATTATCCAGCATTTGTATGTGAGTGTACATACGCACACACTCGTGCAAGCTCGTGTCTCTGCCCACTGAAACACCCCAGGAATCACACAATGCACGTGGTATCAAGAGCTGCTAAAGAGAGAGAGACCTGAGAAATAATTCCTGCAGCGTTAACAAAAAGGGGACATGGAGGTAAAACAAAATCCACAGGTAACACCAAAAGAAATGTCCCGTGAAATTGAAAATTGCACATGCTGACAATACGCCGAGTTTCTGTAAGCAACTGGGATTTAAAAGTCTGCACCTCCCAGACAGCCCTGTGACTCCTCCTGCACTCAAGACGTCTGTCATTTAACAGCAGCACATTCAGCTGGGATGGCTGCATTGCTCCACTCCGACCACTTCTCCAAAAGTGAAAATGACAGCTGAATTGCAACATGTCATGTTGTGCCATTTGGAAACACAAAGGCTGAGGAGGGTGTAAGAAAAAGCACAGCAAATCACTTTTTGTGCTTCCAGGAACATCATTCTTTCCAGGATCTCCGAAGTGGTTTATTAGCAAAGCACATCACATCCTAGAGAAAAGGTCCAGAACATTTGTTTCACAGGGGACAACGTCTGCAAGCGTCAGAACAGTAAGCTGAAGTCTTGATACTAGCTCACGTTCCTACCAGGAATCAAGAGGGAGTGATCTACCCGGATTCAAGGAGGACAGATTCCTGCGTGCTCAAGAATAAATCCTAGCACACGTACACCTGCACGTGACCTTCCAGCACGTCACTTCACCAGGCACACCTCGGACATGGCATGGCAAGCAAAGCTTTCGCAACTGCTTGCCTTTACGTGAGCTCCCTGCCTGGGTGACAGCCCTGGTGGCACCGCAGCCCTCTCTGCAGAGCAATCTGCTGCTCCGCCTGCTCTCCCACTGCAGGTAGTGCCATTGTCTGGGGTCTCACCTGCCAGGAAAGGAAAACGCAGCCGTTCTGCTTCCCTCATTCCTCCTCAGGCGGTGCCCGTTCCAACCAAGCTGCGTTTGTGCTGACAGCAGGCTGTTGGCCGGGAGCATCCGGAGGAAGAGCTTAGAATGGGAGGCAGCTCAGCAGACGTCCCATCACTTCTGACTCATCCACACCTGAGAGTCCAATCTGTCTGATATGAAATGCTTTTCACATTTGTATGGCCTCTTGCATTTTTCCTATCTGTTTTGATGTGACAGCAGTTTCTGCTCATTTTGTGCTATCAGCAAAAGCCCTAAAATACTGCTCTTATCTACACCTGTTCCTGCCACAGAAAGTGCTGCCTAAGAAAGGGAGGGAGGCTGAGGAGGCTATGACTCACTGCTTGCGAAGCAGCCGTCACCTCAGAAATCACAAAACAGCACGCTTGCCATTTTAAGTAACCCCACAAGTCGCTGTTTTTCCCTTTGCTTTGTATATCGGAGAGAATGTTGCACCTTGTCACCCTTGCAGTGCTGTTGGCTCCCGGCTGATGGCCCGCCACGCTGTCACTGAGCGGCTGCGGCAGGAGCCCAGGCCCAGCCAGGAGCCACTGCGGGCAGACGGGTGGGGAGAAGGTGGAGCAGGGAGGGACTGGCCTCATCACAGTGTCACCTCAGGCCTCACCCCTTCCTTTTGAACCTGAGAAATATCACTGAAGCTTTCCTGGTTTGGGGTCTCTGCATTGGTGGAGCTGTGTGGGTGAAGGCCCAGTACAGATGGGCTATAAAAACATAACATGAGAGCCTACGACTCTCCATGAGCACACTGAAGAGGTAAAGCTCAAGCAGAGTATTTCCCAATTATCACAAATCTGTGCTTTTTGCATTTCCTAATTTCTTGTTGGACTCGCACAGGAACAGTTATGTTTGACATCTCCACATGCAAGTCCATCTACATTTGGAGTTTAGAATCTGCCACGCTGTCTCAGCAGCAGTTCCCCTGTACATTTTCAGCGTGTACTTACCAATCTCCACAGACTTGTTCTTCATTCCTTTCTCTTCCCTTCAGTAACTAAAGCCTCAGCTCGTTTTCCTTTTAGAGTCCAAACCGCTCTCTTTGCCCTGCAAAACAGAAAAATACTAATCAGATATCAAAGGTCTTCAAACTGTTTGTTTTGCAGTTCGTGATTATTACACATAACTTGCTCTGAGCAGCGGCCTGGGGTGCACGCCTTTCTCATTCAGTAAACAGATCTTCTGTACTGCGTTTAAATGTGTAATTGCATGGCTGAGGCTGTTTCTTTCCAGCAAAAGCACTTAGGGACACATCTTGCACCAAGCTTTGAGATTTCAACACAACCATGGGCTAATATTTTTCTGGTTTCCACATTGATTTTTCCTTCCAGGTTCCTAATTTTGAACACAAGATTTGGCTGCCCCATTGAGGGCTTTCTCTTTCTCCAGGGCATGACTAATCACAGAATCACAGAATCACAGAATTGCAGGGGTTCGAAGGGACCTCAAGAGATCATCGAGTCCAACCCCCCTGCCAGAGCAGGTTCCCTACAGCAGGTTGCACATCTGAACAGAGAAATGAATGTGCAGGGCCAGCATGACAACAAGGCTAATCCTAAACTTGTTTTTGCTTAAGTGTTTAATTTGATTCATTTAGCTTGCAGTGGCACTCTTTTTGGAACTAGTGTTGGAAATGATCACCACCTCACACACGGCACACATGAGCATCGTGCTCCCGGCTCTCCTGTGCCATCCCAGTGTGTGCAGATGCTGTTTGCTGCAAGCACTGGTGCTGCCACAGGCCCAAGGACTTTTCTTTCTACACACGTGATCTTTTAGAAAAAAGTGTCCCCTCTCTACTTCCTGCAGCTTCCATCTTTTGGGGTGAGACTCTGCTTTTTAAGCATAGCATTTAATTTCTTGAGGAAGGAAAGCCATGGCTTTTCCTGCCTAAGATATTTAAAATCTACATACTTTTTAAATTATGGTTTTAAAAACATATTGTGGGGGGAAAAAAAAAAGCAATTATAAGATGAAGCTAAGTGTCAAGTTGTTGCTCTTGCCAGAACTGCAAACTGTGGCAATGCTCCTGGAGCTGGAAACCAACAAGAGAGCTGTGAGTATGAAATCTCATTTTAAAACCGGGTTTGGAAGGCAGAAAATCCTCTCAAGAAAATCCGTCTGTGTTAACGGATGGATGTAATTTCCTCCCTTGTTAGCTATTCTAGAGCAGGCAGATATTTGATTTACATCTTCTGTCTCCTAGTGACATAAAATATGGTTTGGTGACACAGTCTAAATGAAGAAACTGAAGGTCAGAGAACAATTAATCATGTTCTCACTCATAACTTCCTACAAAGATATGAGGCATATTTAGGATGCTTTGACATCTCAAGATGAAGACAACACTGTGCTGAATTTAAAAGGTGTCTCAGAGGGTGAGGGGCTCGCTGTCATTGAAATCATCTGGAGCCTCAGGTTTAATGGTTTAATGAAACCAGCCCTTCCTGCTGAGCAGCTGTCAGTGCCTGGAGCTGGGAAGGCTATTGATGACCTGCTGGGCTCCTGGAGCTACACCGCAGCTACACGCCTGCTGCAACATGAATACACGCAGGAGTGAACCTGTAAGTTACTGCGGTGGTTGTACACAACACGACGGGCATCTGACTGCAGCAGCTGGGCTAACCCTCATATCTGCTGCAGCACTTCAGTAAAAGCCGATTTTCAGTAACGTGCATCTGTGATGGACTGCAGACGTTCACAGTCTTCATCAATGAATGAGCTCAGCTAAGCCAAGTGGTTCTGCTAAGCTTTATAGTAAGCAATTAACCCTGAATTACCAACAATAGGCAGCTATGGCAATGGCAACAGAAGAAACAACAACTGGTTGTGCAGTCATTAGCGCTGGGGCACCAAGCAAGGCAGGCTGACAGCATGGGCTGCCGGGGAGCTAACAGAGGGACAGCAGCAGCAAGTGCCAGCTCCTGCAGGGTGGGACAGGGGCACAGGGCTGAGACAGCTGCTGATAGACGCTCGCCTTGGCAAGAGCAGCACATACCCAGCGGTGGAGAGATAGAAGTCAGAAGCTGATGGTAATAAGGAGCATTAAAAATAAATCTAGCCTAATTAGGTAAAGGAAAAACAAAAAAGACATGAACCTGACAGCTCAGCAACTGGCAGCTGCTTGATTCCAGCAATTATCCCCAGGATAAGTTCATCCCACAGCACCAGGAAGCGGACAGATGAGGCCACCGCTGCGTACCCCGTGCTCCCTTCACTGGGCTGAAACAGTGCCCGTTCACTGAAGCTCCAAGCTTACCAGTTTTGGAAAGGAGGGTATATTTAAAATCTCTAACATTGAAACACCCTAAAGTACTAGGTAATTCTTTAATAGCCTTTGGCCATTGTGCTCTGGTAGGGGCATTCACCTGCACCTGTGAATTCTGGGCCAGTGACCCACAGTGAGCTGTCAGATGTGGGGCCTGAGCAGGCAGATCTATCCTGCACGTAGCGATGTGGGCTCCCCTCTGTGTCCCTCTCTCACAATTTCCACGCACCATTTGTCCGCAGAGTGAGGAGCTCTGCGTCCCTTCTTGTCCTCTCTGCTGAGGATGTAAATGAGGAAGGCAAACATGAGCGACCTCTGAGGTGGGAGCGGATGCTGCCTGCTGGGCACTGCACTGCAATTAAGCAGCTTGTTTCACATCCCAGCAGGACTGAGACGGCAGGGTGGTTAGTTAGAAAAGAGGAGAGTCAAAAGTGGGGAAACAAAGCAAACACAGTAAAATGAAAAACACAGATCCAAAACAAAATGTGGGGAGCTGAGGAGCATTTTGCAAGCAGAAGCAATCTGACCACTGACACACAGAGGTGATGGAGAAAGGCTGCTGGACCCCCCGACACAGGACGCGTCTGTCCTCTCTGCTGCTTGACTTTGCTTTGAACCAGTTGCATTAACAAAACGCTCCCTCTGTTCTTACTGGAGAACATGGGGAACTTATTCATGTACCGCCCTGAACTTTATTAAAATGTAAGTGGCCTTTCTTCCTCCTCCAAGTTTCTGGTTGGGATTTGTCTGCTTTGTTTTTTACTGGCTGCACATCCTGATGTGGGAGAGTGCCAGCAAAGCAGAGCCCATCTCCTCACCACAGTGCAACGCCCGTGGGAACGGTGTCGAAGGGACTGGAAATGCCCTTGAGTAGGGGAGCTGCACCCGGGGTTGGGGCAGATGTTCACTTACCTTCTGGCTCCTCCTGCCCCCAAGTCCTTCCCAAGAATCCCTGGGAGCCCAAGGACACGAGCTGGATGCATCTCTCATCCACGCTGCTCCTGATCTGACAGCTGATGTGCTGAGCGGTGCCAGCATCTGCAGCACAGCACAGACAGAACAAGCAGCTTTTGTGGCATGGGAAGGAAGTTTTGCATAAACATGACAATGGTTTCTGCGCTCCAGTGCCTGAGCTGCTGCTTTTCCTTGAGCTTAATAGGTGTCTTCAGATAATTGCTGGGAGAATATTTACTTCACCTAATGCACAGGAGTATTAGATGGGCCACATTCATTGACTGCCTAAGACAGACCTGAAACCCAGAAAATCCCAAATTTGGATTTGTCACAGAACAAAGTTCTGAAATGAATGTCACTTTAATGCAACAGGGTTTAATTCACAGGATTTCACTGCAGTTCATGCTACCTGAAAAGCTTCTGTTGGTGGAACAGAGAATATTTCTGGCTGTGATTTTGATAAATGCTGACCAGTTTGCCCGATACCATCAGTCTGGTATGCAGTCAGCCCCTGTCTATTTGAAACATTCTTAAAAATCTCTCATAACAGATCTTTACAAGAGCTTCCTCAGACCATCTCTTCCTGCTTGTAACCATCCCTAAGGCTACAAGGTTTTCCTAACATCTAACCTCAGTTTCTGGTGCTGCAATTAAGCCCGTTATTCTTGTCCTATTTATGTGGATGATTCCCTTCTTCTTTGCAAAATATGCTTCTTACAGAAAACCAAATTTCTCTGTCCCCTCCAGTCTTCTGTTGTTTACACTCAACACTGCATGCTCTCTAAAGTGACCCGTGAGGATAGGCTTCTCCAAAAATTGTTGATTCTCTCTGCTTGGCTTCCCTCCAGCTATTTCACATTTTCCTAGAAGAGGAAAAAAATTGCTCAGCATTTGACACAGTGCTCTTGCTGAGGCCTGACGAGTGCTGAGTGGAGAAGGATTGCTTCGTGCATTTTTTAAGTTGCAGTTCTGTGTAAACATCCTCCTATTGACATTTTAACATTTTCACAACAGCCAGGTCCTGTTGACTCATGCTCAGGTTGCGATTCACTCCCTGCAGAGCTGCTGCTAGACCTCAGATCTCCACCCTTCCCCCAGTGCTCTGCAGGTCAAGCCCCTGTTCATAAGCCTGCGCTGAAGGCTGGCATGTTGCTCACTTTGTCCTCCTCCTCCTTTTTCATTTTTAGAAGCGGCACGCCAAAGCCAGTTTTTGTTTTTCTTTCCTGGAGTTCTCAGTACGTACCCTCTCCTCCCTCTGCTGACAGCACAGGGGCTGTCTTCACTAACGGGCTGCTTCTCCCCTCACCAACAAAGGTTTTCCTGGGCTTGTTTTTATTCACATCCAGACAGCTCAAGTGAAAACAGCTTATGAGCTGCATGAGATGCACTCCTCCTCCCATCTGCTTTCATTTGCACAGCAAACCTACTGCCATGATCTTACCAGCTCTCCAGTCCCTGAGGGCCCCAAACATCCTCCTTGCAGGAGCTCTGCTGCCGTGGCTCTGGGCTCAGGGTGACTGAGCTCTCTGGCCAGGGCTGCGGGGCAGCTGGGGGGCAGCCCTCAGTCCAGGGAATCAGCTCACAAACTGGGGCGTGGGCGCAGATCTAGGGGCCAGCAGATCTTTTCAGGAGAATTCCAGCCAAAAGAAAAGGAGAAACAGTCCTCTATTCTTCCCTGAATATTCAAGCATGCAAAACCCCTGAGCTCAACCGCATGAGTATTCTCCCTGTAACACCCTTTCAGGAAGTCCTATACATCATAAGCAAAAAAAACAGTAAAAACCTCCTTCACCTTTGCAAGTTATATTTAGTACAGTGCTATCAAAGGATTGTCAGGCAATATCAGTACATCAACATTTTCTAGTGTAGGTGCAACTCTGCACTTTTTAAAATAACAATGGCCTAATAAGCCATAAACTGTAATTTATTGGGTTATCCTGTCTGACTCCCTTACAGAATGACTGCAATACAACGCATACAGTGGTGTAAATCTGTAGAGCTCCAAGTATTAACCAGAAGCTTTCACAACAGAAATTAATGAAATTTCATAAGGAATGAAATGTTGCGAACTGTTAAAAGACCAGCCAAGGCAGATTTTGCAGTATTTTGCAGAGCACCTACAGTAAGTTTCCAATGACATTATGAAACAAAAATCACTTAGCTGAGCAGAGGCTTGAGGGGTGCTTCCAAGGCGGTGTTACAGCACCCTTACTTACACTGTTTGCTGAGGTGACAATCAGGATTCAGATGGTAGTGCAACCACCTCTGGAAAGCATGAGACCTAAAAAGAAAGGGGTGGCAAAGAAATAATAGTACCCAGCAGATATGATGGCAATGAGAAAATTTCACCTGAAAAAACCTGCAAATCCTATGTAGCAGGAATAGAAGATAATATGCAATATATAGAATCATAGAATAATTTAGGTTAGACAACACCTTCAGGATCAGCATTCCAATCTGACCATGTCCATAGGTGCCACAACCACACATCTCTTAAATACCTCCAGAGATGGGGTCTCCACCACTGCCCCGGGCAGCCTGGTCCAATGCTTGACCGCCCTTTCTATGAAGAAACTCTTTTCAATATCCAATCTAAACCTCCCCTGGCACAACTCGGGGTCACTTCCTCACACCCTTTCACTTGTCACCTGAGAAAAGAGGCCAAGCCCCCATCTCACAGCAGTCTCCTTTCAGGCATTTGTAGATAGCGATGAGGTCTCCCCTCAGCCTCCTCTTCTCCAGACTAAACAACCTCAGTTCCCTCACCTGTTCCTCATGAGTTTTATTTTCTAGTCTCTTCACCAGCTTTGTTGCTCTTCTCTGCACACACCCAAGTAACTCAATGTCCTTCTTGTAGTGCAGGGCCCCAAACTGAGTCCTGCTGGCCACACTGTTTCTGATGCAGGCCAGGAGCCATTGGTCTTCTTGGCCACCTGGGCACACTGCTGGCTCATGTTCAGCCAGGTGTCAACCAGCACCCCCAGGTCCTTTTCTATCAATCAGACAACTTTCCCCAAGCCTGCCCCAAGTACAGCACCTAGCACTTACCCTTCCATCCAGCCACTTCTTCAGCCAGTGACCTGTACACACATCTAAGCCATGAGCAGTCCGTTTCTCCAGGAGAACGCTGCAGGACACAGTGTCAAATGCTTTGCTAAAATCCAGGGAGACAACATCCACAGCCTTTCCTCCATCTTGGGTCATGTCACAGAAGGAGATCAGGTTAGTCAGGAAGGACCTAGTTTTCATAAAGCCATGCTGGCTGCTTCTGATCATTGACTGTCCCATACATACAGCGTGATGACATTCAGGATGATCTATCTGCTCCATGACCTTTCCTGGTTCTGAGGTCAGACTGACCTGTAATTCATGTTCACTAACCTCCAGTCAGCTGGGACCTCCCCAGTTAGCCAGGCCTGCTGGGAAGTTACAGAGAATGCCTTGGTGAGCACTTCTGCCAGCTCCTGCAGTACCCTTTGATGAATCCCACCTGGCTCCACAAACTTATGAATGTTCCAATGATGTGGTAGGTCACCTACAGTTTCCTAATGGATTCCAAGTGCTTCACCTCACTCCCTTTCATCATCTTCCAACTCAGAGTGCTGGGTATCCTGAGAACAACTGGCCTTACTACCAAAGACTGAGGCAAAAAAGGCAGCCTTATCCTCAGCCTTATCCTCATCTTTCATCACCATGTTTCCTCTCACACCCAATAAAGGATGGAGATTATCCTTAATTCTCCTTTTCTTGTTGTTCTATTTATAAAAGCATTTTTATTGTCTTTTACTCAGCTAGCCAAATTGAGTTCCAGTTGGGCTTTGGTCCTTCCAGCTTTCTGTCTGCACAGCTTGACAACAGCTCTATAGCCCTCCTGAGTTGCCTGCCCCTTCTTACAGAGTTCACAAACTCTCTTTTTCTTCCTGATTTCCCAAAAAAGCTCTGTTCAGCCAGGCTGGTCTTCTCCCTTGATGGCTTGACTTTCGGTGCATCGGAGTGGCCTGCTCCTGTGCCTTCAAGATTTTATTCTTGAACTTCTTCAAGATAAGAAGGTAACATCATTCAAAATGACCTCATCACTGATACTGTGGAATAATTGCGATTATAATTGAGATTATACTAATAGTTGCCTCTGTATCGCACACTGCTGTCTGTTTCTTTTTTTGTCTCCACTTGCTTCTTACTGTCATCGAGCATTGCTGACAGGGTGCTCATGAACACTTTTTCTTGCATGTTAGCAGCAAGTCTATCACACTGCTGTCCTGACTCGTAAGTGGGGTCACTAGATGCTACCACAGTGCAAATAAATAATTAAGCAATCACAAAAAAATAGCAGAGCAACTTGTAGTGATCCTCTGCTTAGAGCAATAGAGGTATCATAGCCTTAATTGGAATATAAAATAAGAACGTGGTCTCATTTTCTTCCTTTGCTTTGGATAAGCCCACATGATGGCAATCTCTGTCATTAACATATGGCGAGTTCTTCCTTAAAACACTGCCAGTTTAACATATGTTTCATTTGCGCAATACCATAAATAAGGTGGGAAATTTGCTTGGCTTTCAAGAAGCATACGAAGCAGCCAGGAATTTTCCTGACAAGTAACGAATAGCCTGTGATCCCACAAGGGTGGACTATTCATACAGGCTTTAGCACAATGCTCTGGCATAGCATGCAGAAGAGGGAAAAGCCAACAATAACATCGACATAAGCTGTGCCATTACTGCACCCATTCCATGTGCTCTGCTTAAACAAAACCACTCTGCCCAGCTGGAGCTAGGTAACGGTCATAAAGCTGAAAATGCCATAGAGCAGGGGTTCTCCTGCCATCCCAACTTTCAGGTGGGAGCTGGTGAATGAAGCGAGGAAGGGAAAGAAAGGCCAACTAGACGCAGTCTGTTAAGCCAAAAGAACTGAAACTGAACTTTATTTTTTTTAAAGTATTCTACAATAATGGCTCAGAATACCACCGCAGCGTACAGGGACAAGGCAGTGCTCTGGGCTATGACTGTAGATTACTCTGGTGTATATATTTGTCACAGCTTAAGAAAGGCTGAAACATGGCAGTTCAACATTTCTTAAGCAATTATTTAATAATTTTAACACTTTCTAGATCTTTCATATTATAGCAGGATTTATCAAATGCAATGTAGTCACAGAAGTCTTGCATAAATACAAATATTGATACTTTACCTTGAATATTGTATATTATATAAATTCTGCCTTACCTTTAAAAAAACCTCCAGAGCATTACGTGACCTGGAGTCTTTCCTTTTCTTTCTCTTTAAGAGTTTTTAAATATATATATATATTTATATATATTTGCTATCATACATCAAAGTATATAAGAATCCCATCATTTCTGTTGTACTTTCTGCAGACATGGTCTGAAACAAAATCACCATCAACCAAATCATAAGCTTTCTGTTTAACATAGGAAAGTCAAAGAGGATCTTTCCTCTTTTTGTGTGTGTGTGTGTTTCAGTACTAGTATTTTTTAAACTTGAAAGGATTCTTCATAAACTAGAGGTCCATAGATCATTTAAAGCAGTCTTTATAAGCAAATTTACATACTTTGACATGCTTTTGTGAGGCAGTTAGTATCAAAATCCAACAGTATTTCTACAGAACCATACGACTTTCTGCGATGCAGATATACATTTCATTTCTAAAAAGCCACAGTTCTTTTTCTACATCTGCTCTCATCAAATCCCCAGGATTCATTCATAAAACTGCTGTTCCAAGTGCTGATGCTGTCATCTCCACTGTGGATTAAGATGTGCACACAATCTGGTGACATCATCGTGTGGAAGATTGGTAAGGACCCTCCCCAAATCCACAGATCGTCTTTCTATCTCTAAGTGCTCAGGACTCATGTCACCCAACAGTGCAATGTGATGATGACATGTCTCCATGCAGGCTAAGGGTCTTCCTCCATCAAAGGAATTTCTAGAGGAAGAAGAGAAATGGTATTGATTACCAACTGTAACTTTCCTGTACATTTTTTGCAGAGTAGTACGATTAGCAAATCTGCAAAAATAAAAATGGGCATTGCAAAAATCTGAACAACACATACAGTGCCTCCAATTTCTATACCCTATATAAAAATTAATCTACTAAGACTACCCATGTTTTCTAAAACAAGTTAGGCCCACCAAGCCTAAGTGCAAAAATCCCTTCTACTCCATTAAACACTGAATCAGCATTCAGAGTAGGCAGAGACTTACTGGCATCATCACTGTTTCTCCCACCTCCTCCCAGCTGTCCTCTCCCACTCGTGATGCCATTAAAAGTTATTAGCCCCAACACCATGATGAAGGAGGCTCCTTCCACCCACACTTCTTTTAAATGTCTCTGAGGAAAGCTATCTAGTTTCTCTAACATGCTGAGAAGGCTCTGTCAGAACTAAATGAAATTGTATCGCTGCATGCTCATGATTTAAATGCAGACAATAATATATGACCTCTCCCTTCTAATACAGGGATCTGTCCTGTGAGTACGTTCTTCTTGTGCTGTGACTCCCACGTCCAAGGCTTAAAGTCTATGTAAATGCATACGTGCCTTAGACTGAAAAGTCTGTCATACGTGCAGACACAATGGGTTTGTCAGTGAAGGCCATTAATTCTGTCTGGGTACGAGAACATGATTTTCTTTCCATTTTAAGGAGAAAATCCTGTTCTTTGCTGTGAAAGCCATGGCACATGAGGGAGGTGAGGAGCAGAGGAACAGAGCAGCGCAGATATGATCACTGTTGGCTTCACTGCTGTACATGGGCATCCACCGGCATCCCCAGCAATGAGACTGCTGTGGCCTGGTCTGGGGAGAAGCCTTCTGACCTCTCCTACCGTCAGGGAGCCAAACCCCTTGCACCACAGCTAGTGAGGACACATCTCAGACATGAAGCTCCATGACTTCTCAGTAGTGTGCTTTTTAAAATGTCCAACATAAGATACGGACTCCACAAATGTATGGTGAAAATGAAAAGCAGGTCAGCTGGCTTTATTGCCGCTCTGACTGTACAGGCAGATGTGTATGGACTCGCGTATCGCAAGGCTCACCGTCTGTAATGTCGATGCGTGGGCTGGTGGACACAGCCTCCCCGGCAGCGCTGCGGGACGCGTCAGTTCGATCTGAGCTGGCACGCGCTGCCACATGGCACACAGGGGACGAGTACAAGCTCTGGAGCAGTTCAGAGGAGCCCGACTGACTCTCACAGCTCTCAAACTCACTAGGCAGCATGTCTGTAATCCTGGGGCCAGGATAAGCGGGAGGACTCTGATCTTCTGTCTGCAAAATATGCCCCTGGTCTGCTGTGGCTGTGTACCCAGGTGCCAGAGCATTCAAGCTGCTGCTCACAGCTTCGTCGTAGGAAGGCAGCATGACAGGAACGCCGTCCACCACCACGAAGTCAGGGTCACCCGCGGAGCCCTCCTGGTTGCCTCTAAGTCAAACACAGGGAAATGATCACAGAGAGCCAGAGCATTTCCCAAGCATCGTGGAGCAGCCGCTGAGTGCAACACCACACTTCCCCATCGCACAACATGGTGCTGCGGGGCCATTAACATCCACAGAAATGTTTGCCTCACAGGTTGGCAAAAGTCTGTTCAGACCGACAGTCAGGTGGAATCTGTTACAATCAGATAAATGGAAAAGTAACGTGAAGCACAGTTTAGAGAAGGGAAGGAAAACAGGTGCTCGGAAGAGATAAGGAGTGCCATTTGCTGTGCCACGTGCAGTAGGTATCATGGATATGAGATCACAGATGTAGCTCGGCAGTCACAAGTGCCTGAACCTCTGCAAAGATGTGGGATAGAGCGAAAAAGTGTTTACAGCACTTGTAAACAGGCTGTTAATGGATGACAGGGCTTTGGTGGCCAGCTCTGTGGCCTCCTTCAGCTCTTGCTTTCAAAGGATGAAGGCATTCTTAACCAGCACTAGGCTGGCTTCTTTTTAAAACAAAATATTTCTATTGTGTTGGGACAGTATGGCAAACCCTGAAGTCAATTAAATCACAAGAGTCCCAGCAGGAAGGATTTGGTCCCAGGTACCTTCAGGACAGGAAAACATCTGAGAAGAAGAGCCCAGAAAGCCATTTCAGTGAGCTAGAGAAGTACAGGCTGCCTCTGGTGCAACCTTTTATCCTAAATTCTTCCTAGTGGTATAGGCATACACACACTCCTCAGACGCTGTGTATATATATATACGTACATTCGTTTACACATTACATACTTTCATGTACACACAGTTAACAGTAAGATTGCAAAGTTCATTCTCCTGCATTGGCATGGGGATGCATTTAGTAATATACAGCTTTTTACCTCTCCCTTCTGTACATGGTGGAATAAAGTCAGAAGAAAAAGGAGTCACCCATAGCAAACTGAGCACAGACTGAAACATAGGAGCAGGTCCAAATCCAGATACAGCCCTGGCTTTGCCTAAACTTTAGCATGCCTGTCTTTGCCTTTCCAGTGGTAAGGCAGCAATAACAATGCCCACCTACCTGTCTCCTGAGGAGTGCACGGTATTTTATGGAAATAAAGGAAGATGTAGGAGATGTTTATGAAACACAATGAAAATAATACTCATGAAGGGAAAGCAAACTTTAAATTTGATCTTGTCCACAGGAAAAAAAAAATCTTTCTTGAAAATGGCTTTACTATATCCACAGTAGTTAAAACATTAAGTCCCCCAGCACCCAAAAATGAGTATTTTAAACTATTTTTACTGTGAACTACTTTTACATGCAGAAGCAGGAATTCTCAGTAGTTAGTAGAGATGTAATTACTCCCAAAATGAATCTGGCAAACTTTGCCTTTTATCTTAGGTGTAGAAAATTCTACATTGGCTTTCCAGGGGTGCTGGTCTCTGCAGGCAGATCAGAGTGTGGAAATGGAATCAAGGGCCTCAATCTTAATTAAAAAAAAAGAAAGAAAGAAAGAAAACAGTACAAACCTTGGAAGGAAATGTGTCTTAAATTTGGTCTGGAACATTCTGGCTAAAATGACCAGTAGAAGTACTAATAAAACACTGGTAGCAGTAAATGCCACTATTTTCCATGTAGTCAAGAGGGTCTCCTGTGTATTTGGCCAGGTTTGTTCTGTAACAGAAAGGCAATAACACCACAGTTGTGCTTGATTGTTACTGCTGCTATTTTACATTAATTCAACAATACTCAGAAGCGCCAGTTAGGCTGAGAGATTTCTTATATGTGTGTTTTATATACACATACATATGCATGAATCAAATTTACACACACGGATCTAATCCCAGATAACAAAAGCAGCCTTAACTGCAAGCTGTCGCCTTGCTTCTTCCCCCTGGTGTTTTTTTTTATGAATACAATCATAAATTTAGCTTATATATATATTAAAATATCCACGTTCAAAAATACGTTTCAAGAGCTAAGTATTGAAATGGTTTAGGATCATTCAGGAAATAAAATATACTGTATTTAACGGCACCTTAAATCACTGTTTGTCACTTAAGTGTGAAACAAATGAATTTCACCAGGCATTACCGACCTCCTGATTCGCTCTGAAGGAGACGGACGATAGAGGACAGAAGCAACACCACTGCTGCTCCCTTACCTGTTTTGACACAGTAGACTTGGTAGGAGGGGAACCACTCTCCGTACTGGCAGGTGATGTATTTGTAGTCGTTGGTGAGGGTGTAGCCGGGGTCACAGTAGAACTCCACCACTGTCCCGTGGTTGTAGCGCTCGCAAGGCCGCGGGTGGCAGATGTAGTCTCCATGGCTCACCATTGGAGGTAGTGGGCAAACTTGGGCAAATAAACAGAGAAAAGGAGAAAGAAGTTAACAACAGCAACCGACCAGCGTGCCTCAAAACCCCCCTCCAGGCTCCCTGCTGCTTTGGGTGCTACATCTGAGTGGCACTGCTACTGCGGGGCACCTCGCTCCCATCCACACCAGCGGAAGGATGCACACCTCCTGCAGCAGCACCAGCACTTACACCAGAATGCTCTGCTGGCACGTGTTTGCTTAAAGACGTGAAACATGGCATCGGTGAAGCTTTCTGGCCTCTGGGTTAGGGGAGTAAGGGAGGAAGACAGAAGGGGACATGTATGCCTGTAGAATGGCTGCATGGGGATGGACGGGGACAGTCAGAATAAAGACAACCCTTTCCTTATGAAGCATCAGCTGTAAGATCCTATTTTTTGTTTGTTAGCATAATTGACTGGTTGTGTGCACTAATTAAATTCCAAAATATTCAGTTCTATACAGAAATCTGCCATCAACAGTGCTAGAAGAGATGCATGCACACGATGCTGCTTAAGCAATTAGAGTGTGTGCCACTATAATTTTGTTAAGCCGGGCTCATGCTCCACCAGTGCTATTTGTGTTGTGTTATCCCTGAGCAGCCCCAGTGATCCCAGTGGGATTGCTGGTGCAGGGAGGTATTAACGTAACAGCAGTGGAGCCTGCGTTAATTAAGTACAGTGGTGTACATAAGGTGATGTAAATAAGACAGAATCGCAATATAAACGTGTGGAACTTTTATTGTAGATCCTGACACAATAAGAAATACCCTCTCATGTTGCTGGGAGATTAATTCAGAGAGCTGAAGGAGCAGACCCTAGGACACGGCAGCTGGTAAAGCAGCTTGCAGGCAGTGCTTTTACAAAGAGAAAACTTATTTACTGAAAAAGTGATAGTTGATTATTATTTTCTCAAGCATTGTTCCTAACACAAAAGAAAAAAATCCACCGAGTGTAATGATGTCTAAAATGGCCACAGACAGACCTGAAGGGCTGCATTTAGCTAAGTGGATTGTTTTATTTCCCTTTGGAGGCAGTAACTAAGGGGAGCCGGCCCCCTCGGTGCTGCCGGACCCCTCTGCTCCACGCCTCCCCCACGCAGGCCAGTCCCACTGCCCCGATTCAAATAATGGAAGTGCCATCTCTCTGAAGAAGAATCTTTCCAGAAATTACAATTCAGGTGCTTCTCTCCATGAGTCTTGTTACATGAATAATATATTTCATAAAAAAATACACAAGATATTAAATGAGTCTTCAAGAGAGGCTGATTACAATGTGCGGCAGTGCCTACTCCCCATCCCCTGGAGACATGGCTTTATTTGCATTTTCACTGGCAAGGCCTAGTAATAACTTGAAATCAGAGCAAGTAGTTCACATAAAAATTCACATCCTCAATACTCTGCATACTTTCCAGATTCTCTGGGTCCATAAGAAATAGGAATGCTTTACTGGGAGGTCAGCTTGAGACTGAAAACAATTTTCTTAAGAATAGGGCAAAGGTGTACGTCTGAAACAGCAGGAAAACACCTTTGTCCATATCGGTGATCATTCCTCTATTGAAAAGAAACCAATCAGAGAAAGCAACTATTCTGGCCTACCAGGAAGAAACCCAGTACATTTTACTACCTACATTTATAGCATGAGAACAAAGACAGCAATTTAAACTTCTTTGCAACTGAGTTTTGGCAAATTACGACAGGCTGTGAGAGCTGTGTGGATGCACAGTGCCCTCCTAGCAACAAGGAAAACAGAGCACATCTTCTCACAGGGAGCAGCCACTCAGAGAAACAAATTCCTCCTCTCCAGCAATGCACCTGCTGCCTTTCCCAACACACCAAGTCCCTAACTTATTAGCGTCATTAAGGGCCAAAGCTGCCTTCTGAATAATAATAAAAAAAGCCTCAGTGCTGGTCTCCTAGCTCAGGAATGACGTTTTCCAGTCAGAATAAAAACAACACACTGTGGGCACAACCCATATGTGGAGCTGTCAGTCTGTTTACAAATGGAGACGTACTTCATAAAATCTGAAAATAAGAGCATTGCTCTTAGCGTAGGATATGTCCCTGTGCTAAAAGCGGGTGCCACCCCCCTCCCACTGGCACCCTCCTTATTTCAAGGGAATGATTGTGTACTGACGCTGCCTGAAAATGCCTGTAAACATTTCTTTAAAGTGCTGTACTATGTTCGTTGTGAATTGGAGCAAGGTATTAAACGGTTGTACGTACCAACAGCTCTTGCACTAAACGCTCTTACAACAGCAGTTGCAATGGAATGGGTTGCAAAAATGAAGGATTTAAGCTTGGTAGAAACCAAGACTTTGCTCTTATGTCAGAGGGGATGTCAGAACCTGGGTTTTTCAGTCACATGGGTTCTCCCTCATCACCTCCTGTGAATGTTCATCCAGCTTAAGGAACCCTCCAACAGCTGTATGGCCAAAACCAGCCCCCATGTACACATGCAAACAGGGTGATAACAGTCAGTAACACTTGGGTTCAGAGCCTCTTTTTCCAAATGAAATCAAATCAGATGAGTTACATCACCAGCAACCAAAGATATTCAACTCTGGGCAGTATCTTCCTCAATTCACTCCATTTTCACAGTCATCCTGGCCCAAGATCCTTTACAGTCAATGGAAGGACAGCAACGAAGTGGCCTTAGTTCCAGTCACAGAGGAACAAGATTTTGGCCAGTCTGGGGGGTGCTGAGCACTCTTGGCTCTCAGTAGACAGAAGGTTTTTAGTGCAGACCCTTACAGGGCCAATCCCTCACCACTAATATTTACTTAGCGTCACACTAGATACCAGTGTATGATACTGGTTACACAGACCAACGCAGTGTGCCAGGTCAAATATGGACTAAAACTCAGGTGACAAACCTCAGTCCATTGAAGTTTTCTAGGAAAGTTAAAATTCTTGCAATCTCAATGATCATCTCCTGGTGTATTTGGAAATTAAAGGCCATGGACTTCAGGCAAATGTATCAAACTCACAGAATGAAAACAACCACAAACTGATCAAAATAAAAGCGTACCTGACAAGCACATTTTTACTGTCAAGGCCAACAGCGGGATGGACAATAAACAGTCATAGAGACGAGTGAATTCTACTTCAGGAAGTTCTTACTTAAAACTTAGGCTTAGAACCCCCTAGATGCTGTTCTTAAACGTGACACCAAATCTTTATTCCCAATAGAATCCAGCATCTTCTTCACATTATAAAGCTTTTGAGACTTCAATGCACTAATGACAACATTCAGCATGGGCAATGCAGTCGCATTCTCAGACAGCTAGCAGTAAACTTCACAGCTTGTCAGAGAGACAGACAAAATTCAGGTAGCGCCTGCTGGGCAGCCCAGGATCCAGGACTTCTCAATCAGCCTTTATGGAGCAGTTGGCCACAGACTGGAAGGGGACCACAGAGACTTTACAGCACAGCGTTCTCAGCCAAAAAGTGGCATCATTAATCAAAAAGAAATAACAAATGTGCTTATATCACAAATAAATCCCTTCCGGGAAGCTCAGGACTGCTGATGCTCAGGGAAGCTGTAGGGAGGAATTCCTGATTTGATCTGACAGCCGTCCCCTCCTGCTCTTAGGAGCAGTTGGAGCTTGGGGCTCTCCTGTGAGATCAGCTCTGGGCTTTCTGCTCTGACTGATTTTAATGAAAGATTAGTGCTCTGAGGAAGAGCTTAAAACCTGGGTTTCAACCCTTACATTCCAAACACAGTCACATACTGCCTTGGAGAAGAGGAACTCCTTCAGGCTTATAGATTTTTTTTTTTTTTTTAGGAAAAGACAAGAATATGTCCCTGCGCTGATGTCCTGGGGATGGAGGAAATATCTGTGGTGTTCTCTGCAAGGAACAGCCCAGCACAAGGCAGGGGCGACTGCTCCCCAGCCAGGGCCCTGCCAGGGTGACACAGTCCACAGGCACTTGCACACTAGAACAATAAATGGAGTTCATCTAAGTCATTTTTTCTACCCATTATGGTCAGGAAGCTTTTTAAGTTCTGCCCGGAGGATGCTGCAGTGAGTTTGCACTGCTGACACTGCGACTGTAGGAGGGAGAGAAATTTTTTGGCATTAGCACAGTCTCAGTTAACAGTGATGGCACAGAATAAAGGCATCACATGACTCTCTCACTGGTAGAGAGATGACAGTGAAGTTGCAGATATTTACAGTGCTCAAAACCTTTTCTGAGCCAATCAGTTCACTGGCATTCTGGCTACTAGGTTTAATTTTTGCTCAAAGAAAGCAGGATGTAAATTATTCAGGTTTTGCCTAGATTTGTACAGCCAAACAATAAATGCAACAATGTCTTCAAATACAGGCCACCAAAGTGTTAGGAATAAGCAAGAAGCCTGTTTTCCAGCTTTGATTTTTTGCATAGTATGGTGTTTTTTTTTTTTTTCCCTCTAGCCTTTCATGTAGGGTATTGCTTCCTTGTTCAGCTGGGTTAACAGAAAAATTCAGCATAAGGCCAGCCATTCTCTGTTTCACACAGGGATGGACAGTATTAGTGACATTTGCACCTAATCAAAAATAAAGCTTCTTCCAAACACACCATGAATCCCTTCTTATTATGCAAAGAGTGAGAAAAGATTAAGATGAAACTTCTTGACATGGAAAATATGGGCGAAAAACTGCAGACTGCAATGCAGAGGGGGAACACCGGTGTGTGTTGCTGGGCAGTCACCAGGGAGGTACAGCAAGCGCAGGGTTGCCCATGGCAGACACACCATCTGGTCTGTGCACAAACTGGAGGAGAACAAGAGCTTCTCCAGACCCTCATTTGTCATTGCTGTGCATATCACGACACTAACACCAGAAATCTTGACTGCATGGCCCCAGCCTGCCTGCATGCAAGGAAGGCAGAGACCTTCTGGAAAGTGAAGATCTCCACAAAACCAGGAGGAGTTTCCCTTCTGTTACAAAGTCACCTTCTCATCACAGCCAGAATAAAACAGACCTTCAGAATAAAATACCCAGCCAAGAAGGCTTTCTCTCACAACTCAACAACCCCTGTCCTGTGAAGGGAGTTAGTGCACATTATAGCTGTGCTGGAATAAGCAAGGAAAACTTTGTGGCCACTGAAATGCATTTTGAAAGTAAAGACATGCTTTGAGGAATTTTCCTGATTATCCCCACAGCAAAACAACAGCAACAGTGCTACCAGAATAGAAATAACAGTGAAAACAACTAAGTGACCACTAGTATAGTATATAAAGCAACTCCCACTAAACCCAACAGTAGATATGACTTCAAGGAGCAAAGATACACGATAAACATTTTGAACTCTGAAGTTGCAAGCAAATTTATTTATCGAAAGCCTACAGCAAGAATTATTCAAAACACAGTGTTCTTAGCCAATGATTTCCAAATTCTTCTCCATCTCCAATTATTTAACTTTCACAGTGCCACCAACATTCTTCTCCTCTAAAAGGACACCTACCGGTTAAGCAACTCCTCCTTGGCCATTTGGCAAGTCAATGGCAGCTGCACCTTGCGTATCATGGCTCCAGGCTGCTTGCTCTCACCTCTAAACAACAGTTTTGTACCCACTAAAATGCAAAGCTAAATCTTCCAAGGCGAGCACAGTGAGAAGCACTTCTCGCCTTCTACAAAGTGTGAGATGAATTGAATAATTAAGTTTTTAATGAAAACCTACTTCTCTGGTCTCACTCTGACCAACACCATCTTGCTGAAAATCACTATCACTGATACGAGCTGTATGAGCCTAAATTAAACATTATAAAACATTAATTGATTCCCAAAGGGAAACAGAAGGTGATTTACGACCACTTATTGTACACAGAGCTTTCTTGTTACTTGGAGCTACAGATTACGAAGCCCAGTTTGCCATTCCAGTCAGCTGAGCTCCTACAAGGAGTATCAGACCACATTCACACTCACCCTCTACAATCCTGCCATTCACAGCACAACAGTTGGTGAAACATCGATCTTACTGCCAAAGCCTTCAGTTTCAAATGCATTTCACAATATATATGAGCTGAAACACACCCCAAGTGAGCTTTCTCCTATAAATTATAAGTTAAGTGTAATTTTTGTTTAAACTGCAAAAATTGATCATTAGTTTGCAGTAATGGGGAGCTAGGAGTTCTTTCAGCAAGACATCCATAATTATCTTCAAGGAAATATTTATACTAATTACGCATGTAGGAGTGCTTGGAGCACCGTGGTCTCATTTACAGCAGATCATTTTAGCTTTCTTCATCACTCACTTCTAGTTCTGTTTCTTCCTGTTCTCATGAGTGGTTGACTTTATGATCAGTAATGGTCTTTTTAAGACTTTGAGAAGCAGACACTGAATACTTGGCCTCATTTCTGAATGTGGAGCCAATTGCTTGTGATTATTTTTCTATAGAATGAGTGCCATTAAGGCATTTGATTGCCTGAGTTCCAGCTGCAGTCAGGTACTGTGCTCCAGCGACCAACTGTTAAGAATTGCTCTCAAAAAGAAGCAGAGATAAATGCTGAGGCTGGATTCCCGTTAAAGAAATTATTTTAAATGAAAACTTTGGTTGGGTAGTAGAAAACCACTCCAGGAAGTCTTTTCTTCCCAGGTAAGTGACATTTGCTACATGCAATGGATATAATAAACAACATCTGTTGTGTATTGACTTGTGATTGGGATGCTTATGGGCTGACTGCATTCATTTTGTTTAGCTGGGGACTGTGCCGATACCTAACAGGAAGGAATCAGAGAGCTGCAAAGTAGCCCAAGGGTTGGGTACTTGACAGTGTCACAGGATAAACCCAAGCCTGGAAAAGGCTGGAGGAAAAAAAAAGCTCACCGTGCTCAGAAGTAGAATGGAGGTGGAAGAGGGAGAGAGACCTCTTGGGAAGCAGCCTAAGAAATCCAGACAGGTAAAAGCACCCAAGAGGGATGTCTGATAGAACCAGAGTTTGGTGTGAGCTGGACAAACCAGGGTTATTATGTTATTACAACCCTCTCTAATTGCCTTTTCTTCTTTGTTTATAAGAAATAATCCTTTGAGCCTGCCTGGTGTTACCTACACCTGTCATTGGGCACTGACGGAGGAAAGGAATGCCAAATCCAGCTGCATTTGCTGGGATAAAAGAGCTGTATGCCAGGGCTTAGCTGAAGGCTGAGGAAATCAAAGTGTATCTTCTGGGAAAAGGAAAAACACAAAGCCCCATCCCCAGTGGAGTAATATGAGGGGAAAAAAAAAAAAAAAAAGGTTGTGTGAGGGGAAAACAGCAGTTGATAATACCACAAAGAAGGAGCATCACTTTCTGTTATTTATGTATAGTTATCAAGTGCACGCCTACACTGTTTGGTGAAATTACCTCTATTTAAATGTTGGTTCTTTTCTCTGAAAGTGAACAAAGCTACCCAGCAAGCAGACTTTCTCATGTATGGAGTCTATAGCTACACTTCTCATCGATTGTGGAAGATGTCCTGTGACTGCACGACGTAGCCAAATTTAATGAACGTGTCCATAAAGCACAGACAAATTTGATTTCAAGCTAGACAATGTAGTATGCTCTTCCCCTCCGAGGAGCCCTGCCAGATAAAGTTAAAGATTAATATTACAAAACAGCCCTCAGGGAGAAATTTTGTCTGCTTTCCCCCACCTAATCCTCAGCATATTTAAAGCACTGTGGATAAAATACTACATGCATCTGGCAGCTAACATGGAACTTCAGGGCAGAAATTACGGCTCTATAAAAGAGTTTGGATGTCTGGCTGATTCTGGAAATGCTAAGGAGTTTCTGAAAGGTACACAGGTGACAGAGCAGGTGTAAAACAATGATTTACTTTGACAGTCCTGTGCATCAGGCAGAAACAGAAGACATAAAAGAAACAGATTACAAGTTGTTCTGTTTCTGTCTTGAAAAACTAAGAGCAGTGCAGAATGCATCTATTTCAGTCACAGCAAAGATCAAAGAAGAGTTCTGCAATGCAAAAGAAGAGCAGTCACTTAGAAATATAATAGTATTTATCATCTTCAAACAATGTATTCAACTTGGAGACTGTTCCCTAAACTCCTTGTCTCTTCATCCCACCCCTGATGAGAGCTTTAAAATGTCCACTTCTGTCTGTCATTCTATCCTGAAAAGTGTTCTGGTTTTCTTTCTACTTTACTTTAAAATACCCCTGCTGCAATTAAGTGATCTGATGATTATTAAGCAGTATATCCACAGAATAACGAGTATGTTATGTCTCTGTGCTCCTTCTGAATTCAGTTCCTCTCCGCACCTTTTCAGCTGTGGATAAAGGTCTGAAGATGAAAACCAGAATCCTCCAGCAGCACAAAAATTCGGACATTCCAAGTCATTTTCAGCAGCTCTGTAACATGTTCAGCTTCCATGCTCATACAGGGCAGCCGGACATGTGTACCACTTTACAGCCTTGGGTGATGAACACATAACTGCCTACAGTCCAGGAACCCTTAGAATTATTGAATTTTTTTTTTTTTTTAGAAAACTGTCCCTGTAAACCCATCACATCTGTTTTCTATGATTCAAACCCCCCAGGGTGAAAGACTGTCAGCACATTTCATCCTTCAGCTATTGGACTAATGGAGTCACCATTAATTAATTAATGGAGTCAGTATAAAGGTGTTCCCCAAGTCAAGGAGCTTACAGATGTTGCTGGTTTCTGCTACTTGAGCATTTACTGTTAATTATCAATTCTAGGCATTGAGTACATTCTGAAACTCCACTGCAGCCAGAGCTGTTAAGAACAAGGCTATTATGTGCCCTATGTTAATATTAACTCAGTTAGCTTGGATGACCTGTTTTGCAATATTTACTTTATTCTCCTTCCTGCCTGCATGCTCAACAGTTGCAAGCATAGAACAGGATCTGAATATATGCTACCTTAATTTCTTAATAATACAGAGTACAATAGAATAGAAGAATAGTTCAGTTGGAAGGGACCTTCAAAGATCATCTAGTCCAACTGCCTGACCGCTTCAGGGCTGACCAAAAGTTAAAGCACAATATTGAGGGCGATGTCCAAATGCCTCCTGGACGCTGAATGACAGGCGTGGGGCACCAACCACCTTGCTAGGAAGCTTGTTCAGTATACTCCAGGACAACCTTCTCCACAACTTTTCCAGGCACTGAGGTAGGATTGACAGGTCTGGAGTCACCTGGGTCTTCTCTTGTGCCCTTTCTGTAGATGGGTATAGCACTGGCTAGCTCCCAGTCAGCAGGGACCTCCCCAAAGCCCCACGACCTCTGGTAAATTGTTGAGAGCAGTCCAGCTACAACGTCTGCTAATTCCTCCAGCACTCTGGGGTGAATTCCGCCAGGCCCCATGACTTAGGAAAGTTGAGCTGATACCACAGCATTTCACAGCTTGCTGTACTGCTGCCCTCTGCTCCCACTACAGGATTTATATCTGTTGGAGATCTGCTGCATCAACATTCTGATCCCTGAGGATATGCATCGGTCTGGCACGTTGGAATTTATCTAAAGCCTTCTCAAAGTCAACAAAGAAACACAGAGAGAAATGCTTTTTTGCTAACATACAATATCTCAGGCTTAGGATTGCTTACCTTATTCTGACTCTTGAATGTAAACTGATTAATGACTGACTTATGCTTTTTTTTTTTTTCCTTCTGGTGTATTGCTGTATGTTCCATCAAGAATGGAAAACATTTCAAGGGTAAAACTTATCAAATGTATAGCTCAATCTTGATTATGGTATTTGGTATTAGTAATTGTTATGTAAGAATGAAGATTTTGAGCTTTTTTTCAAAGTACCCTTTGTGTAATTGGGTAGAGAGTTGAAGCTACTGTTCTGAAACGTTACATGGCTATGGCATTTCACCTGTAACAGCAGCCTCCTCCCACGCTATTTCATGCTCTTTTCTGCCTAGGTTCTATGCCACAACCATCAGATCCCCAGATCAGATCCTCTCTGTTAGGGTCTGTCTCACCACATTATCTTCAGGTTCTTCATGAGAAGAATCATTTTAAAATTCTATCCTCTATTCTTGCCTGTCTTTCCAGAATATTTTTTTTATACCTGTAGCATACTTTATCAGTTTTAATTCTCATATGATGGACTCGTTTTATTCTTCAGAAATTTCCTCGTGCTCTAGGTTGACTGTATTTCTTGGGTTCCCTTCTAACTTAGCTGTGTAAGCTTTGTTTTCAGAAAATGTGTAACATTTTCTGAATTCCTTCATTTTCCCATCTTTCTTAGGTTCTGTGAATTTCAGGATCCCTTCTGTAACCAGCGGCTGTGTAGTGTTACATCTCTTCACCTCCATTCACAGTGAGGTGGTTTTATGTACCAGTTTTGAAATCCCTTCAGTTTTCCTCTCTTCTATTCAGTTAATCCTCCCTTTGAAGTCTGTCACTCATGTTTGTTTCATTTTTAGTTAAATCTACCTACAAGAATTTGTAATATTTTGTTTTACATTCTTTCAAGCTTAACCTCAGCTTGAGAATTTGTTGGTTCTAGCGTGCACAATCAGCTTCAGAACTGTTCTGGTGTAAGGGAAACATGAAGTCACAGCCTGAATTAGTGATTGAGCACCTGGTGAAGGGCAGTGGCTGGCCTAAGGAACACCTGTGCCCCCCTCCATGAGACCAGGAGGGGTGGACCCAGGGTGGGACTACCCTGGGCTTATTTAAGAGCCAGCCACTGAGGGGAGAGGATCTCCGCTGTGTGGGACCTGACCGTTCCTCATCTCGGTGGGAGATCACAATTGTGAGTACGATATCTTTTGTTCTCTGTCATTAAACCTTTAATACTTTACCTGGGATTGCTTCTGTGATTGCACCACATCTGGTATCGCAATGTATCTGATTTCCGGCTTTTGTGTTCAGCTGGGCTGATGCTGAAGCCAGACATTCCAGATAACAGGATCGAGTCTGTTGTTTGCTAACTCAATCAGGTTGGTTTCCCTCTTATTCTTAAATACAAAGCCAGGCATACCCCATTACACTATCCATACGCTGTGTTCTGTTCCAGCATTAGAATTACAAGCAAATTCTCCCTGCTTTTCCTTTCTTTGCCTGATTCCCTCCTCGTTCCTTACAAGAATTACTCCTTAAATCTCTTTGGAAGTCTTCCAAAGGGAATAAGAGATAAAGATACAGAGTCTGGATGGCAAGGTGTGTAATCATATGCAGATCATGTTCCCAGAGTACTAATGGCTAGGCTTTTTTTTTTTTTTTAATTTCTCCAATTCCTTCATAATGTCTTTATTCTCCTTAAAGTATCACATCACAAACATTTTGTAGTTCTATTTAGCAGTTGGCTGTCCATTTCATTCCACAGAGTTTCCCTACCAGTACATTTTCAAGCACTTGCTCTCCTCCAAGGTTTTGGGAAGCCATCTCATTTTACAGGAAGCTTTTACACCACATATGGTAAAAATCTTCAGTTTGTGTTTTCTTTTCCTCCATCTTTTGCACAACTCATTTTACAAAAGGCAATCACTAACCCACATTTATTTCTACAGATGGTTCATTAACCCCGAACTGGTAATTTAAAAATCATATTAACAACTAAACTAGTATTTTCCTTTGATTTTTCACATATCCTTAGAATTGTCTAGCAAGTTTCAGTACAAAAGAAAGTTTAAAAAACTTCTGTATAGTTATGGAGTTTCACTACAAAAAAAAAAAAAGATATAAAGAAGATGTAAATCAAGGAATAAAAGGAGAAGGAAGTTCGGTGTTAAGATGCTTCAGCTTATCCTCTAAATGACTGTAACAGTTTCTACCACTGCTAAAACAATGCAATTTCCTCTAACACCATTCTCTCGTATAGCTGAGCCATTTCAACTGAAGCTTCCCAAACGATTCAGCTTGAGGCAGACACTCAAAAATCAATCTGAATGTTTTAAATTTGGCAAAGCCACAAGCATTTAAGGAGAGGATCTCATAACAGTAAATACTTGGCAATCTGAGCTAGCAGCATCGTCATTTGCCTGCGCTACAACAGCTTCCCCCATCAGACCTAGCAGCTGCTTCTGAGAAGCCACCGCACACCGCCGCAGCGTTGGCCGCCCGTCAGTACACAGTAACACAGTTTTAACGCAGAAAATATCTTCTTCCCTATCAGCAAGAACTTCCTGAGGATGGCAAAGGCTCTCACAAGAGTTTGTGGAAGCTCTGCTCTTGCCAAAATTGAGAACAGGACTGGGCTGAGCGTTAGAAAGCGTGGGGTGGGGTGGGAGTGGAGGGATGGATTACACGAGCTGATTGCTCCTTCCCACCTTCAGTTATTTTGACTCTACATGTGAAGTACGTAAATGCTACCAGATCGCAGTGTAAATCCAAAGCTCCAAACTCACACATCCATCTGCTTTAGAGAGACAGCTACTCCACACAACGCTGAAAGCAAGCCAAGTGGTCCCTGGCATCACCATGCAGCTAAGTGGATCTGGAAGCTCTTCACTCAGAATTAATTTGGCCTAAAAGAGGCAAAATTTCACAAGATTGACAGATAACATTTGTGAGATTGCAGATGGATTTAAGACATTCTTTCCGTAAAGGTTTAAAGAATACACATCAAAATTAGAAAGAAAAATTCTGCTTGCAGCAGAATAAAAGCTGTAAGATGGTTTACTACAGCTTTGTAACAACTATTTGTTTCTAATCATCAACACATTAAAATACTGAGCAGGAAATGTTATAAGGATAAATTTTGAATTGATCGTGGAAAAAAAAGTAAATGGAATTCATTTGTTATTTGCAGGTTTCCTCTGTGAAAAATACTTCTCGGTGAGATTGCACATCACACACAGGAGGAAGGCTGAGGAATAAGCTCATTCCTCGGTATGCAAGGCACAGAATAAAAAGTAGGTAGGGAGGCAGCTCTGCTCAGGAGAGCAGGAGACTGTGGTGAGATTCCTGGAGTCTGGCACTCCTTGCATAAATCACTTAAACAAACACTTTCAAATGAGAGCATCTAACGTTGACCCACTCTGTCTGGATTTAATGCTGAAATTTTCTGCATACCAGCAGAAGCGCTCCTACAGTACCACTTGCAGGTGGAGCTGTCGGTGGTGGCCTTTACTGGTGCTGCTCCCTGACCCCCTAGGAGCAGCCCCGCAGCTCCCCAGGACCTCACCTCACAAGTGCTGTGCTTGCAGGGGTGGCCTTCAGCCTCCTGGGGTACTCAGCACCTGCATGGATGGGACCCCCATCTTCCTGCCTGGAGAACTGTCATCATCATCAAAACATTCCTTTGATCAGGCCTAACAGGGCCCTTCTAATTTTTTCCAGTTATATATCTTCTGCGATAAAAAAAGCAAGAAGCAAACCTCCCAAAAACGAGTCACATAGATCTGGTCTGCAATTAACCTTCTGTGGTACGCTAAATCAAGACAAAAACAAAATCACAAAAATCCCACAAAAAACCTCATGTTATTCCAAAGCTGCAAGGACATTTTAAATTTTGGAAACAGAAATATCAATTAAAAATAAGGAATTTTTTTTATTTTGCGTAGTATATCATTTTGTTGACGCTGTTGGCAAATTTTTGCACTCCCAGAATGTTTAGTGTTTAGCTCTGTGACAAAAGAATCGTACATATGTTCCTGGAACTGCTTTTATCTAAATTCTAAATACAGGTATCTACCTCGAAACAGCAAAAATGTACTCCTTTTAAAGGATGTATTTTGATTCTGGTAACTTCCTCTGATGTTTGTTATTTGGGATGCAATATGCAGATGACGGAAGGTAGTTCAGAAGGTCTTGATGATGTGTGGAGTATTCCATTCGGTGTCTTTGTTTTAGATGTATGGGATGCCAATAGAAATACCCTAAAACATCCTCCATTCCAGCACTGCAGCCGCAGTCACAGGCTATTCCTTTTGGATGGGTAAGATCCATTGGTCTCTGACCACAGCTTTTATGTTCCCAATCAATAAAGTCAGCCACTTTGGTTGGAAATCCTTCTGTAAGGTTAACTACTCTGAGAGACAACAAACGCTCAAGTGTGTGGCAGCACGTGGCACTGAATAATGCTGGCAGCTGACGCAGCCCCAGAAGAGCTTGCAGGGAACGTTTTTGGTTTAACGTGGAAATCTCTCTGTATCTATAGAAACATTGACCATCTGTATGGGAATGAGAATTCCATAACTCCCTGGGTATTTTCATCAGAAAAGCTGCACAGAATTTACATTTTCAAGGCAAAGCAATCATCCCTGTTAAGAACTTTCCCTCTTGCACTGAGGACACCAGAGAGAAACCATGAGCTGGGGAAGCCCAGCAGCTGACTGCAGTGAGCCAGAACTGGGTACGCTCCGCATGGCCCACACAAACATCACACACAGCAGAACTGCAGTTACAGCCCCGGGTTAAAACCATAGCGAGCAGGCCGATTTTGCAAAATTAAAAGCAAGATAAACAAACAAGAAGACATTTACCTTCCACATCAAGGCACCTAGGTGGGCTATCTGACCAGATAAGGTTATACATGCACTCAAGGAGCTCTGCCCCCTCTAGTTTATATCCAGGAAAGCATTGATAGTACACCACTGTTCCTACTGGGAAGGAGGACTCGAACTCAGATATGTTAATGTAACTATGAGGAAGAACCAATGGCCTCAGGCAACCTGCAAATTAAGAAGAGGGAGGTATCTTTTATTACAAGGCGTGTATCTCAGTCATGTTAACACATCCTGATAATAACTCCTAAACTGAAGAGTGCAACATTTTTCATCTTCTCTACAACAAATGGCACGGCTGTGCCACCTCCCTCAGACACATATGCCTCATCATCCTCTTTCAAACTCTTCCATTGTTTAACCCACGCACTTTGCTAGTGTGAGATCTAGGCTCAGCAAATCCAGGAAAGGTTTACTGAAAATTACAGTGCTTTGTTTCACAAACATTCACTGCTTTAGCAGATGGCAACGTCTTTTTGAGGTAGAACCTTTAATAAATAAAGACTGTCATTTATATAAACCACGAGTTTTATCCCTCCTCTTATAAAACAGCCGTGTAGCCCTTCTTTAATATTAAAACTGCTCCTGAGATAAACTGCACACACCCGTAAAAGATCTGCAGACAGAATTAATGATTTTGAAGTTCCAATCTGAGAGAGCGTAAGGGGATGTAGCTTCCTACGAGCAGTCACACGATAAACACTGAGCGGGGGCTCAGATAGGTTATCCGAGGTTTAGGACACCTGTTATCAGCAGAAATCTTAAACGTAGTCAGAAGCTACATTCTACCTCCAGAATTACTTCTGAAGGATTTGTGACATGGGCGGTGCTGAGCTGTGACAGCTGAGTGGGCACCAGCTGTGTTTGGTGCAGTGGAGGAGAAGCAGCAGCAGTAGGCTCCACAGACTGGCTGCATGACTTCCTAACGTGCTGTTCACATATATTCAAGGCTTGGTTTGAGCTGGTATTTAGATAAGATCTTGTACTAGAGAAAAAAACAAAAGAATTTCCTCACGGCCTTGGAAATGACCCTCTGGGTAATAATTAATAGTGCTGATTTTTTAATTTGCAATAATGTCAAGGAAAGATGATTAGTAATCAGGGAATGAAAACTATTATGAAGTTATGAGACTAGTAGTAGGAGGTGCACTATGGCAATCCACAAATGGGTCTCTTGCCTCTGTGAGGAATCTGTGAAGGATATTCACAAAAGCTCGCACGATTTTAAGCCTGACAGGGAAACTTAAACCAGCCTGAGAGCACCTCTCGTAAGGTGCTAGCACTGCGGTGGGTGCCCACATAAAGCCTCTGCAGCACTTCAAGAGATTACTTCCTTCCAATGACCACTTGAGGAAGAGGGACAAAAGAAAAGCAAATAATAGAAAAAAGCTTGAAAGCTTTTTCCAGCACACTTTACTACCAGAGCAATGACTCCGACAACATTTCACTAGTGCTCCCTGCTCAAATAAATGTTAGGCATCCTATCTCCTGGATGCTGCTTGTGCCCCCATCAGCCATGCCCCGCACATAACGTGCCAGCTGCAAAGCAGGCAGCCTGCACAGCAGGGTGACATGAGTGGCCTCCAACGGGACAGAAGGAAGGAGTGTGCCTGCCCAAGCAAGACCAAGCTTGCTGTCCTCTGCTCTATGTCGGGGAAGGGTTTACCTTTCTGACTCAGGACTTTAATGCTCATTGGGGTCCCTGCGCTGCAGGATTGAGATTTACTACAATTTGTAAGAGTTCTAAAGGTTTGAGAAAATCCCAAGTTGCCAAACACCTCCAGCTGCCTGGAAACTTCCTTTTGACATTTTTTGCTAAGTAATTCACATCATTCCAGATCAGTAATTATCATGACTATCTCATGTCAGAAACAGTTTGAGGTTTGATTTTTATATGCTCTACAATCCTTTCCCATTGCTCTGCCAGAAAAAAAGACATCTTAGTGTCATGAGAATCCTGCCTGTTGTAATCAAAGCGCCACATAAATGCAATTGACAGCCTCCTCAGCACCAGTACGGAAGTGCTTTTGATAGTATTAGTGCCCAACATGGCCAAAAGAAAATTCTGGAGTTAATTCTGTAACAGGAAAATAGAATTTGGCAAAATATGGAAGATACTGGAACCTGAATTGTCTGTTCTGTACCTATCTGGTACTTTGTCTTGTGCAATTGATTTCGTAACTTTTATTAGCACTGCCTGTATTTTTAAAAGCAGTTAACATTGAGTAGCAGCAACTGCTTGTGTTTCATAGTATAGACACAGCAACTGGCTGTCACAAAATTTCCACCTGGGTCTTTGGCAGACACAGTACCTACAAATCCATCTCACGAGAGTTCACCTCACCTAGCTGCAAATGCCAAAGTCCTATTTTTCTCTGTCTTTCTAAGGAGCTGGTGAATGGTGAGTTGGCCTGGGTTAACCTGGTCTTCTCCTTAGCACAGAGAGTTAAAATCTTTTGATGCTATTCAGCTGGTCAAACTTGAATTGGTTAAAAACAAGTCAATGGTGCTAAGACATGTATGTCAGAAATGTGAAATAATAGCAGACTGGGGTTATTTAACTCTCATCAGCTAAAGCTGGCTTACCCCCAGCCACTTCTCATGCTCTAAGCAAAGCTGGGTTCTCAAACTACGACTACAACAAGTGCTACTACTAATGGCTTTTCTGGCCAAAATCATTCCTGTGCAAATCCTGAGTTTTCAATCAATACCAATCAGCTTAATGGACTGTGAACCTGACTATCAGTTCTGCTGAAAACTCAGATGAACAGGTTCCAGCATTTTCTCTCCTCTACCTGTGGCCACTGCACAAGGCAAACAAAGGCAGATTGCAGTTGAAAGCTTAAACCTTTCCATAAGTTAACTGGTGCAAAAATGTCATCTACCCATCAAACCTTTTGCTGATATTCTGGTTTAACCTTGACTTATTTTAAAAACGCAACATATCCATGTAAGATTTTAAACGATCGAACAGACAGCAATATTGAAATTAATATTTCAAGTATGGTTGTGTTCAGAAGCTGGCATCTTCTTTTCTGCAGTGAGCAATGGGGTGGAGAAATCAAAAAACATCAGACATACTGCACAGTGGGACTTGTAAGACCACTGACAACTGTAGGAAGAAATATTGGCAAGCTATCACAAGGTGCATGAGCTATAAAACAGGATGTTCTGGTGTACTAAACCTTGACAAATGGGCAGATTATCCCAAGTTCCATCGTCTTGACAAATTGAAACCATGTTGTCTAAGTCAGGGTAACGGATCTGGAATCCTTCATGACAGCTGATTATTAACTTATCTCCAGTCCTGTAAGTCTTGTTATGAATCTCTGCATCTTCAACATGTGGAACAAGGCAATCTGTGACTTCATAAAGAAAAAAATTGACTTAATTAAAAATAACATGGCTAGCTATTCAATAATCAAGCTCTTAAGCAAAAATTACCAGTTAATTTAAGTGCTCTGCGTAAACCATTTGGACAAAATGCATTTCAGTAAATATATACTCTCCCTAGTTAACCATCAGTTACAAAGTCTACAGCATGGTACTAGAATCTGATGAGTTACCGTAATGGATCATTCCCCCAGACGTTTTTAAACAAACACAATTAAGAGAGCTTAAGAAGACTGTTTTTAATTTTCTTCTTCCATTCATCAAGAGTGCAAATTACACCACACAGTCTGACTACACGACGGCCCACGTGAAGGCAGACTCTTTGACAGCACTAAGGACAAGATGAAAGAAGAGATAAAATACAGATATGGATGAGGAACAAAGGGAAACTGCAGTGTTAGCAGAGAGACAGAATGAAAATCAGGTACAGTTACAAGGGCTCATCCAGCTCTGTCGCACAGAGTTCATTAGGAGAATGTCTTTGTGCTAATCTCATTGATTCTGTTTTAAATCAGATAATTTTATGTGCCTGAATTCATATGCCTTTAGAGGGTGTGATTTTAAGCCACTAAGCACCATCTCAAGTGCTTGCAGAAGACTCTCAAAAAGGGAAATGGCTGCAAATCTCCAGTGATACACAGGCAGGGGCTCTTACCTGTCTGTGATACGTTCATCAGTTGCTATTACAATTCAAGGTACATACTGGTGCCAAAGACACCACACTACAAAATAAAGCCCAGATGACTAAAAAATGAAACATGCTGTGGACAGTGGAAGGAAAGGGTGAGGCACAGTTAAAAACATTCAGCTAATACTGAACAATTAAGAGATATGCCAAGAGGATATGAAGGAATACTCTGGGTTACTCAAAGTTCATCCTCCTCATAAATGCAAAGTGAGATTAAACAGAAGAGAGGAAAAGATTAAATACTGGGAAAATATAATCAAAATTATCTGGTTTTCTGCCAGCAGTCAATCCAAGACACAGATGGGGATAAAAATTTCCAGACATCAAAACCCACAAAGTAGTTCAAATAAAAGCAAGAAAGTAAAAATATTACAAGCCTGTTTTATGAT
The DNA here is from genome assembly GCA_013396635.1 of Penelope pileata. NCBI lineage: Eukaryota > Metazoa > Chordata > Aves > Galliformes > Cracidae > Penelope > Penelope pileata. The sequence goes on along the minus strand of WBMW01001901.1, from coordinate 1,576,036 downwards.
GCTTTTTCAAATATTTCTACAACAAGAGGTAATTATATTCATTTAGGAATGCAATATTTACTGAAAAAAAAGAAGTTTCAGAAATCTCTTGAGACTTGCATAGAAGTCAAAGTTTCTGCCATTTCCATCGGTAATTCTCGCTAAGGAGGCAGAGGGAACTCCACATTTGTTCTCAGCAGCGAAGAGTGAGCATGCACAAAGCACAGCAACAGCAACAACTTGATTCTTTGCTTAGAAGCACAACTTCAAGCAAGATAAACTGTAATTTAGCACAGCACATGCAAACTACTAAGTGCAAACTTATTTCATGATGTCTTCATTTAGTTAGACAAAAACTAAAACTATGAGTATCAATCACTGAATGTCACTAATATGAAGAGCATTGTTTCCTCAGTTAGAACATATTTTCCATTGTACCTTTACATTATAGAGATGGTTTCTAAAATACACTCAGCTAAATGTACTCAGCTAAATTTTAATATGGGGCCTGGACATGCTATTAGTCCAAAATTTCTCCATTTCTCTTGATGCGTTGCAATGTATTCATTTATAGAAGCCCCAGGCTGGGAGGATGCATACCTTACAGAAAGCTACCAAGTGCACTGAGGCTGAGGATGCAGGCATCCCCTTCCGAGACTGGGCATTTTTCTCTCTGGCTGGCAAGTTAATCAGCAGAGGAGACAGCAGAGGATGCCCCATAAAGAAACACGTGATGCTAACCTTGGCTGCTGTCACGTGGGGGCTGCCCTGGGCACCTCCAAGGCTGCGATGAGATGGATGGGGATCCTGCTCTGCAGCCCGCAGGAGGAGGGCTGAGATGGATAACAGAAGATAACGTCAGTGAGCAGCTCACCCTCTCAGCTCAACAGCTTTGTGTTGCCACACAAATAAAAAAGATGTATATATATGCTGCAGTAACATATGAGATTTCACTTCCAAAGCAGGGGAAATTGATTCTGTAACAATGATCTATTACAGTGACTTCATTCTCATTATTCCAAATAACAACAATAGATCGAATCACTTTAATCGGATAGATGTTGGTGGAGAACAGTGCAAAGTTGCTTGCCATACCATTATTTGCCTGCTACATCCTGGCTGGCTTTGATAGCAGCCCTATTACAAGCCCCAGCTAAGCACGGGGCTAACGTACACAATATTACAGCTCTTTTTCCTGATGCCTTGTGAGCAAATGGTTTCCCGCTGGCTGAGTTTGTATTGTTTAGCACTTAGCCAGGAATAAATTGCAGTTGCCCTCTCTCTGCAAACAACTGGATTAGCTGGCACAAATTCTGTTTGGAAAAGCTAAGAAGAAGTGACTGAATTTTAAAATGTCCTGTCCTAGAAAATACACTGCTTTATTCAAAGTACTTTTCAGCAAGTCCATGGAAGCCACTAAACGATTTAACGGAGTACACAGTCTTCAACCAGCATCAAACAGCGACGGCTGTGACTTACATTCTTTTCTGGCAGTTTTACATGAGACCTGAGCATATTGACTGTGTGAACATTAAAATGGGTCAGCCAGGAGCACGTCCCGGTTGGCAACTCACTCCTTATCTTCCAGAGGCACAAAGGCAGCGGTCCTTGTGCAGGTGGGGGCATGGCAGGCCCCACAGCGATGCTCATCCTGGCCTAACTTTCATGAAGATGCACCTTTGTACATCCTTGGCTTCAGCAAACCATGTTCCCAAATGTCACAGGAGCATATTTTTTGGTGTGAAGTGTAAAAGTTGTTAAACATTACAGTCGAAGTGCTTTAGTTTATGTGCAAACCATGCAGCATATCACAGAATCATAAAATTACAGAATGGTTTGGGTTGGAAGGGACCTTACAGACCACCCAGTCCCAACCCCTTGCCGTGGGCAGAGCTGCACGCCCTCCCCCCCCTCCCCACTAGATCAGGCTGCCCAGGGCACATCCAGCCTGGCCTTGAGCATCTCTCAGAGATGTTTCTTCCATCCCACAGGGAAGATGGTCTACCTTCCTCCTTGCACCTCCTAGCACCTGGAGCATTAAGGCAACTCAGAAAAAGGGCATGACCTGGGTGCTATGGAGACAGTCATGAGGAATGCACTGAATGCAGGGACAGCTCATATGCACCCTGTCCTCTTAAAAACAAACATTTAAGATCCAAATTGTCTCTCTCAGTAGTATCGAATCCATAGTACTGTGCTAGCAGGATCATTCTGCAGACAGAAAACACAGGATTTTGGTGCATATTAAATAATGCCTTCTCCTTACAGCCTTTGCTTGTATTTCAACAGTGCACAGCAATGTTGCCCAAGACTGGTCGCCATCACACCAAGCACACGCTACACGCATCACATGGTGCTTGTGACCAGGCTTAAGAATTAACAAACGCTGGGCATGAGAGTTAAAAGATGGAGATAAAAAAAAATCTTCTGTCATCCCACATATCCAGGGGCAAAGGCAAAGAGAAATGAATGCTAAATGTCATAAGGGGAAATCATAGCCAAGCTGCTCTAGCCTACTCCTTTTACTGCCAGTTTATCATCCCTGCCACGGGGAGAATGAGGCACTGAGCACATCTCGAAGGCGTCTGCCTGCAGGAGCACTGGGAGAGCAGGGCACAGCTCCTAGCTTAGCTACTATCCCCACACAGACTGTAAATTTAGGTTCAATCTCATAGGAAAGAGGCAACATTTGTTCCAAGTAGGGCAACAGTCTCAGCAGCCACATTATCACAGTGGGAGAAGATTAGATTAAAGTGTGAACAACATGACACATTGCTCTTAAACAGTAAATACAAAATTCCTACCTTAGAGCTTTGGCATTTATGTGCATAACCGTATCAGAATTGATGGAAGTTACATACACAACAGGCCATAGATCAACGCGAGAGCATAACTCTAAGCACGCGGATTCTTGACAGTGCATTTACTGGCACCTTGTCATGCAACTTTATTCTTGTACTGACACTTAAAATCTCCTGCCACTTAACAAAAAATGACAGACTTATAAAATCAAATTAACGGGAGGAAGAGCGGTTTTAAGATCAATTACAATCTGAAGTGGGTTGCTTTTCTTCCTTTTGTAAATACCATTAACTTGTGATTAAGAGATTCTTCTAGCAAACAGATAAAGACAATTATATGTACACAACATATAGGTATCAAATTATACGCAACTACCCTTAGCTGAATCCAGACTCCTGAAATTAACTTCAAATGAACTGCAAAATACTGAGTGTTTTGCTGTTGACACTCAGATGCCGTTGTCTGACATTTACAGGCACTGAAAGGCATCAGAGGCACGGAGAGTATGTCCCAGCAGCCACGGCACTCAGCCTCCACCTCAACTGGGTAAACGTAATCTAAAGTTTATTTCACCCTGGGATAGCTAACGTCAAGCATTAAAACCTGAACTTCCTACTTCACCAGTAGTTGCTACAGATTTCAAATTTCTTTTCATAAACCATTACAGAATTTCTGCAGAGAGGACTTCAGTGGGTGTCAGTAGACAGCTGAGAACCACAGACAACGTTCTAACCCCTCCCTGACTGCTCTGCAGATGTGCCACACTCCTGTTTTACCCATTGTGCTCCTTCCTCATGATTCTGATCCCAGTACACAAAACCATCACTCTAAAAAGCACTTCAGTAAATGCACAGGTCCCAGGGACTGCCATTGAACCTTTGTTTAGTATTTCTTCTGAATCAGTGGTTGTATTGTGCATTGGAAAGCAGAATTAATTCTGCCATCTAATTTTCTTTCTAGAGCTAAACCCTAGGATTGTTTTAATAATACCTGAGGGAAGCACTGTTAATCAGGAAAATACTTATGCGCTTGCCTCACTAAATCCTAAATCAGGGTCCTACTCTTCAGTCTAAATAATAAAAAGTATTTTTGTGTATGCCTCATTTTGGGAACAGAACTTTAACAGGACTAATCACATAATTACAGTTATGTTCAAGCTTAAGTGCTTTGCTTGATCAGAGCACTGCCTTGCAATCGTTTTTAAGTGTTCTGTGCTGTAAATTAATGATTACCTCCTAAGCACCTGTTGTCACATCATCCATCACATTCTTATCTTCCAATTTCTTTCTCTTTTAAAAATACTTGGAGGAAATTTTGATCACACTGATATTAGTGGCAGTTTTGCTGCTGATGGCATTGTGATCTGAAACTTCTTCCATAGATTTGGACTAGGGGAGGCTGGGAAGAGGTCTCAGTATTCAACAAAGCATGTTAATGCTTATTTTAACAACTGCAGTGGATGATACAGGCACTATTTTGAAGTTACTATTATAGCAACTCCATCACTGGTTTTTGTGGTCTGTAAATGGGTTGTGCCATGGCATGACACAGTGCTGGAACACCAATACCTGTATCAGTACCAACACATGTACCAGTGCCTCAATACCCTTCTCCTCCCTTCATCAGCCTGACTATGTCTGTGGCTACATGAACTGAGGATGCAGTTTTCAATGGGCGTGTACTGTTAGTGAGGCTGATAGTTCATGTCCATATTTTGCTAGGGTGCTGCACTAATTTTATCACGGGACATAGCACAGCTTCAAATAATTCTGTAATTTGTGCTCAATTGCCAGGGTTTCATCCTATCTACGTAGGTACTCAAGTTCTAGGTATCAGATTCGCAGCCAGCATCACCTGATAAAATGACCTCCACTCCCTCACTTCCTATCAAGCTAATTTCTCTCAGCTATGATCTACGAATTTCTTCGAACTTGCAACTTTGAAAAACAAGTGAAATCTATTCAGTGCTGAGGGTAGGGTGATTAACCACGGGATATGTTTGCACTGCACAGCTGGCTCCCTCTTGACACCAGCAATCACAGTCATCATTTGGACTTCCTCCCACAACTCTCCCCTGAACTCTAGGTTCTCACTCCAAGCACCTTCTCCAGTTTGTCTATGTTTCTGATGTTAAATCTCATTTAAAAGTAGATCCAAGTCTTTAACCAGTGTCATGATCTCCATGTCAGTGATCTCTCCTAGCAGTTTGGATGTGCCATACTTTTGCTATACTTTCCAAAAGTTCCCCAGATCATTCCCACTAAGACTGCTGCATTGTAACTCCACAAAGGCACACTGAAGAGGCCTCCTGCCTGAATGATACACTGACCTGTGTGTCCCACTTCTGCTTCTGTCTGTGGCTGCTCCATCAGTTAGAACAAGTGTTGTTCAATGTCTCTTAGGTTCATTTTCCTTTGATCGTCCTCAAAACTGACAGCTCATTCCCATACAATTTATGGGCAGGTGTTATTAGCCTGATTGCCTTTATGTTCGACAAATTAGTTGCAAACTCAGTGCATACCAAAAGAGAGCTCAAGACCGTGTCCCTCATGGCTCTGTTGCCTGTGGCTTCAAACGTGCCCAGGAAGCCATATTGTACCAAGGCCTCTCCTTGGCCAACAGGGCAACTACCTGAGAGACCAACAATTTCTGGCTACTCTCCCAAATATTTCACGCACCATTTTGACAGAGACCACAGTACAGGGCTGTCCCTTTCATGTGTATCCATGAGCCTGGTCCTCCCAGGCCTTGCTCGCTCCTACCATGGAATTTTACATGTCCCTGTCCTGCCACAGGGATCTCGTACTTACCCACCCATCACCCTAAACAAGCACTTGCAGTTTTGTACACCCTGAGCGATGCAGGATCTCACACAATAAGTGTGTTAATGACACGTAAGTAACTACTTCTGAATGAAGTGTGTGCGTTTGTCTTGTTTTAAATGATGGAAGGCATCCTGAAATAGAATTCATCTTACTCCACCTTGAAGTCAGTGAGGCAGTCGCTAATGACTTCAGTGGAGAAGACACAACACTAAAATGTGCACATTTGATTTAACTAACACCATTCATGTCTCTTGATTTTAATAGCTCTGTTGCCCAAAATAATTCAACATAAAGAACAAGTTATAGCATTAATATACTTAGTGAAATAAATAGTTCATGCTGCCTGGGGGTATTTTTGGCCAAAATTTATATTTATGATATTCATATTAATCCTGCTTCTATCAAACTCCTGGAAGAAGAAAGTAATTTAATGCCCTAATTAGTAAAAACCAAATACAATTTCAAAAATGCAGTACAATAAAAATAAGTTGGTTTATGCCATAATACTCTGATTTATCTCAAAGTAAACTTCTGCACTGACTTTAAATTTCTGCATTTCATGCATATTTGATTTCCTTACTTGAATCATGCACATGCCATAAAACAATTCTTTAAAATTCCTGATTAGCAGGAGCAGTAGCAATGGAAGTTAATTATATTTTCCTAGTAAGATATCACAGAAAGAAATATTAAGTGGGCAGTTTTAACAAATAGTTATAAATAGTTTACTGATAACAGAAGTTTTTTCTCTCTGCATCAATTTGTAACTAGGTAAAAGGAGAACTTTATTATCTTTTTTCTTAAGATTCCTTTATGTCCCTTTCAACACATAGGCACACACAGAACTTCTCACAGTACAAACTTAACGGAGGAATGGTGATGAGGACGGGATGGATGGGAAACTCCAGTATGCATCAAATAAGATCCAATAAAATGGACTCCAGTCTTCTGTGTTTTGTGCTGAGTCACAAGGACAAGGTACAAGTACGAGTGAGATGCGCTGACACTGGTGAGCTGCTTTAAGAAAACTGACTTACCTTCTTGTAGGCACACAGGTTTATCACTTGGTTTCCAGCTCAGGGAGCCATTAAAGTGTCTCACACAAAGTTTTTTTGAAGTACCATTAAGCCTGTATCCTTCTTGGCAATGAAACCGGACTACCACACTTTCAAAGAAAACACCTGCACTGGGCGTCTTGTATCCATGTTCAGGAGCTCCAGGATCAGCACAAGCATGTAGGTCATCAAACCCTATGTCAGACAGAGATACAAAGAAAGTGTGTTCATTCAGTCCTCACGCAGCCATAATCATGCTTTTTCTACATTTTTCCATTTGATGTTTCATCTCTGTAAGGGCCTCACATCTTCCATTAATGACCATTATCAACCCTACAAGGGAAGTGGGTGCTCCAGACTCGGGAGAGGACCAGCCTCCAGCTACAGCACAAATACGTGGGGGACAGAAATACTTCTGTTAGGCAGCGATGGAGGAAGCAAAGTCAAGCTCACTCCTCAACAGCTGACCTGTACCAAAATAAAGTACTGACCCAACCTGCCTGTGGGGATTGCACAGTAATGTATCTTTATTTACTCTTGGGGACTATTGGGTTCTAGAGGTCTGGTATAGCTACTGGAAAGAATAATAATGTGCCAGAAGCAGAGCGGAAGAGGAAATAAAGAAAAGGACATGAAGCCTAACTGCTTCATGTATCTAAACAGAAGACAAGCTGCTTGGTACAGGGAGATTTTGAGCTGTCCAGGAGACCCAGCAAAGGGATAAAAGACACTGTGACATGGGGAGATGGGTGTTTTCCCCATGAAGTTGGCTTGGCAGTCCTACTAAATTCTTCAAACATGTCTATGGGATGTCTATATTTACTGCATTAATGCCAGAAGGTAGTTTGTAAAGCCATTTACACCCATAAAACTAACTGTAAAGTAACAAACAAAACATCAACAGTTGCAATCATTAAATGTGACTGTTTATCACTTAATCAAAGCCATTTCAACGTAATTTGCATAAACTGAGGCACTTTTTACTGCAAAGTAACAAAGGTTTAGTGCAGTACTGAACAAGTACTGCATACCAAAAGAGCAAAAGAGCTTTGCAGGAGAAACGGCAGGTGGGCAATTAATGCTCGTGGGAGAGATGCTTGAAAAATTTGTAAATCGTCGCAGTTTGTCTTTAATGTTTTGATTTTAAAAGAATAGTGTCGGAGAGCCTCAGCTACTTCCTGCGTGACAAGCACAAAGTGCCTCTGAGGTACGGTCAGGGAGAATGAAGATATTACAGTAGAAGACTTAGCAAAATAAATCTGTTTCCCAAGGCCGCATCACGCTTCCCGCTGAAGGGCTCAGGAGAGCCACCAGAGGGGCCGGCATTTTCCTGATTCCATCCCATGGCTGCTTTTACGTGGGTCGAGGTTGCTGTGCTGAACTCCCCCAGCAGGCTTCAATTTCCAGGAGGTGACCTGAGAGCAGGACAGCCAGAGCCCAGCCTGAGGGACTGCATCCATGCATGCCAGAGAGCCAGCCCCTCCAGCCAGCCCCTGCAGTGCTCCCATACTGGGGGCACTTCACCTACAGAGATGCCACTGGTGTCTCCTCTGTTGGCAGTGCTGAGGCAACACAAGAGCAGCAGAGCATCTGCTCTTATCCGACTTCACTCCTCCATCCAGTGATGTTTACCGCATGGAGAGCTGGGTCAGTGCAATAGCCAAGCAAAACAAATTTCTGAACTTCATGTCTGCTCATCTGCCACGTGGCTCAAAATTCCAGTGCAAATCGCCTGAGACTCTATAATTTGCTAACATGATGAACAAGGAGAAATACAGTCATTATGTTCATGGGATTACATCCTGGAGACAATACTTAATAACAGGGAAGGGCTGTCCATTTTTACTGGAGATTAAAAAGAAGCCTCTTATTCTTCAGGCACCAAACTCACATTCTTCAATGAAGTCAGTGATGATCTTAATTAATTTTCCATTAAATCAAGGGGTAACATGACATTTAGTTCGATTTTGTTACTTCGGAGACCTCACAGATTGCAGTCAGGCAAAGAATATTATAACCTGCCTTGAAATACACATATTTTCTTCCTAACTGCATCAAAGAAAAGTGCACAAATTGCCTACTGCTAAGCCTCTGCAACAAAAAAAAAGAAAAAGAAAAGAAAAAAAAGAATGGTGCTGAGGTCACATACAATTTGCAGGGTATAAAAATTGAGCCAAGCTTATTTCTCAGTTTTCATTAAGTCAGATATGCAAAGTTAGAGATTTTGGGACTGTCATCACAAAACTCAACACAGAAGGTGAGGATGTTTCTTTCCCTGGTGCAGCTTAATTCAGTGACCCTATTGCCACTTTTCTGGTGACCTTTAACAAGCAAAGATTTTCATTCCTCCTAGGGATCATGTTGCAGTAAGTTGAACTCAAGCACAGTTTGTGAGCAGAAAATGCTACACCCAAGGGGAACTCCCAGGAAGGAACTGGAACACGAATGGGAAAATTAAATTATGTACCCCTAGTTTCTACAAACCCAGCAGTGAGCTGTTATTCAGCTACTCAGTAAGATACGACCCATGGAGTCAGCACAGCATCACTGCCTCCATGCAGTACTTCCACTGCTTGTTGCTAAAGAAAGAAGGAAAAGGCTTCAAGGAATAGCCAGTGAGACTGCACATGCAATATGGCACGCTGAATATTTCAGCTGCTTATTTAGCTGAGAGTTAAGTCCCTTAGCATTTTCCATTTTAAGTATGAAGCTTCTGGTACAATACTCAAGAACAATGCTAAAACAGTCCTGAGAATTGCAATCTTCCAGTTAACCTCAACGAGATCAGAGCTGGACCCGCTACATGACGATAATTTCTGTATAATCTCATTCAGTTAAACTCAATCCTATGCTGTCAAAAATGAGTGAATATGTTTCTGATAAAATACAGCTTGGCACATTAAGAATTTTCTTCTTGTGATCTCATAAGCTTTCCCTTATCAAAGCTATATTTTTACAAGCAGCTGCTCAAATTTGTGATACAGTATCTTTTTTTAATGGTAGGAGTAATGTCATGTCATAGACTGGACACCCTTTGCTTTGGTCCTTTTAGAACCTGAATAAATCAGCCAAAATAGTTTTCAGCCAGAGCCATAAGATAAATCTTTGGAAAGAACCATAAAAATCTCATAAATGGGAAAGCCAAACAGAAAGGTGTTATCTAGCAGGAAAGAGTAGATGACATAAGTTTAAAAATAACTTAGAATGACAATGGATTCTATTCCTTTACAATCCCTTCAATGAGTCATTGGGGATGAAAAGAATGACATTTTATTTTGTCTCCTGGACTGTATTCATGGTTAGGAGGAGGGAGGAAGGGATTATCAGCATCTACTAGAAAAAACTATACAGAACACCTCTCAATTAGAGCAGCCAATTTTCACAGCATCTACAACTGCAAAAATTCAGTAAGGTCACCATCCATCTTCATAATTAACACTGCATCACTAGCAACAATTTTATGGGATGCTATCATATGGCATTAAATCCCTAAAGAAAAGACTACACAATTAGTGCTGAAACTGATTACTTCAGTAATGTAAATTGCCTAATATTTAATCTAACTAGTAGAGTTTCTGTGTCATGGCATCTTTAAGGGATATCGCTTAAAATACAGTGAACAATAATGCTTTCTGATGAGGCTCAGGAGTACACAAGTTCCTCATTACCAATAAAACATGTAGTTGATACAGAATGCATTTGGGTTGTGGTATTTACCATATTGCTAGTGCTGGACCACCCAAAGGTCATCCGAAAGTAGCAATGCTTTTAACCTGGATAAAGCACAGGTATTTTATACAGGTTTTTATTTTACCTTAATTACCTGCTGTAGTCAGTCAGATAAAAACTATGGCAAATGAATTAGAAGGCTGAAAAATAAGCAATGTTTTCCTTGGAGCGTAAAACGAACTATTACGGTCCATCTGAATGGAGTGCATTACTGGAATTCTGCGTTGTATGTTCTCTCACATAAAATGATTCATCTTGTCTCTTGATGAAAAGCCTGAAATACCAGAAGGCAGTTATCTGACAAAATGCCAGAAGTTTCCAAATCCCGTTCAGTTCTAAATTAAAATAATAGCTCCTCACACTACTGGATGGATTGCTCACTCCATCTGCAAATTCATACGGCACACTCTTAAATCAGCTCAGAGCCTCACTAAAACATTCCGATCAGAGGTTCAACACAACTATCTCCATTAACAGGCTATTCTTTCGGAAAACAGACTTTTATGAAGTCTGTAAACTGGCAAATTGCTCATTGACAAATATAGCTATTCCTACTCCCAGTGCTAGAGCAATACAGACACACTTAACCATATTTGTATGTCTGTGAGCAGTTTGTGCCATCTGAAGTGAGCTGCAAAGACACTCACTCTCCATGGCTAGAAGACTGCTCCCAACAGAAGTCAAGTGCACAGAAAGGCAAGGGGTAAATTATGTATCTGGGCTCACATGAAATCATCATAGCCACAGTTGAATTCCAGATATGCCTGAAAAAAGGCAGGAGGAAGAACCCTTCACCCCCTCCCACCATTCTGTACTTCTCAGCATCTTTTTCTCAATTTCCACATTTGCTATCCTTGTTTCCCTCTCCCCTCATCTCCATATCTTAAAGCATCCTGGAAATTCACACTGCTGCCGAGGTGATTTCCAGAGATTTGATGCGTTTCTTTGCCTCTAAAGCTGCTCTATGGCAGTTCACTGACAAACTGCTGACGCTTGTTACCTCAGAAACGGCTGCACTCACTCTTGAGAGACATCACTCACATTTCAGTTTGTTACATACACGCAATGAAGAAAAAGAGATATATAGTGTGTAATAATACTGAAGATATAGCCTGTTTTCTGTATTTGTCTTCAGCTGTGACAGTATGATGGAGGATGGGCTTCTCAAACACCGACACCTCTGCCTGGGTTCCCTAAATCAGCAAGTTCTGTCTGTCTCCGAGGTGGGAGAGGGACTCGGAGGCTTTGCAGCCTGTGGCAGGACCAGACTGCCTGCATGCACATTTCCTACGCGGCCTGTACACATTGCAGAAGTGGGTTATCTTAGGCCAGCTCTCAGTAAAAAGCCTTATTAGTACTAAAGCAGAAAGGCCACAAGTGCAAACATGCCGAGGGCTTCTCCGTCTCATACAAAGGAAAAGTCATTTTAATCCCCTAACAGTTTCTGGCCTGTTTCTGTGAAAGCCACACAGGCACAGCATTTCGTGCCTTTGGCTGTTTATGCTTCCTTGTTGATGGTGACATTAATTGAGCTATCCACATACCACTGTAACAAGAAAAGGAAGGATGTGCTTAGATTAGCATCTAGCCTTGCAAGTGAAATGAAATTACAAACCTGTAATTTCATTAGTGAAATGCCTGCTAAAATCCAAACTCTCTTTAATCCCTTAAGGGTCACTAATGCTTAAGCTTCCCTGAGGCTTCAGCAGCCTCGTAGAACCCTGCCCTGTTTAAGATGTGAATCACAGCCTCACTGGTTGTCCTTGCAAAACGCTCCCAACCTCAGCACGGTTGGATAGCTCTTCTCACTCAGCTGAGCCTTATCCAGGGCAGCACAACAAGCCAGTGGACAAAATGGAGATGTTCAAATTACCAAGGAGAAACAGAACAGCAAACAAGAGCTCTGGGGATGGGGACTTTGCTTGAGCCACAAGCTGATCTATAAAATCAAGGACACCATTAAGCTCTATTCTCCCTCATATAAACCAGGAGTATTAGCAGAAAAATAAACAAATCACTGAGTAATGCAGTTCATGGGCACCAAAAACACCCATATGCACCAAAAAAAGAACGTGCGTGCCCTGCACAAAGGGTGACATGTTCCAAGAGAGGTACCCTGCCACTGAAAAGGCTAGAAGGTTGCCTCATTTGCAGTGCCACATTTTTCTTATTATTCCACGTCATATCTTCTTCTCCCCCACAACCAACTCACCGCCTGCCCTTGCACCTCCGATTAAGACCAGAGGAGGTCCTGGTGCTGCCACTGCCCCCACACACACCTCACACCGAAAGACCTTGCACATCCTGACAGTGTTTGTGCCCCCATTTGGCAATGCATACTTTTGTGCCGAGGGGACGCGGTGGATCTTTCCTCCCAACGAGGCTGGCAGCCCACAGCTACTGCTGCAGGGTCCCAGCTGTAAAGGAGCAGCAACTTAGAGATGCTCTTAAGAGCCATGGTCAGCTCAACCTTAAAATTCCTACCCAGGCATGACGTGTCCTTGGGCACTTCTGTGCTAAATCAAACTGACATCTCCCTGGAAAGCCTCAGGATCGCTGCTCCCTACAGAGAAGGCACAGCGGAGGGAAGGCAAGGAGATGTAGCCAGGACAAACTGGCCACAGGGGACAGGAAGGGTCTTCCTGAGTCACACTGGAGCAGCTTCTGCTCAGGAAACTCACCAGCAGGACAGGGGAAGGATCAGCATCCATGCAGCAGGTTCAAGGCCATGAATCAGTAACAGCAGATGTAGTAACAGCCCCTTTATTCAGAGGCCACGCCTCCAGTTAGATACTCCAATTACACTTCCAAACTCAAGGATGATAGCATACTCCAGCTGCTGGCTACCAGCATAGGGCAGCAGGGAACAAGCTGAATTTTCTATCCATGGAGGTGATGACAATTTATAGATTTGAATGTGAACCTTGATACAGCATTTGTCCTTTTGTTACCTCCATGTGAGGCTAACGCATGAGGAAAAAGCACAATTGCTGGAAAAGGAAGATGGTGTAGAATAAAATTGGCAGAGCACTTTAGCAAACCCAAGAGGAACACTAAAAAATGCATTGGTTTTTTCTTGAAAATGAGTTCTTCTAATTAAGATCTTAAACAGCACAGGCCTGTCCCTTTAATCATATTTTCTCCTTCCAATTAATATAGCTGTGTCATCTTTGTAAATAAGCATTTCATCTATAATGCACAAAGCACTTGTTGTTCCCAGCCTTTTGTAATCTCACAAGTCTGGCTGCATAATTTATGAATCCTTACGAAATGTCACATGCTACTCTGTGATCCTCTGAACCTAGCGTCACTTAAATAAAATCAAAAAGCAGAAAATAAATCTGCCAGTGGTTCTACTGACAGAGCTGAGCTCTTCCCAGCACAGTTTATGTTTCGGTTACAGAAAGTTACCACAGCTCTCCCCATGTATGAGTCAGGGTGAATAAAAGCCAACTTATCACAGGAGGAACCACAACATCCTCCCAGTTCCTATACTTTTAAACCAGGTATTTAGCTTTGGAACAATCCCATTTAAAATGGCACCATGTGCATGCTGAGGCCCAAATTGAGGCATGTTCCACTCAAGCATTAGACAGAAATAACTAAAAACCCAAAGCCAGGGCTTGCTCAAATTTCTGCAGATATAAAGTAAATTATCTTCCTCATTTATTCAGTTAGTTCATTTCAACAATTGCTTCTACTCAAGCTGCAAACTCTAGCAGGAGTTCAAAAAGTATGAAACCAGATTCTTCTTTTCTGTGCTGTGGAAAAGAGCCAGGTAAAAAATCAGTGACTCCTTCCAGTTCGATTTCCTTTTTAACAGATAATATTTCAGGCATCTAAATGAATTTTAAATATAAAATGTGCTTAGATAAAATTATTTTTGTGCATATTTATCACACAGGTTAATATTAACTACTTCAAAATGGTTCTTCAAAATGATGTTTCCATGCTTTTTATCTGAACTCTGAATCTATGAGTTATAGCTTCAGATAAACACACTTTGACATGGATGATGATTTTTCTAAGTAATGTAATTAAAAAAAGAATCAATCAAAATCTTTTACTATAATAAAACCAAGGTTGCAGTAAATGCATATTAAGTTCTATACCTGCTGCAATAAACGGGCACGTACCTAACACATCCTCCTATTCAGCTGAAGGAACTGAAGGTAAAGGTAACGCTTGCCATCGAGTGTTTGTTTCCTGGTGACCCATAAGAACCATTGCAAGGAACTAAATTTGTAAAAATTCAAAATATAAAATATTAATATTTCACTTACGCCAAGATTTCCTTTTTACTGCTTTAAACGAATAGGTGAGCTCATTATTTTGATATAAATCAACCAACCCCACTCATATTTTCATCCTCATACGTAACACTTTACACGTTATACGTCTCACAATTTCATTAAAGTTGCAGTATTGCCGATGTGGGAATCCAGCCTTAGGTCACGAAACAGGATTAATAACAACACAGAAAGCCACTAATAAAAAGTGCCAAATAGAATAAAGCTACGCTCCCATAATTTTAAGAATGTTATTGGCCAGAGGTGTTTTTAAAAAGCAGTATCTAGGCACTGTTGCTTACCAGTCCCATATTTTCAATATTCTGAAAAATATTAATTACCTTTACCAAGAGTTAGTTTAAACATTTTTAGTCTAGACGTGCATCCCTTAGGAAATATAGCAAAAAAAAACCCAAAACCCACAACCAACAACACAGCAAATGAATCATGAGCTAGTTACTATAGTAATATTTCTCCTAGGCCAATCGCATATAATATTATTCATCACAGCAAATCTGAAGTAATGAGATGTCACAACGTTCAGCAGAGATCCTCGATTCTGTAAGATGCAGGAATCAAATATTCAGAGGTATGAGTTTGGGGTTTGATATTTATGCTCTGATCAGCTACAGACTTCCCTATATATCATCATATTTTAATGCATGCACCAGTATGGTAATTTAACAACTTTTGCTTTTCAGCTGTGTAATAGAAATTGATTTTATACTTTCCTAAGAACAGACAAAATTTCATACAGGGGCAATCGGGATTAAGGTGTGAATATTATAATATTAATCTTCTTAATAAAGTGCACACTAGAGATGACCAAGTGACACGGGATTTAAAAAGCTGGTACATAATGTGGGAGAGCAGACAGACAATATTTCCAGCTTTTGCACTTGATTGTTTATCATCAGTTCTCTGATGCTTCTGTGTATTATGACAGCTCTTATGCCCTACAGTGTTTTATTCTGTATGCACCTATCCACAAAACTGTGACCTTTCCTCTCAGATGTGAGCTGCATCACAGCCACCCATTCTTGATTTGCGTTTTCCGACGGGTTTTTAAATGTGCCGTATTTGAGAAATATCTGCAAGCCTGCAACACTGCAGAGCTCATCTGCTTGGCTTTTGAGAAGGGCTGAAAAACGAATCACTAGAAAGGCAAGAAGTGAATGCTTTGCTTGCTGGCTACTTATTTAGTAAGCCCTGCAAAGTTGGGGCATTATTTATGTACAGGTCCAGAAGACGTGAAGAACGATAAGGTGGTTTTGCTGTTTCACCAGGTATCTCACAAATGAGGACTGCCACGTTGCCTTTCAACTTTGTTTCAGGTCACACTGTAAAACACTTCTACTCAAATAAGCTTCTAGAAATAGTGTAGACGATGCCCACTGGAAAAAACTCACTGACTGATTTTGGTCCTGATACAGACCTAAAGAGAGCTTCTGACTTCTTTCTATGTAGAAAGGTGACTTTATGTGCCTATGCTTTGCTAGTACTGCTAGCATTAGACATGGGTTTTAGTTGGCTGTTTCCCATCACAAGAATGCATTCACTGAACAACAAGATTGCTTGTTATTTTAACAGAACAGGACAAACCCACAAAATTGTATAGAAGGGAAGAAGCAATCCAGTTGAGCATAGGTAATGAACCACTGTCATCATACCGACACAGTTGTTACTTAAAAATCATTTTAAATGCCCTGCCCTGTGAATTGTTCTGTCCATAGTGAAAAGACTGGAAAAATTGGAGGTAGACTAAGATGATGCAGAAGCATATTTATTCCTTTCCTTTTGACTCAGAATTGTGTTCAGTTCAATTCTTCAGCAAAGTGGAATCCTGTTTCGTGACCTAAGGCTGGATTCCCACATCGGCAATACTGCAACTTTAATGAAATTGTGAGACGTATAACGTGTAAAGTGTTACGTATGAGGATGAAAATATGAGTGGGGTTGGTTGATTTATATCAAAATAATGAGCTCACCTATTCGTTTAAAGCAGTAAAAAGGAAATCTTGGCGTAAGTGAAATATTAATATTTTATATTTTGAATTTTTACAAATTTAGTTCCTTGCAATGGTTCTTATGGGTCACCAGGAAACAAACACTTGATGGCAAGCGTTACCTTTACCTTCAGTTCCTTCAGCTGAATAGGAGGATGTGTTAGGTACGTGCCCGTTTATTGCAGCAGGTATAGAACTTAATATGCATTTAAACAACACTAAAATTTATTCCAGACAGTTTAAACAGCTGGTTGGGAAAGGGATATAGCAGCAGATAATTCCATTTCAAGGCTCTCTACTAAAAATCCCTATGCTTATGATGATACAGTGGACACACATATGGGCTGTTGCACCCTCCCACCTTCCCAGCTGGGTGTTTCCACTCTTTTACTGGTACTGAACCGGCTGGAAATGAGCCCTGCAAGATAAATTGTTGACTTTGCTGATCCTGCTGGCCATCTGAGCACTGTCAGCACATTGACAAGGGCAGGAGTGGAAATGTGCAGCGGGGAGCAAAGAGTAGGAAGTATTCTTCTGGGGCATTCTCTGTTCAGATTGTCTCAGGCCAATCAACAAAACTGCACCTTCATGGTGTATATTCATATATACATATATAGCTTCCATATTCATATCATAAAGGTTACAGTTAATCTTGTAGTTCTTACTATTATTGTGAACAGTCCTCTAGATCTCTCTCTTCCATGTATAATTTTCCAGGCCTTCTCCACAGGGGCCCTCCTAAATTCTTTCAATGACAGATGTCACAGGCACACTCTCAATTTTTGTGGCAAGGTTTTTAAGATGACAATCTTACAAATCTTTAGTGTGTAAAGAACCCCCTGGCCCATTATTTCCCCTTTCAGCACAATCTGTTTCCTCTCTTTCCATTTTCTTATCAATTCTGCCGTTCTTCTATTAATCCAAATCTTCACGTAGACTTTCCCTGGTGGCAGCTTAGTGAAGTCAAGACAGACAATATCTGCTGCATTTTCCTTGCCTGAGAAACCAGCTGTCGTCTCAAGAGATTAACAGATTAATCTGACACAACCTTTCTTTAACACCTCTATGCTTTATTCTATATCATTTTTAATGTACCTCTAAGACTTTTAGTTTTGATAACTTAGAAAAATTCTACAATATTGTGAATTGTTGAAATGAGAGAACCAAGTTCCTGGCTGCCCAGATCACAGAGATTTCTAATTTTGTTTTTATCTGTGGGTATTACAGATACTATCTTAGGGCACTGCTGGAAGTCGCCCACTTTCAGCTATGCCTATGACAATGAACTTATGCAGAACAGGAGGAAGCTGAGGACAGAAGAGAAACTGGAGAAACTGGAGGAGAAACAGCAGGAGTGACTCAGTAAAGGCACAGAGATGGGACGTAGTGACATAAAAATATGCTAGCCTAGAAACCGGCTGACAGCTGTTCGGATGGTGCTACAACTAAGAGAGAAGAGAGAAGGAGATGTGAGAACAAGAAGAAGCCTAGAAGGGCTCCCAGTAGGCTAAACAGGGAGCTAGAGAGGAACAAGAGGGAAAGAACCCTCAGCCACAGGTAGTGGAGCAAAAAGGAAGGAAGCGCAGCACACTGAAACAAGATCTAAAATGTCAGGAAGAAACTGAGGTGAGGCAGAACAGTTTTGGAGGCTGGTAATGTACCAGGAGAGCCTTCTCAAGAGTTAATGGCCTATCCCTTTGGAACAGAAGAACCTGATGTATTTTGCTTTGGTTTTTGTTTGTTTGTTTCATTGTTGTTTGTATTTTTTGGTTTCTTTTGTTTGTCGGCTGACACCTCCAAAAACTACAGATTCCATAATGAACAATGCATTGACAACAGTGAAGTTGCGACTGTCAGATGAAATCTAATGCCCTTTATATAATATACACACTCTGCTAGTAGGCAGGTGAAAGATTGGGACTTACAGCATTCCTGCGCACACATAACAGGTAATGCTGAGATAGCTGATGTTCAAAATATTTACATGAAAGCCAATCTGAAAATCACATATACTGGTTACATTGAAAGACTACAGACATCTATTCTTCAGAAAGTAATCACATCCCAATCACAAAAATAGGTTCTCATCATTTTGAAGGACTATAGGAAGAGGAAGAATAAGCTGTTATTTAATTTTTTATTGTGCTGAAAATCGTCTAGCTGGGAGCTAGGAAAAGTCTGGAACTAGCACAGAGGTTGTTCTTTGTTCTTATTCAAGGGATAGGAGATTTAACCACATAAACAATCAATTTATTTAAAAGTTATTTTTCTTAATAGATATTAATTTGAGGATTTCTGCAGTTCCCCGTTCCTCTGAGCGTTAAATGGCTCTTTTCAGAGCAACAGCCGAAGCAAACCTAGTTAAAATAACAAACATGCAGTACACAGATCCATACATATGCTTTGCTAGAAACAGGCAGCATACTCAGATTTATAAGTGCGCCAGTCCCCTAGGATGTCATAATTGTGTTTGTTCTTTTAATAACTTTAGGCTCCAGTGATCAGAATAAAAATTCCATGCTGAAGTTAATGCTTCATCCTTAGTTCACCCTGCTACCCTGAATTATGTAGTAAGCAGACTTACATAAATGCAGAAGTCTGGCTCCCTCCTTACACCGTAGACTCCAGCCACGCACACAACGGGTTGCCTGATTTAATTCAGGGTCTTTCTTTTCAAAGCTTACATTGTTTTTACAAAATATTTGGCTCAGCCATTTCTTTTTATAACACCACAGATTTTCAAGTCTGCCTTCCAGTGTCTGATGAATTGCAATCTCTACCAATACAAGCAACATACCAAGATTCTGGACTTGCAAGAACAGCTGAATTATCTGGACAGTTATTTTCTTCCTAATTATTATGTGTACACATCTCCAACCTTTTTCTAAAAAAGCCTAAAATACTGAGTTAGTTAAGCAGCTTATTACGTAGGCATGGCTTTTCATTAGCTATTTTGACTACAGCATGTCAGTACTAATCTTATGGTAATAAATGATTTTTTACTTCTCTTATCAGACTCCAAATCGCTCTGTAATGAAGACAGGCATGTATACTACCAGTTTACACGAGGGCACTGAGAAAAACAGAAGTAGGTCAAAAACAGCACAGGCTAACGGCATGATGGTGAAGAGAAGTTAGGCAAGCCTTGTTTCATTTTGTATAAAATGCACAGGTATTTTTTGCCCCCAATAACTCAAAATAGTTTCCCATTAAAACTCTAAACTTGTCTGTTGGTTTCTAATTCCCAGTTCTTTCTGTGCCCTACGTTTATTCTGCGTTCTCCTCAAGATATACTTTAAGCTGCTTTGTTTTTTTTCAGGCTCGAATTTATCTTTTTATGACACCTTCACATCCCCCATTTCTCCCCATGCATGTCCTGTTGTCTTTTAAACACCTTCACTTACTTCATTTATCCTTTCCAGGTGCCAGACCCAGCTGCTTTCCCTTTGAGGGTTTTTCTCTATGAAGCCTTTGAGTTGAGGCTGTAAAATCCAAAGACAAAAAAACATCTTTCCACACTTGGTGGTCTCTTACATAGCCTACCCTGTCTGTGGTCTGAAAATTTTCAGCTTTTAATTAATTTTCTGCATTTCTCCAAAAACCCACAGGCACTTTCTGAAATTTCTTCACTTACCATTAATCTTGTATGAACACACTGCTATACCTACTGACAGAGAGACTGCCACTGATCTGATCTGCCTTACTGTCGAGATTAGAAATACTTGTTCCCAGTATGAAAAGAAGGACCTCTGCTCTTGATTTCTGACTGGAGCCATTTCACAACACACTTGCTGCTCACCAAAGGTGCACCAATCACCACACATTTGGCAGGACTGACCTCCACGACCACCCACAGCAGTTGCTAGCTCCCACGCTGAGATGGTGCTGCATGATGGGAAGTGTACACCTTGACCTAAAGCTCTTTCCCATTCACAAAGCATGCCTGTCCTCCATGCATTTAGACCTGCTGCTCTCTTAAAATGCAGCATGTTGTGCGCTGTCAGCATCGTGTGGAAACCCACTGCTGGACAAACTTACAGGAAAGGTAACTTCACATTGCTCTCTTACAGCAAAGATAAAAGGAAAGGTTAAAGGACACATATACAATAGTGCAAAGGGATAAATGCCAACCTCAAGTTTAGTAGCTGTCTTAACATCTCTTCCAAAGATCTTCAGCTTGCAGAATTGAAGACAGTATTCATTACCCTGGCACTCACAGCACCAGAGTACTGCCCTGTTAAAAGCCATTAGCAGGACCCACACAATATGGGCCCAGCCCTGGACAAGGCCACATCCCCCACACTTCGCTTCACAGGACAGCAGCCAGCACTGGGAAGAGCAATTCACCTGCTCAGCCCAGACATTCCTCAGCTACGAGGATAAGGACAACTGCCACCTCCTATCCCTTGTCAAAATGGTCTGAGCAAGCTGAATGCTTTGCTATGTCAGGATTAGGCCTGGCTGAGTGAGCATAACTCTGCGTACCCACATGCTGCTTAGAAAGGAGCTGTGGGTAAAGCCTGCACACCACATGCACACATACATGTTCACAGGCATAAACGTGTATTCTGGGCTTTAGCTTCCATGGAAACAGAGTATTGAAGGATTTGCTTACAGGCTTCACCTTTCTTCCTGCCTAGCTAATTAATTTATATTAAAAATTTAAACTTCCTAAACTCAGCTGAGAAGGAACTTTCAGGCATTATTATAGATTGTGCCTGTTTCTCCTCAGAAAATACAAAAGATAAGTTCCTCTCACACCTTCAGCACTTATATACATATGTCCTTGTGTATCTAAAAACTCAGCATGTTTCCCATTTCATGGGCATGATTATGCATACTGTACGCCACATGCACAGTACATAAGCCTAATTGAAAATGGAGTGAGGATTGAGGTCGAAGTGTTGTACCCCATGGAAAAACTGAGGGAACTCTGATACACCTTAAAGCTTCTGTAAGCACGGCTGGCCTGAAACACTGCAGCTTTCTCTTAGGTAGCAAGATATGCTGTCTCAACTCTGCCAGCTGCTCTACAAGGTATGGAGGAATTACAAGAACAGATACTCCAAGTTGGGATGAATTCATCATGTTTTTGGAACTCATTTAATCAGTAATCAGGTAAACTCAATCTAACAGGCAAAAATCCCATCTTGTCACACTTACTTTTGAAATACAGCATACTCAAAAGAGGGAGGAAATTGTTTTAGTAGGATTTATAACAGTAATGAAGAGTTACATTCTTTTTGCAATGACATTGTGCGATACATTTTCTCTTTTGGGAGCAAGCTTCTGAAGTATTTTAATCTGTCTAACTGTTCAGCAAAACTGTGAAAACCTCATGAGCATCAGGTCTGTACATAAATAAGGTAATAGCTTGCAATTACCTTTCCATTTTGGTTTTATTTACATTGTAGATACAAGGCTTCTTCAAACTTGCACCAACCAGTGGGCCATCTAAAGAGATTTTGCCGTAACTCACAACTGTGTTGTTTGGGGACAGATTACAGCAGCTGAGGGTCAAGGGACCAGGTGAGTACAGCATTCAAACCAAAACCTTCTGAGTATTTGTTCATGGCCTACAAAAAATGGATGGACAACACAAGTACAAACAGGAATGGCACTACTTAAAACCAGCTCCTGCTTTGGCACTTGGGGGAGATGCCAGGCCTGTCTCTTACGCCACCATAGGCTCCCTGGGAGCTCCTTTACGATGGTGCCCACACAGCCAAGCTATTGGGACTTCCCAAAGCAAGCTCAGCTGTGGCAACAGACTGTGCCACCTCTTCACTCAGGAGATGAAATGTATTAGGTTTAACTTCTTTCATCCAGACTATTTATCAGATAGATTCCTAACAAACAACAAAACTGAGCTGTTGAACTATTTTACACACGCTCTGAAGGCTTTGGGGGAAACAATATAACAGGAAAAGCAAATGGGAACTGAGTGATGCATTTTTGAATGCAACATCATTATTTCAAAAGATGTCTGCACATTACACTAATATATATATATATATTTTAAAGAAAAGTCAAAGCTTACAGTAGCTTCCCACCCGAGGTGATAAAACAGATCTAATTTTTTAAATAATCAAAAAGAGAAGCTGTGTTTTCAAACAGTAAATCTCATGTTCTGTTCTTATCTGAATGTACTGCTCAATAGCAGTGGTGTATGAAATCTCTTAAATTAAAGCTCATATTGTACTGCAAATCCTTCAGCTATCCCTGCAAGAAATCACTTTTTCCTTCTTTCATTCGAAGCTACATTGCTGCTTCTGCAGAACAGATGTGTTATTATTGTTTCTTTTGTTTTGGAATGCCAGTCTTACGGGGTACTGTGCTTTTGCTTTCTTTTTTCTGTTCCACCCCCTCCCCCCCCCAAAAGAGGCAAATTAAGCTAATGTAACCACCAGAGGGAGCCTCTGATAACTTCGTAAAGAATAAAAAGCTATTGAAAGTGACAGAGAAATTAATGAAAATAATTATAGTTAAGAAATTGAGTTCCACGAAGCAGCAGTCTTGCCTCAAGACCAAATTCTATTTCAGAGTGAGCTTTTGTAAAAAGATGAAATTTATGGTATAACTTGCTCATTTGAAAATGGAAAGCTCACAAAGGAAGGACAGGAATCAGACTGTGATAAGACCACTTTTGATTAACAGTTGCCTCATCTTAAAATGCAGTAACTCTTCAGTCCTGGTGAGTAGCTACAAGCAATTCAGATTACTCAAGTGAGCCAATCCTCTACCACTGGATATTAATAGATAAATACACTGAGGTGATAAAATGCTATCAACAATGCTTTCAATATCTGGATACAAACCTTTTAGCAGATTTTGCGAAATAAAACATACAGCTTCTTTCCTATGTATGGAGTCTATCTGCATACAGGTTTTATATGCATCAAGGCTGCCTTGCCAAGCAGATGGATGAAAGTAGAGTTCTTCAAAGAACAAAGCAGAGCTTTCTCAGACCTCTCAACATCTTCCACAATCTCCCTCATGTTCCCTAGACAGCTGACCTTCAAAATGTCATTAAAAATATGAAATATTAGAAGTACACTACTACGAAGTAGCATCTGTGTTTTATCTCCTATTCCTTCCATAGCTCTTCAGAAGAAATCTGCCTTAAAGCATATATTGCTGAAAGGATGAAAGAGGATATAGTGTGTTTGTGTCTGGTAACTTCAACAGTACATTTATTGAAATATTCATCACTTGTTCTAGTCCCTGAACTACTTCCGAATTGCTTATGCTGTTTTTAAGATGTTTGCCATATAAAGCCTTTTTATGTCATTATTCTTAACCATCATCCTTCTAACCAAGAAATCTTGCCAGAGGGGCTTTACTTCACAATAAGAAGAACTTAGGTTTTAGTTTACTTAGGCTGGAACTGGGGTGTTTCCTTTTCTCTTCCTACTAACGGAGGAAAATGTTGTCAAGCAAATACCAGACTGTTTTGCTAGATGACGTGTGGTACTTACCATACTCTCTCAAGATGCTTCTCTTGTATGCTTAGGGGACTTCAGTTCTGGAATTTTCTTTTCCATATCTGAAGTAAATATCTTACCGGAACCCACGCTTTTCTTTCAATCTCTTCCAGCATGTCATTTACTTTAAAAAGGCAAACTGGTGCTTTCCTTTGCATAGTTCTGTTCTGACCCACACTCCTCTGGGCAAAAAGGCAAGCCGATGGCAGCTCCTGCCTTAGACTGTAGTCCAGTTACTCCTTCCCTTAGGTTACAAAAGGGAGGTTACACCTCTCTCCTGTTACTTGGAAGCTCCAAATGTGTGGGGCAGGAACACTTGAGTAGGAATAAGATAGGATACCACAGGGAGTAGGAATGTTGAGATAATTTAGCAAGCATCTAAATGCCTTTTGGGTATTTGCAAACCCTGATACACTGAATGCTGTCATTTGATCAAATCTTGGCTGACTTCTCTGCAGTTAATTAAATACATCTCTACTACTCGGGCCTCTCACCTGGGCAAATTGCTTTCCTGCTCCAAAAACTGGTAATACAGGAACACTTCAAATTAATTGCTGGGGAAAAGTAACTTAATTGGGTACAATTACGTATTTTTTAAATCTTGTTCTAACATTTCCTGGAATCCAAAGCTATGAAGGCAGAGATAAAAGAAGCATGGAAAATTTCAGCTGAGCTGCTGTCATGTAATAGGGCATGGAAAACAAGGATTCCTAATGAAGCAGCTTTAGCTACAGGTGTCACCATCAGCTCCACCTTTCCCTAACACACCACAGCCCCTCTCAGCTACACGGCTGCTCATCACACCTAATATAATCACTGTTATATAACCAGCCCCAGCACACAGCACTTGATACAAATGTTGATGTCATGGTGATTTTGAAAAACAACATTTCTATTAACATTCTGTCTCCAGCTCTCCCAGCTGGCTGACTGCAGACTGTCTCCCAAGATGTTCCAGTTCCTCCCTGCGGAGCTTTCTTGGGTATCTTAATAATAATTCATAACATTTCTATTGCACCTTTTACTTTGACTCCCACTGACATATTCAGCTGTGACTTTTAGAGCAGCAGTAATATTATTGTAGCTGTGATTGCCTTCAGTACACACCAAGGCAACATTTGGAGGGAAAAGAAATATATTTTGCTGGAGCAATTAAAATAATTATTAAAAATGGCCCACCTCACAGGCACGCAAGGCCTTCCTCATGAACTCTGCTGTATTGTTCCTACTACAGTTATGAACTAGAAAATATTCATTTAATGGCATGCTGACCAAAAGATTCAACTGATTGAGAATACAACCTAACTAGGTTTCAGGAGTGTAAAGTTTGGAAAGATTTTATACTTAGAACCAGAAGCAAAATCTAATCAAAGCAGAAACATTTTCAAAAGCACTTTTCTCCCCGTCAGCACTACTATCTTCACTGATCTCTTTCCCCTTTCAATATATATAAAGCAAGTAACTATTTAAGTTTTATGCAGAAAATTAAAAGACCAAGAAATACACGTCAGAACAAAGAAAAGACTGTAGATCAATCTAATGCAAAAGCAATAAAAAAGAAAATGAGATAAAAGTCACTATGCAGACCTGTTCCTAGCATTTATTTTTTCCCACTTTCAGGAACAAGCACAAGGAAAAGAATGATATGCCTGACACACTTCAGTCTACATCTAGTAGCATACATACAGTGAACAAACATCAGTGAATATAGTCTAAGAAGCATAAAGGATTTTCCTTTTGGCAAGCATATAAAGTGCTAGAAACTAACATATCAGTATGCTTAGTGGAAGGGGGAGTATAGAAATTTCTTCCATGGCCCCAGCAGCATCTCTCCAGCTTAACTTTTTAACTTCTACAACCAGGCACAGTTCAGCTTTTCATTCCAAACTGGCATCTCTGCTGGGTCTGTGAAAGGCCATGAGGACAGCAAGCATGATGCAGGCACCTGAGCAAATGAAAAATCCATTTCACATTTGTGAGGTCCTTTAATACCTATTTAGATGGCAGAAATCTTTTGTCACTGTTGAACTAAGGTCACTGAATCAGGAGCTTAAAATATAACTGTTTCTTTATCCCTCTGTCCAGATTGAAGGTCCCAAGGCCATCACAGCTTATATGTAACTATGAGCTGCTGCCAACAGAGCAGTCATTTTATTGCTGTACAACCAAAATATGGTTACTGCATGTTCAGAATCAGGTATTTCATAGGCGTAACGCCTCAATATGTATATACGCCTATGAAATCAGTTATTTTGCATCTCAATTCCTAAAACCATGCTCTTCATTTCTCTGTTGTGTATGTTTCCTTCATTTGAGAGGCACTTGACCCTCTCTGTGCAATAGAGACATACATCTAGGACTGTTAAACAACAACTAACTGTAATAGCCAGCATATTCCAATAAAAGCCAGTTCATATGACCTTCTGCATCTTTGTTTTACCGAAGCCAGAAACACTCCTGCTAAGCCATCTGTTTCTGTAATAAAAGCAACAGCACAAGGACATTGAAGTACGTGAGCTGTGCCCTAACAGTTTGGTCCTACTTGCGCCAAGGCAGCATACGGTCACGTTGTGAGTTCATAAAGAAAATAATGCAACAAACCGCTCCTAATTTCAGCTGAGGACAGTAGCCAGGCCATGTTAAAAACAGCTATGTCAAACATAATAGCAAAAACAGTGATGATAAGAGTAAAAGCAGGCCACACTAGCACGGCACACCTCCATAGCTTTTTATTTTCTAACAGTCATTCCCCCTACTTACATTGCACTATAGACCTAAAACTCTGTACTGAAAGTGTTACTAAATTGTTTCACCTTGATCAAGTACTACATTTCTTCTGGACTAAAGTTACAACAGATATGAAAGAAAGGGGAGAAAAGGTAGATTACATGCTGCCAAAAATAAGTATTTCCTAGGTGATATTTTCAGGGTGGAATCGTTCAGGCTCTTCAATATGAGCAAAAATGTCCACATGTGGACTATACATACAAATCCTGTGGTATACACTTGAAAAATTCAAACAGCAGGCTTTCGATCTTCAGCTGCTTCTTTATGCCAGGAACAGACTGCAGCCTTGCACCCAGCTTGCCCTGAGTCCATGTACTTTGGATATGGAACTGTTGGAGAGGGTTCAGAGGAGGCCACAAAGATGATCAGAGGGCTGGAGCACCTCCCCTGTAAGGACAGACCGAGGGAGCTGGGCTTGTTCAGCACGGAGAAGAGAAGGCTGTGGGGGGACCTCACTGTGGCTTTCCAGTATTTAAAAGGAGATTATAAGCAGGAGGGGAACCAGCTTTTCAAAAGGGTAGACAGTGATAGGACAAGGGGGAATGGTTTTAAGCTGAAGGAGGGAAGGTTTAGATTAGACATCAGGAGGAAGTTCTTTACTGAGAGAGTGGTGAGGTGCTGGCACAGGCTGCCCAGAGAGGTTGTGGATGATGCCCCAACCCTGGACATGTTCAAGGCCAGGTTGGATGGGGTCCTGGGCAACCTGATCTAGTACCAGATCTGGAGGTTGGTGGCCCTGCCTATGGCAGGGGGGTTGGAACTTGATGATCCTTGAGGTCCCTTCCAACCCGGGCCATTCTATGATTCTATGACCTGCACATCATATTCAGTCATCACGAGCCAGCAGTGTGCCCTAGTGGCCAAGAAGGCCAGTGGTATCCTGGGGTGCAATAAAATGAACATGGCTAGAAGGTCGAGGGAGGTGATCCTTCCCCTCTATTCTGACGTGGTGAGGCCACATCTCGAATGCTGAGTCTAGTTCTGGGCTGCTCAATACAAGAAAGATGGAACTTCTAGGGAGAGTCCAGCAGAGGTTTTTCTCTAGTAATTTTCTCAATGAGAACAAGCAGAAAAAGCAAGAAGAAAAATTTGAGCCATGTTGCACTCCTGTTTAATGCACTGCAGAAGAAAGGGTGAATTTATATTGTCAGACCGGTGGCTTTTTTGACTTTTTTGCACAGACAGTTTGAATAGTGGACAGGTTGTTTATAGATTAGAAAGATGCACACGGGCAACCAGGTTAAAAACGTGAAAGCTGATGTGCATAGATCACATTAGTTCTACAGTTTTCTCTCCGTGCAAAATCTGACTGAAAATCAGTCAGATTGATTCTTTTGTTTGAAAAATGAATACAGGATTGATTATCAATGATCTACAAGCTCACTATCGCGTCCCAAAGAACAGTACCTAGTTTAAGGACACACTGGAAGCTACAAGTGATCAGATCCTCCTCCAGGAGATTTAGGAGAGAGAGAGAAAGGGTTAATCTTCAAGAATTGCTCGAGTTTGAAGTTTTGAGGATGTTTCCAAAGAGCAATGTGCTTTACTGCAGATATAATTTAAATCTTTAATATTTCATCGACTTCAGAAATTCTGCCAGACAAGAAAGAACTTTCAAGAGTCAAAAATATAACAGAAAGAAATGGAATGTGTGATTGGTTGTTTATAAAATCAAACTGTTGTATAAAAAACATGCAGGACACTAAGGAAATTGTGACAGAAGATCAGCTCCATTACTTTCTTCACCCTACACAGACGCATGCCCAAAGGATGAGATTATCATTTTCAACACGTTACTATGTATATTGTAGCATTATCTTTTTGGGACTGTAAGATCTTTTGCTTAAGGCGTCTTCCAGTCTGGCAATACTAACAAATCACTGAAAAGTTATATATCCATCTCAGAACTGAATAAAAGTACAATTTGGTAACAATTACTTCAGCTATTTATTCCTTCAATTTTAGCCTAAGAAATCACAGGCTTCCACCCTTGAAATAAACACAGTGCAGGTGGGATGTGAGTGGGACTCTCACCACTGTGTCCCTGTGATCCTAGGTATAGAGATATCTCAGCTACATCTGCTGAGAGATGTTCATCCTTAATAATCACTTAGGAACTGCCACCTGCTCTGGTGGAGTGGATAGAAGACCCATGCTGAAATAAACATTACTTCTTTGATAAAGAAGTCACTGCCTTACAGCAAACACTTGAGTATACACCGGCGTGAAGAACTGAATAAGCAGGTAGGATACACTATTTCACTCAATTCCAGTTATCACACGAAAGCCCCAAGAATCACGGAATCACAGAATTGTAAGGGTTGGAAGGGACCTCTAGAGACCATCGAGTCCAACCCCCCTGCCAAAGCAGGTTCCCCAGAGCAGGTCACACAGGTAGGTGTCCAGAAGGGTCTTGAATATCTCCAGAGAAAATCCAAACCTGAAGCAATACTAAGATTATTTAACGGACTACAAAATAACCGCAATTTGGCTGTTAAACTTGACATTTGAAGCAAGACCCATTGATGGCCTAACAAGAGGTGAATCCACTCATATTTATCTATTTAGAAACCTTTTCGTCTTAGTTCACTCATCTCATAGCATTCATAGTATTATCTATTGATAGATGACCTGTATAACACATAGGCATAGTACAATATTTATTTACAAACTGTCACATTTAGTAATTTCCTGGTTGTAGCTGACTCATTGTACAAGCTGAACTTTGTATTTAAATACAGTGTGTGTGCACAGCATGTCTCTTGGTATTTGCTTTGTTTTTTAAAATACGTTGTTAAGGGGAAAATGTTCTGCCATACAAACCAAAGATGTTGGACAAAGTAAGCTACTGTCAGTCTTAAAATACATACTGATTTTTCTAACTGCTATGTTGCAAAAATAGATATTTTGAGTTTGTTTAAAAGTGGATTATTTACATAGCAGTTTATAACACATCCTTTAGTGACAGGACCATTTTAATGCAAATTTGTACTGAATGTATTTTTAAAATACAGCCCTTTTGTCTAATATTCAAAGGTAAAGTGGTTCAGAAGTGCTGTTTAGCTATGTCATTTTTGTTTTACATATATTCCGATCAACATCAGTTTTGTAAATGTAATGGGCCACATTCAGATGTGTTACAAACCCAGAGCTGTCAGAATATTCTGTGATTAATATTTCCTGTCTTTGCAGAACACTGAACAGATGATAACTTTGTAAAGATATTTCAGTACCGTGGCCAGAAATCATTCCCCACTAATGGTGCCATAAAGAGTTTTAGGTTAGGATCCAGTTTTGAAAGATGGTACGAAATCACAGATTTCATGTACTTTTACTGGAAATTTGGGGAGGCAACCTGTGAAAATGAAGTCCTTTGGTTAAACCTGTGGTCTCCATTGCTTCTTTCTATGTTAATAACATTTGATCATGGGATGCCACCTCACATGCCAAGGCTCAGCCCCAGTCAAATATTTTACACAGAATGGGAAAAAGAATGTTTATAGGTGAAACTCTGGGGCCTAAAAGAAATACAAGTCATCAGTTTCCAAATAAACCACAGTCACAGTATAGCTTTCAGACAGACCAAGAGTCTCCCCTGCTCAGTCTTATAAATTACAGTACCAGGTAGGGCAGAAAAAATAATGTTAGGCATCAGCCTATTACAATTCCTAAAACTGGCACTAAGGTAAAGAAACATGAATAAAGCACTAGATTTTATATTTTAAAATATTTTCAACGTCAATATAGTAAGCTGGAAGTATGTAGCCAAATAAAAATATATCTGAAAATGGAACTCCTCTATTTACTCAGCTGTGACATTTTGCTTCTGATGCAGCCAAAAGCATAACTTCTGTGGTCTTTACAGTCAGAAATTACATTGGAGGGGCCACAGCAGCAGCCTTGTGCAACAAGTGGCTGTCAGTGTAAAACTGGCAGGGACAGGAGAGCAGTTCAGTCTCTTGGCCCATTCAGTGCTGGCTTTCCCTTCAAAACTGACAATAATTATTGGTAATCAGTGTCAGTGACTTGAGGCTATGAGGCAGATAGGTATCCCACGAGAGTACAGTAACAGAAAGCATTCAGAGGAAAGCAGCTCTAGGTTTGGAGTTAACAAGTGGTGACCTACTGAAGGGACAGGGATCGATGAACATGTACAAATCCCTGCGGTACTCAGCCTTCTTTTTAACACACACCAATTCGATATTCATTTCTGATTTTATTACAAGTGAACTTTTCAAACTCCTGCTCCTGTTTCTGGCTGCATAACTTTGCATTCTGTACTACACATGTATAAAAAGCAAGATAATCATGTACAAGTATATTTTTTACTCAAGCAACTGAGTAAGCAGTGGGCGTTCACATATGTGTAAATGCATACCCGTGAGCCCTCATCCATACTAACATTTTTTTTTTTGTCAGCGGCTGGTTCTGCGGGCAAGCAATCAGAAGACAGGCTGAGGCACAGCAAGGAAACCTGTCCCATCTGCAAATCTGAATCAATCATGTGCTGTCAACAGAGATTTAGCTCACAAAGAGCTTGAATCTCACAATGTGATAGTGCCTTAAAGGCTGTGCTGTTAAAGAAAATTCTATAAATGAAGCCATTTCTCATCATAGTATTGCATCCTTTATTTAAATGTCTAATATAGAAACAAGCAAGCAAAACATGCAGCTGTCCAAAATCATTACCATCTAGTCTGTAACTCCATGACCGCTGCTAAAATCTAGGAGTCTTTCTGCAATCAGCCTTACATGTTTGGGTACTATCTGCTTTTTCCTGCCAGCTCAGGTTTTTGGTCCAAGCAGAGTACTGCAGCTGACACAATTTCTTTTCTCTGAAGAACAGAGAGAGCAAACGTCCTCTGAGTTTTGTTTCTGTGACTGCTCAGAGGATCTGAGAAAGCAGGGAGAGCAGGTGGGCAAAGCACTGTGTGCAAACATCCCTCTGACCCCAGCAAGTCACTCAACAAAAGACGTAGAAGGGACACTTCAGCTGTCAGATTCCCTAAGGTATCAGGTTATATATATATATTTTATCTCAGGCATTTTATTATATTAAGCCTAAAATGAGAACACCCCTGAGGCTCGGGAATTGATAGCAGGCTCTGTCCACTGGACCACAGTTTATGATCTTCCAGACAAGGGCTTGGATTATGGTGTGAGTCTAGAGCTGCCCTATTCAGTAACTAGAGAATGCTGCAGTTTTCACGGGGAGGGTACAAATGAGCTCTGTTCCATTGTGGCACTTTATTTCCTGAGCCTGGATAGCTTCTGACAAGAAAAAGGATTTGCATCCCAGCAGCATTCAACACCCACAGACCCTGACATATTTAGCAAGAGGTACAGTGATTCAGCACACAGAAGGAGGATTAAAAATAGTGTCGTTGTGGCTAAATTGCTTCCACTGCATCTCTAAACACTGACAACCTTGAAGCAGCCACTCACTATACTTGAAAACTACCTCTGCAATTGCAATTGCGTGTCCACAAGCAAAGGTCATGAGGCATCCTCCAGACATGAACGCAACAAGCATAAAGCCAACAATAACCAGACAAAAGAGCCTGATTGTGCAGGTACTTACTGAGCAAAACCATGCTTCCTATTCTATGCATTGCATGGAGGAACAAGTGAAAGAAAGCACAGAGGGAGAAGCACAGCATAAGCTTAGCAGCATCACTGTGCTCCAGGATATCATCTAATGGATACAGAAGAGCTCAGATATACACAGAGACTGATTCTGATTCCACTATATGCAATCAATACATCTGCTTTGGGATAAAACATCCATAATCAACACTGAAGTAATGCTGGACAGTACCTCTCATACTCGAGCAACTGATCAAGAAACAATTCATCCCCACGCAACGCTTACCCTTGTGAGTCTGCCAAGGTCAGTGTCACTCTGGGTTATCAGCTGCTTCAAGTGCTTTCTAAGTCAAAACTGCCTACAGCAAGC
The DNA here is from genome assembly GCA_013396635.1 of Penelope pileata. Classification (NCBI taxonomy): domain Eukaryota; kingdom Metazoa; phylum Chordata; class Aves; order Galliformes; family Cracidae; genus Penelope; species Penelope pileata. The sequence goes on along the minus strand of WBMW01001901.1, from coordinate 1,543,124 downwards.
TTTAAACCTACATACCCGACTTCTTTGACAAATGTCTGTGTCTTACTTTATCTAAGTTTGCAGTCCCCTGATAACGCAAGGCACATTCTCCCCCTGTATTCCGTATTCTCTGCCCTTTATCTGAGCCCTCTTTGCTCAGATAAACCTTCCATATGTAGCAGAACGAGGCTTGAACATACCAGTATCACTCAATTTATATTCATCATCATATGTCTTTCTTAAGAAATTATTCAAATTAGATTTAAATACTGTTAAGGTGTTTAGTTTTTTTTTTTCTTCCCCAGGAAAAGGTTTCTCTATGTGCCATTTCCCACTGTGATTTAAAAAGAAAGAAATTTTTTTCTTCACTTTCATGCATCTTCATGCACTTTCATGCATTTATCAATTATGCTGCATAGCCTCTATGACCTACTATCGAAGACCTGAAACCCATGTAACCTGAATGCAGCTTTTTGCTTTGGTCATCCTATTAGCAAGTACCCAAAAGGCAGCAGCACCTCATTGGTCTGTCCTGCACCTCAGAGCAGCTCAGGATTTGAGCTCTTGTCCACAGGTAATAAAATCAGTTTTCTGCTCACACTGGGGTGACAGAAATCTCTGCACAGCTCTGAGCTCCCTGTCTATTACCAAACGAAATATGAGTTGAAAGAAAATTTTCAAAGGCAGTTCCAGTGCTGACCGTGGAGAATCTACAGTGTTTGGAGTGCTGTGCTCAAGGGGAACTTTCTCCAGACTGGAAAACTTCAGTGTGGGACCTGGTGAGTGTCTTTTATATCCTGCTTTAGAAAAGCAAAGTATGATGCTTTCTGAAACTAATTCAGAGTGTAAATGACGATTTCCAAAAGCATATTTCAATCTTTGTTTTACTGAAAGTCTTAAGTTTACCTTGTTTACCTAAGTGCCTAAGTCAAATGTAAAACAGGTTCTAACCTCCAAAGTCACTTAATTCCTTTTTTAACATGGAAATCTTTTTTTTCTTCCAAATCAGATAGTGCCTTCATTCATCTTTACCTAGAAGCCAAAGTTAGAGCTGCTTGGGTACAACAGGGGATTCTACTGAGCAGTCCATTCCCCAGGTAAGCCCGGTGGGAACACGGAGGCCACGCAGCCTGCTGGGCCGTGCTGTGCAACACCAGTAACAACAGCTTGCAGAAACAATGCAGTTTTCCAAACTGAATCTGGATTGGTTATCACACATGAAAATATGATTATTTCTTTACTGTGTCATCATCTCCAAAAGATTTACCCCTGAAAATCATTGTTTAAAAAATCAAATAGTCAGCACTCTGAATGGAAATGCTTTGAGTAGCACAAACCCTATTCCAAAACTTCTCTGTTGCTCTTTCAGTAAAAGCAGTGACCTTTTCTACTTCGACTGTTTCTAGCAACAGTCCAAGTCCCAAAGCCACTGTCCTTAGCACCACTTTGCAAGGACCCCTGCCACACAAGACCTCAAGAAGTGAGGCTGCTATGAAAAGAAACAGAACCGACGCATAGCATCTCACCGAAGTCTGATTAAAAACAGAAACACGAAGGTTAAACCTCTCAGTAAGATCACATTGTTCAACAAAAGACACAACTGGCATGGAAAGATGAACCCTTGCTCCGCTGCCTCCCCTTTAGAGCTGAAAATAACAGTAAGTCATGCCAGCAGCAGTGTTGCTATTTAGCTTTACAAATTCAGGTCATTAGGCTTATATGTACAAAATCATTCTCTTCCTGCCACACATGAAATGACAGTAAGAACATAAGCACACAGTAAGCGGGCTCCTTGGTTTCAAAACTCAGTGTCATAGTTCAGAAATAAACATAATGAACATGGTCAAGCCCAATAAGGGAGTCAAGACTGAAGCTACACAAACCTCTGCAGAGTATATCCCTCGATCCCTCTTTTCCCCATTTACTACAGACAGCCTTTTTTTTGGGGGGGGGGGTATTAGAGGTCAAGTAAAATGGTTATAGAGCATTTGTGAAGAATTGTTTTGAAAGCTAGTTGATCTAGACAGATAGACCAGATGATCTGTAGAAGGCTGCACAGGAGCCAAGTTATAAAAGAAACACATTAAACATTTTTAAAGTGCCTTGTAACTTTCCAGAGGATCTCCAGGAAAAGGCACCTGTCCAACTGTTCATTTTATTTTCAGGTAAGTACTTTTGAAAATGGGTCAGAGGAAGAGATTACTCTAGACTGACAAGGCTCTAAGGGAAGAAGGACAAGAATGAGTGGTCTTCAGCTGCTGAAAGGAGAGCCTGTACAGCCTATAAAAATAGTAGGGAAGGTACTAAGGAATTTCTGAAGCCTGTTTCTTCAGCTGTACACAAGGAAGAAACCAAAGGCAGGAGTGCCTGAAGGAAGAATTCTTCGCCCCATAGCTGGGAGCTAGCTGGACAAAGGGGGAGTGCAGGACTTCTTGGTGCTCCTTCTACCAGAACACGCAAAGAGCTGGCTGAAGTTGGAGCAAGCATCCCCCTTCTCAGCTTGTGACCTTTTCACACCACAGTTAGGTCCATTCACAGAGCACAGGATCAGGGAAGACAGAAAACAGACAGGCAGCTTTCACCCATCTGCCCAGCAACAGAAAAATTCACCAGATGGGAACACGGACATGGACTCTGAACATAGTGCCAAGACAGCCAGCCTTACCAGGAGCACATCAGAGAGGGATGTACTTGAACGACCCAGCTGGGCTGGAAGAACTGCCCATCTAGGTCAGACAGATGCCTCTGAGCCACATCTGGACTCTTATTTCAGAAGAGTTTCATAAAGCCAAGTCTCTTCATCTCATACAACCTCCACTGAGCCCTACCTCTTCAATTGTCAAGGTCAAGTTTCAGAGACAAAGTCAAAGATTCAAAGATCCCTTGTAGATACTGGCAGTGATGTGGCTGATCAGAGCCTGAAGGACCTCTTCTGAGGGAAAAAGGTAATTCAGAGGAGAAATGGAAACGTGATGAACAGGAAAACCCTCACAATATCCTATTTCCAAAGAAGTTCAGATCAGAGAAAAAACAGCAAATGGTATTTCCAAGGTAGTGAATAGCAGCATCGTGTTAATATCTTCCCTAAGTTGACACTCTTGTTGGTCCTGAAACTCGGCTGCAGCTCCCTGGGCTGCTTCAGTTTTGTAGATTTTATGGTAACAGAATCACCTGGCTGCACAGACAGAAAAAAACAGCACACAGAAAGGATTTTTTTTCTAACTGCATCTGTGCAGATACAGTATCAAAGGACTTTTTTTTCTCTATTAAAACAAGCAAAGAATTAAACTGAGATTATGTGGAAAATTGACCATAAGCATCTAGTGTTGAGGTGACTACACAATTGCAGCTTGAGGCTCTTACATTGTTTCCTTGGAAGAAATAATTATCAGATTTCCCATCAGACATGTAACAATTTCTTCTGAAAGTTTGCATTTTTAAATCCCTTTTAAACTGGCCAGGAAGACAAATGTAATGAATCATTTACCTGAGATACCAATGCACTGCAGTGAAATCTTTTTAGCTGGCATAATCCTGAGCTCCTTTAAATGAGTGCTGTCTTATATTTTTATAATCTAATAATGCTGACATTCTAAAAGAATATTTTACATGTAATTTTTTCACTCTGCTTTATCAAGTGAGATCCCCATAAAGCTGGCCTGGCCGACACACAAACTTTCTGAACCGCATAGACATACTTGCTCTAAGGATGAAAGCAGAGAGCCTCTTGGAAGAACCAAGAAAGCTTTCACACATGCAGAACCCAGAGCTGAAAAATTTGCCCACTAGTAGCATCCAGGAAAGACACCTCCCATCATGTCAAGTCTACTGCAAAAAGGCATTTTTTCAGCCTGATTTTGGCAAAATCCCTCTCCCTACAGTGAATGTAATTTATCGGATAGATTTCTCTTTTAAATGGAATATATTTGAGGAATGAAGTCCTCCTCTTTAATGTTACTGTATATGAAATAAAAAACGGAACGGAATCTAAATACACTCAACACTATTCCGTTTTTCATCCCTCACATGAATCCAATATCATCATTGCTCCCAAATGGAAGCATTAAAGGCAACGCTCATTCATTTTGCAGTGTGAAAAGCAACCTGGCTGTAAGAAGCAGCATAAGAATCTTCAAATAACTGTCAATGAAAGTAGTATATGTTTTTACAATTTCATTGCTGAGTTGTTTTATGTTTTTTTTTTTTCAGCTTCTTACTCACATCCAGCATATATGCATGCATCTAGCTAGCTATCTAGATTAATGTGGGCACACTCAAGTGCATGAATTCATGGGTACATGCAAAGGCAGCTATGTGCCCTTCCTTTATAACAAGGTCCTCCTGCTAGTCCATGTGCCCTTTCCCGCAATTTCTTCCACTATACTTTCTACAGCCACAATGACCCCAAATCAAGGAGATCATAGGTATAATGGAGCTGGGCTTCATCTACTCGCATTTGCATATCTTGTTTGGTGAACTCTTGCACTGGGATTTTCACTTTGGAGTAGGGTATCCAGGCCTGTGCAAATCACCCTGGTCTCAACAAAAGTAGTACCAGAGAGCATTCCTCTTGTGCTGGTCTCTAAGACAAACACACTGGATAAGGGCATCCATGGCAGTCAAAGAACAGGCTATCAGCAGGGAACGTCTCTGCTGTATTTGAAAGATGGACTCTGCCATTTGAGCAATCATTCTTCAAAAAGAGAAGAGACTAAGGCCTGAAACAATCCCACTCTTTGGGATGTGCATCATACAGTGAGAGGGAGAGTTCTAAAGCACAGGTATTACGCTGGGACAGGTATCTGAATGCTGCCAGAAAACCAGACTACAGTAGAATATTCTCATTTTTGGTATTACTCATAATAGCACCATTTTATCTTAATTCCTTCAAGATTGCTGCAAAGCTAGTAATTGCAATCAAGCTATTTTACGAGTCCAATTTACAGGAGACCAAATTATTTATTATTTATTTTCAGTTCTAAGTGGATCATTTGTGTTTTCTCTGAGTAAAATGATGAGTAGAAAACATCCCTAAAAATGTCAACTGTTTGTCTAAGTGGAGTGATACAGAAAAATGACTCTGTCTCATAAGTACCCCTGGTTTTCAGAATACAAATCATTATTGCACAAACACAGTAATAGCATGTAGGCTTATACATGGTATTAGAAATAGATAAAAGACATACTCCTCGCTATGAAGTTCTTACAGCTAAAAGATCAAATTTCCTCGAAGAAGAAGACTTCTCGACTTCAATCCCCAAACCATCGCAGCCCTCCTCTGATTAATTCAGCTCTTAGTGTTGCTTTAAATGGCTCAGATTTATCTTTTGGCCTGAAAAAGACGAGTCCCCACATATTCTCTAATATTACCCAGCCACCACTGCCTGTGCGTCTGAGAGTGCCAAAGGACACAATTTTCCTGGACACCCACCACCAGCACCCCTTTTACTGGGGATAGGAACGTAGGCACAGAAGCAGGCAGCTGTGAGCAGCTGATCCTTAAACCTCCCATTAAAATTGTTTATTTGCAAATACACTAGAAAGTATTAAGATATTGACTGGCTGTTGTGTGGATCTTGTCTGCTACCATGGGGCCATTCAGTACATACAAATTCACTTGGTCTACAGAAGCAAAATACAAATGAATTTGGGTGTAATTTACTGTGCGCCTAACCATACTGATTGCACCACAATCAAGCACAAAAGATTAGGCTAATATACCAAAAAACAGACTATGTAAGGAGATATTTTTAATAGAAGGCCACAAATTTATTCCTGATTCTTCCCAATTGTAACTTTGGAAAATCCTTGCAAGTCCTTCCAAACTACCACGGCAAACCTGACCTTTTTGATAGTAAGAGACCTGATCCGGTGTTAAGTACAAACTTAGCTGTGACCTTAACTAAACCTGAAAATGTTAAGTTTCATATGAAAATGTTAAGAATCATACCAGCTCTTTCTGCGTTGGCAGCGATATATGAACGCAGGGCACGTGCAGCTAAGCCTTAGCTCACAGTCTGTTAACTAATATTTAGCTTTTCAGAGAGACTTTGCTGTGTAGGAGCAGTCAGAGTTCTTCCAGTCCTGATCCAGGGAAGCAGCAGCAGCACTCAGGATGGCCACAGACACAGAATTGGCGCACCTGCACTGACAGCGCAGCAGAGGAAGCGGCACCTGGGAACTCCACATGTGAGACATAAATCCTCACAGTATCCCATGTGACAGCGAGGATGCTTGGAAGTAGGCAAGGAAAACCTTTTTAATGGTTAAGAAAGTGAAGCACTGGAAGAAATGTTCTGGGAAATTGTAGAGTTCCCAACACAAAATCTTTAATTACTTCAGTGATGTATGTCCATGGGTCCAGCTCTGGGCTGGAGGACAAACTAGAAGTGCTTCTAAGGTCTCCTCTAGCCCTATTTCTGTAACCCTGCTGTCAAACCTATTGTCCCACCTCCAGAAACACAGAAATTACTCTCTTTTTGTGCTTTTTATTATTTTTTTACTGTATGCATTCATGAATGCTAATGACAGAAGTGAGATCAGAACACCAAGATTACAGGCTTCTACTTCTGAGCATCTTCTCCTCTCGCCCAGCATGCATGGGAACTTTTCCCTTGAACCTGTGTGGGGCTCTCCAGTCTCCTGACAGATCAACAACTGTGCGTGCCACCATTCTGCAGTACCAAAAAAGATCTGAAGGCTTTGTGCTTTCAAAGACAACCTCTTCTTTTTAATGTGTTCTCCAGGTCTCAGGAATGAGAGTCCAGCAAAATAATTCTCTTGATTCACGGTCGTGTTGTATTCTGCTTTTTTTCTTCGGCAGTGTACAAAGGTTTATTTTTAGGACACTATCTCATGATCCCCTTGATAACCCAACTTCCAAATAACCTAATCCTTAGTAACCTATTTTCTTCTTCAGCCCATTGTAAGCCTTGTCTCCTCTTTTCAGTTTCCAAGCAAACCTTTTTTAAGATTCTGTAAGATTTTACTAAGTACAGAACTTGGCTCTACACAGAAACTCTGCTGCACCCTTAGCCCTGGCATGCTTCTCATCTCTACATTTCACACAGCTTCACCACCTGCAGCCGGCAAATGAATCAGCGAGGAACCAGTCAATACATCTGTTTTATCCTCCTATGAACTTTACATTGCAACTCATGTTTTCAGGAGCAAACAGCTGTTAGCTGAACATGCGGATTTTTTGTTTTGTTTTGTTTGTTTGTTTTCAGCAGCCCATTACCTATCAACTGATTTCTAAACTGCAATGGGTGGTACGAGGCAATAGTGCCCACGCCACAGCCTGCACAGAGCTTCATGGTCATGCACTGCTCTTCTCCTCTCTAGAAGAAGTAAGGCAGAATTATTTAAAAACTATACATAATGCTTTTCTAATGTTGCCCTTCCATGTAAATTGTTATCCTGATCCACATGATCCAGCAAGGCAGAAATATCATTCCAATTAGCGTGTGCTTTTCACTCTCAGAAACTGTGATACAATTTTTCAATGCTCAACCCTAACTGACAACATTTTATTATTTTTTTATTATTATTCAGGAGGAGATACTTTCAGTGCCTGGAAAAATGCCCTGTGCTATCTCAGACATAAAGGAATAAGGCAAATAAAGTGCACTGGAAAAACTGCCTCTGTGATTTGCTTAAGTAGCAATTTACAAGAACAGAAAACCTGCTGCTCATTTCAGTTATAGGCAAGTCACAACCAAAAATTCCTACTCTAAAGGCCATGTCATATGAATGTAGATTAGAAATTTCCCCAATATCTGTTTACAGAAGAAAGTGTTGGACTAAGATTCAGAGGATCTCTTCTCAGTCTATGGAAAGACCTGTTTCCTACCCAAAACACATCTTTAAGCCATTGAATCTTTCCAACAAGGAGAAGAGGAACCCAGTATGGGCGCGACACAGTTCAGAAGTCAACACGAGCAGCTAAAAGGCCATATGATTCAAGTGCACCCCATCGGGGCAGCATGAAGGCGTGTGTTGTGCCAGCAGGTGCACAGTGCGCACAGATGGCATCAACCTTTTCCACCGGCCTCAATATACAGAGAAAGAAACACCTCAGCTTGGGCAAACCACACACGCAACCCAGCCACTGGGAGCGTAAGATAGTCAGAAGGTGCAAATGTGCACACTGACAATTGCTAAGACACACAGCTCCACTATGAAATCTAGCAGATGTATCACTTGAAATTTGCTTCATTATGCTCTGCTTGTGCTATGTCAAAGAAAGTGGCTGAGAGGAAAATGCAAAGCCAGGCGAGGAGATGTTGGTTTTACAGTTAAATTGCAGAATTTGGTATGATACATATACCTTCAGCCCCCTTAATAAGTAAGCAAAGCTAATTTTTACACTTACTGAATCAAATTGTACACACCATACCACTTTATCCCTCAAGCTCATTTTCTGACCAATTTATGTTAACCGCTTGATGCAGCTCAATTTTTCTTTCATATTAGCACTTGCATATAGCAAATATGAACTTGGGCCACAATTTATTGTCCTTTTCATGCCTAAAATCTCACTGAAATGCACAGCATGAGTGCAAAGTTTTTGACTTTAAATAAAATAAATTTCTTCAAAAAATAATTAATTTCAATCAGAAGTAGATATTTGGGGGAAAAAATGGAGCATGCAATCCATGCTACAGAAAAAACAAAACCATAAAAAGCCCTGAATGACAAAAAAAAAAAAAAAAATCTTCCTAATCTTTGATTGTAAGACATTTAATCAGTAATCAATACAAAAAAAAATCAAAAGTGTTAAAGAACCATTCACGGTAGTAAACTTCAGCTTATACTTTGTCAAAACATATATTTCTCACTCCTGTCACATTTTCGTCACGAGGTTCTTCAACCGTCTCACAACAAGTCTGTGAAATAAATAGCTTATCTACTTAATAGATGAGGAAACCAAACAGAGAGTAAATGACTATTCTTCTAAAATTGTAATCATCTGTAATACAGAGATCAGACACTCTTGTGATTCTGGGAGCAAGAAAGCAAATGGAGAAGCTAACCTCAGTCTCTAAATCTGATGGTAAACCAGGGATAAACCTCACTACTGCAAGGTGCTAATGTCAACATCTTGCAAGGTTGCAGGTGGGAGGATGTGCCACTACCACAGATGATGAGCTCTCACCCTAGAACAAGCGTTGCTGGCCTTGACACTTGGATACAAAATGAACACAAAATGGAAGTCCAGTCTCAGAGCGGGGAAGGGGAGCTGCATGGGGCAGATCCAGGACCAGAACTGAGATGACGTGAGGATCTGAGAAATCTGTTCCATGCAAAACATCCAGCTCCTCCAACAAGCTGGAGTTTAAAACCAATGCTGCAAGGTAGCCGATGATTTTGCAAAGTGTGCAGACAATTCTGGGCTGAAATGTCTATTTTGCTTGACAGGTAAAGCAGACACACTGAAAGGGAGTGAGCAAAATACACTAACTACAGACTTAGTGAGAGTTTATCAGAGAACATTCCAGCTTTTCAGAAAACAGTTTTTATAATGTGAAAAGTTCACGTAAAGCAATTACAGGGAATCTTTGGCTGGTTTCTCTTGCTGGAAACAACTGGAGGTAGACAAAAAGAGAGCTACAGTGTGGGTCTGCATTGCTGCCACACAGACAATGTGTCTTATCCCAAGGAAACAAGTAAATCATCTTCAGAAACCAAATAGGTCTGGTTTTGGTAGCCACTACATCCAAAAGCAAACATTACCAAGACTTCGATTCAATGCATAAAAACCACAAAGCTACAAAAACTCAGCTTTAGTCTGGGAATAAATACTACTCTGCATTGCATCACTAGCATTCAATGTAATATTCAAAGGCTTCACAACATGCCAGCTTTATTTGCCATCATGCATGATGCAGTGCATTTCCCATCTTAAAAGCACCCAGCAATGTGAAGCGTTGCTGCCTGCAGAACACACGACCAGGGTAACTCAACAAGTGGATTATGACACCCAAAAAGCAGCAATCTGGGATGGAAATAAGTGGTCAGGCTGCAGCCCTGCAGGAATGGGAGCTACGGGGAACCAGAAGCTGGATACAAACCTGTGCTTCACATAATGACCGTAAAGGTACCCTGAAGCTATCCCTCGGCTCCACTCAGGGCTAGCGAGGTGGTGGGCAGCACGGCTTGTGGCAAGGCGGGTCAGCAGGATGGGTCTGAGTGACCAGAAAGTATGATGCCCATGTAAGAAAAGTTTGAAGGAACATTCAGTCTGCAGCAGAAGAACAAACGTGAAAGGCAACCCCGAAGCTGAGGAGCAGCAGCCCTGCTGAACGTCTGCCATGGACAGGATAAGAAACAGCAGGTTAACCAGCAGCAAGGAAGTGTCAGGTCAGAGCTTGGCAAAAGCTTTTGAGAGCAAAGGCTGACGAAACACTGGCAGAGAGTGCTTAAAGGAGAGGTGGAGGTGTTTTAAGGATGAGATCGAACAAACACTCTCCATCTCTCCAGAAGGGCACTATCAGGTCTGACCCTGCCTGAGGCCTGCAGACGAGGCCTGCTGACCGCCCAAGGCCTGCTCCAGGCCTACGGAGGTGCAGCCTCGAGCTCCTCCATGGGCTGTGCAGGGGGCCAGCGCTGCACAACAACACAGATTTAGCAAAATAAAGCAGAAACATGCCCAGGACATGAGCCAGGAATGATGACATCATTCCAAGGCCACATAACAAACCTCAAAACCAGAAGTTTCCTGAACATTTTTGTTCTTTTCCTCTTAGATTTTTCCCCCTGCCATCTTAATATAATTCCAAAACTCTGAAATACAGGTAAGAATATATTCTCACAGCTATTTTCTCAATACTGCAAGTTTAAGAGTGAACTCCATACATGCCGTAAAACTCCAAAATCACTTGTCATCAGCTCCGTCCACTTGTGCATTCCATTTTTCCTGTTACTGGCCCTCCCAACCTTTTTCTCCTTCCTTATTTCCTTTCTCCTTTTTACCTTCACTGCAGAATGATAGCAAAAAGCAAGATAAACAAAGATGATTAGGTGAAAGCCACAAGCTGAAGCATGAGAGATTTACTTTATCCTTGATGTCAGCAGAGTTAAATACATCAGGGAGGAATGAGGCATATTGACATCTGAAAGGTTTGTTCATTTGAGTTCGCTTCTATAGCAAATTTTCTGCTAGATCCACTTTGAGAAAGTCAGAATGTAATAAACAGACTTATTCTCTGTAGGGTTATTGACAAGAAAAAAAGAGTCATAAGTAGTATTGATTGGGGGTGAAATGGTAGAACGTGATAATCAATAGGGCTTAGTCAGACAGAAAATAGAAGGAGTCACACAAGTCATGACAGGATTATTACAGGAGGCAAATTCTGATATCAGATAAAGAAGGGAGGAAGCTATAACTGGGATCCAAACTGTAAGCAGTGGATAGATTTATAGAAAAAACCTAAACCATTCATTTTCCTTTTTAATATGCAAGATGCTTTTTATTTTAGCATACTGTCAATGCTGTTTTTCTAAAGCTTTTGAAACAAATTCTTTCCACCTCCATAGTATTTTCATTAAATGTCATCAGAGCTCTTTTCAAATCTCTGACAGAAGTATGATTATCCTTATTTAACAGATAATGAGAAGATATAAAGAGATAGGGGCTACATTTTCCAAAGCAGCCAATAGTGCCATGTGCCTTCTATCTGGATACACAAACCCATAGAACGCAAATCCTGCAGAAACAACAGTTGCAAAGGTCCTGGGAAACCACAGCTTCGGTTGATGACAACAACTGCTTGGAAGTTCTCAAACTCTGGGTTGCAGATTGAGGATCTGCACAGGGAGCTGTGAAAGCACAGTCAGCTCATTCACAGGTACAACAGAGCATAACATAGGAGGAATCCTCATGAGCAGTCCTCTGTTCTAACTACAAAAGTCATTATTTTACCTCTCAGATGATTCAGGGTGAAAAACCACTAACAACCATATATTCTACCACGTGAAAGATCTGTACACTTACAGGTATTTATACAGCATATAACTCCCCAGAACAACCCCAATGGAAAATAACAGCAACATTAACTCAGAAAGAGCAATGAATCTTTTTGACTGGTTATTTTAACCATGCACAAGTGTTCAGTCTGTTACCCTTCCCTGGACTCCGGACAGAATTTTTGTCTTGAGAGATCCTAAAATGCCCTACAAATGTAATTTGACACAAAATTAGCTACATTTCCAAGGCGAAAGGCAACACTGTTAATAACAACATCATAGAAGAATTTATCGCAGGCTGCAATGCAAACTACTACATTCAAGGGAGACATAAACTGCCTCTTGAGGAACCTCTTGCACTGCTCAGCTCACTGAATGCTGACAATCAAACCACAGCCCATGCTTGGCTCTGGGGACAAGGGGTCCTTGGGCCACTCTCTGTTTTATGAATGGAGCCATAAAAAGGAAGTCAGGGAAGGACAGGAGCTCATGCAACTGCAGTTGCAAGGAACGGACAAGAACGGCATCGCCACACCGAAACACGAGCTGGGCAGGAATCCATGGGTAACGCAGGAGCAGAAAATGCCAGTGATTTCTAAAGAGGGATTCTCAGAGACTACAACAGTTTAAAAGCTTGTTTAGCTGGAATCACATTGGCAGTCGTGGGATTTCTATTGGAAAATGGCATTACAGTCCTGAGAGAAAATTACGACCGAATCACATCAGGAGGAGGATGGACAAGGCGACCTCTCGAGGTCCTCTCCGGCCGTATTTCAGCAGTTCTGCGTTCAGTGGCAGAAAACACACCTGGATGAGAGCTGCTGGGGCTTAGGCATTCAAGTTAGAAAATTTTGGCTTAAGTCTTTGGCACGAGAAGAAGCCCGTGCAATTTTTATATGGAACTCTGCCTGCCATCAGTGATGTGATTCAATCACGAGATGGCTTATTCCCCCAGTACAAAAATACAACACTGTGCCGGAGCAGGAAAGGGAAGCTGCTCTTGTTAGCACAGCTAAGTTCATTTTGCAGCAAAGCAGTTTACTTCAGGACTTCTCCAGCAACCCAAGTCTAATTACGGAATCCGTTTCAAGCAATTCTGTAATTAAATGTACCTGCTTGACATATCTCAGAGGCTCAATAATTTAAAATGATAGCGTAAAAATGTAATTAAAACGAAAGAGGCCAACTAAGACTCGGTCCTTCCTCCAGGAGGAGAGTGCTGAAGGACGTTCCAATCGTTCCATTTTCAGATCCAAATCACCTGCTCCCTCCCCAAATCTCTGCTTTCCCCTCCTGTCCTGCATGAGGATTAGCACCGAGAGTGACCAGAGAGCTGTCCGAGCGGGACGGGGCTGGGGGAAGGCTATATAAAACAACAACGCTAAATAATAATAGAACGTTCCAAAATCACGCCGTGCTCGCACGGAGCTCCCGCTCCCCGGCGGGGACCGGGCTGAGGCTATCTCCTCCCGGAGGGGCCCAGCGCAGCTCAGGGGCAGCCCCGCTCCGCTCCTGGGGGGGGCCGGCCGCCGGGGGA